>CM053770.1:9123652-9153704 GCA_028658325.1 Potorous gilbertii
GGAGGGGAAAAGAGGGGAGCTGAGAGAAAAACATGAAGTTTACTCTCATCACATTTGACCAAGGAAGGAATAAAATGCACACTCATTTTGGTATCAAAACCTATCTTACAATACAGGAAAGCAGGGGAGAAGGAGATAAGCAGGGTGGGGGGGATGATGGAAGGGAGGGTAATGGGAGGAGGGAGCAATTTAAAGTCAACACTCGGGGAGGGACAGGATCAAAAAAGAGAATAGAAGCAATGGGGGGCAGGATAGGATGGAGGGAAATATAGTCAGTCTTACACGATACGACAATTATGGAAATCATTTGCAAAACTACACAGATATGGCCTATATTGAATTCCCTGCCTTCCCAAGGGAATGGGTGGGAATGGAGGAATGCAGAGAAGTTGGAACTCGAAGTTTAAGGAACAACTGTTGAGTATTGTTCTTGCTACTAGGAAATAAGAAATTCAGGTAATGGGGAATAGAAAGTTATTTGGCCCTACAGGACAAAAGAGAATATGGGGTAAGGGAAGGGAGGGATTATAGAAGAGAGGGCAGATTGGTGATAGGGGAAATTAGAATGCTCACTGTATTGGGGAGGGGGAGGGGACAAATGGGGAGCAAAATTGGAACCCAAAATTTTGTGAAAATGATTGTAAAAAGTTTAATTAATTACAAAAGAAAAAAAAAGTTGTAGTAGCCTGAGTCCCAGCATTGAGGAAAAAACGGTGCTTCCACTTTGGCAATCTCTGACATTGGCTTATATTACCTTGTCTAGAGCTCTGCATGATGCAGACAAAGGGTATCAGCATTTAGGGGCCATAGAAATGCACACTTTTATAAATACAAAGAATTCCCATGTCTGAAGCACAGTCCAGAATTCATGAACAAAGCAATAATGGGTTCAGGGGCCGTGATGGGAGAAGATTTATGGAAAGGAATGTTGGGAGGTGATTGGGTCTAAGACAGACCATCACTGGGGTACAAGGGTGCCAGAGGATTGGACAACTCAATACCCAAAGGAGCTCTGCTGTAACAGTACAGAAAATGATCTCTGGCATACTGCAGCCTCATATCTTGGCTCCTTTATATTACAATAAATCAATAAGCATTTATTAAATGCCCACTATGCGCCAAAGACTGGCCAAAGCCTTGGTGATGCAAGTAAAAAAATAGAACTGCTGTAAATTTCAAGGAGCTTAATTAAATTGGGGGAAAATGAGAGAGAGAGAAAGAGAGAGGAGCGGGGAGTTGGTTGGAGTGGCATTACCAACTGGGAAAATCAGGGAAAGCTCCATATAAGAGGTGGTATTTGAACTGAAAGTTTACAAGTGCTAGAGATTCTAAGAGGCAAAGGTGAGGGATATACTAAGGCATGGAAGAAGAGAGGAAGTAGTATGTGTGAAGTACGATGCCAAGTTGACAGGATCACCAAGTAATAATAAAGTATAGTAAGGCAGGAAAGGTAGACTGGAAGCAGATTGAGAAAAGCCTTAAATGTCAAATGGAAGACTATATTTTATCTTAAAGGTAACATGGAAGTACTGAAATCCAGAGGTGCCAGAGGACAAGGCCACTTACTACCCAGGGATCTGAGATTTGTCTCTATAGCTTTTAGATGGTAGCCTATGATTTAGGAAAATCACTTTGGCATTTGTGTGGAGATTGGACTAGAGAGGAGAGAAACTTGGATGGCTATTGCTATAGTCCATGTGAATGGGCTGAACCTCTGAGACAGTGGTGATTGCATGACTGAAGAGGAGAGGAGGATGGCAGAAATGTTCCAGAGGCAGAGCTGAAAGGATTGGTTAACTGACTGGATACAGGAGGTGAAGGAGAAGGTTAAAAGGGTACCATGTCATAGGATTGCTCCCCACCAGTGAAAAGCTGCACCAGAGCCAAGAACTGGGGGAGAAAGATCAAAGGAGATAAGTATAAATACCCGTTATACTTTAGATTCAAATTTTGTGACTCCATGAACCCCCTACTATGTTCAACATCCCTTTGTCTCTCCCATTATCATATAGACATGATATTGGATGAGCCTGGTGATGTTATTGAGGCAAACAGATATTAATGGAGAAAAACAAGTGTAGACTTCCTAATAATAGCCACTGTTTTGAAGTAGAAAAATCATTTCATTCAAAAAATTCCATACATCCCTAAGTTGGCTGAGGAGAATCATTGAATAGGACATTAAGTGGGGGGAGGGGGAATTCCTTTATCTCTCCATTCAGAAACATAATGACTGACACATGACATTGTATGGTTCCATTTAGCTCAGCACCCTAGTAAGTTTGAGACCATGTGCCAGTCATTCAACTCACACTTACGGACAGACTCTGTGCTTTTGGCAGCTTATGCTCAGGATAAACTCTGGCAAAGTTGGTGGAAGCGTTGTGTCTTCCTTCTTTTTTTCTTGTTATTTTGTAAAAATGTTTGTTTCCAAATTTATTAATTTGTTTTTAGTTTTCAACATTCACTTCCATAAGTTTTTTTAATTTTATTTTATAAAGATTGAGTATTTTATTTCCTTTTCCTCAAATTTATTAATTTTTTTGCCATTTTCAACATTACATAAGTTTTTAATTTTCTGCCCCTTCTTTCTCTCTCCATCCCCAAGACAACATGTAGTCTTGTATGGTTTCTACACCTACTTTTCTACTGAATACGTGTACATACCAGTCATGTTGCATGGAAGAATAACAATGAATGGGAGAAATCATGACAGAAACCAGACAAAAAAGAAAATAATCTGCTTCATTCGTTTTAAAAATTTTTTAGAACTAATTTGTTTTCAGTTTTCAACAATGCTTCCATAAGTCTTAAATTTTCTCTCCCTCCCTCCCTCTCCCTCCCTGAGATGGCATACAATCTTATATGGCTTCTATATATACATTTTTTTTTACTTTTTTCATTCAGGGCATTTATTTTAACGAACATTTGAGTCCTCAAGATGAAGTAGATGCTGCAACAGCTGCTCTCTTGGGTTTAGGTGTTGTTCTTCATGAAATTCATTCCTGAATAGGTGATAGGCAATATTTAGGTGCTTCATTCTACCAGTACCAGTGGTATTGTGCCTCTTAGCCTTTGTACTCCAATTATACTTTCTCTTGCGTGTAGCAGGATATCCACTTTTGCCAAGGGTCGACTTCTGAAGGTTGTATGCCTTAGAACCACAACAATGGCACAAAGTGTATGTTTTATTCCAGTGCTTATCAAAGGAAGATGTTCCCTTTGTCATCTTCCTTCTGCCATCAGGACCAAAGATAATGGAAGAGACCTACACATATATTCTTATCAAACATATTTTCACATTAGTCACGTTGCATAAAAGAGTTAATATGAATGAGAGAAACCAGGAGAAAATCAAACCAAATGAAAACAAAACATAACACAAAACAAAATAGTCTGCTTCATTCTGAGTTCCGATTCCATAGTTCTTTCTCTGGATGTGGATGGCATTTTGCCTCAAGTCCTTTGGGAATGTTTTAGGTTCCTGCATTGTTGTAAAGGGCTAAGCCTATCAGAAACAGTCTTCACACACTGAGGCTGCAACTGTGTATAATGTTCTCCTGGTTCTGCTCATTTCACTCTGCATCAGTTCATATAAGTCTTTCCAGGTGTTTCTGAAGTCCCTCTGCTCACTATTTCTTATAGTGCAATAGTATTCAATCACATTCATACATCACAACTTGTTCAGCCATTCCCCAATTGATGGGTATCTCCTCCATTTCCTGTTCTTGACACTCTCACCACAAAGAGAGCTGCTGTAAATATTTTTGTACATGTGGGACCTTTTCCCATTTTTACTATTTCTTTGGGATATAGTCCTAGAAGTGATATTGCTGGCTCAATGGCTATGCACATTTTTGTAACCTTTTGGGCATAGTTCCTAATTGCTTTCCAGAATGGTTGCATGAGCTCACAGCTCCACCAACAATGAATGAACATTCCAACACTCCCACATCTTCTCCAATATTTATTATCTTCCTGTTTTGCCATGTTAGCCAATCTTATAGGTGTGATATGGCATCTAAGAGCTGTTTTGATTCACAAATTTAGAGCATTTTTTCATATTACTGTAGATAGCTTTAATTTCTTCCTCTGAAAACTACCTATTCATATCCTTTGACAATTCATCAATTGGGGAAAGTCTTGTATTCTTGTAAATTTGACTCAGTTCTCTATCTATTTTAGAAATAAGGCCTTTATCACAGACACTAGATGAAAAATTTCTTTCCCAGTTTTCTGCTTCCCTTATATTCTTGGTTGCATTGGGTTTGTTTGTGCAAAATCTTTTCAATTTAATGTAATCAAAATTATCCATTTTGTACTACATAATGTTCTTTATCTCTTGTTTGGTCATAATCTGACAAATATATTATGTCTTTCTCTCTTAATTTGTTTATAGCATCAGCCTTTATACCTAGATCATGTATTCATCTGAACCTTATTCTTATGTGTGGTGTCAGGCATTGGTCTATGCCTAGTTTCTTTTCTTTGCTTCCTAAAAGCATTTAATAGGCATTGTCTTTTTATTATTGTTGTTTTATTTATTTTCAATGTTCTTCAATCACTTCCATATAACTTAGATTTTTTTCCCCTCCCTCGCCCTCCTTTCCCCTTCCCTCTCCCTCTCTAAGACAGCATAAAATTTTATATAGGTTCCACACATACATTCCTATGAAATACATTTTCACCTTAGTCATGTTTCATAGAAGAATTAAAACGAATGGGAGAAATCATAAAACAAACCAAAACATAATACAAAAGAAAATGATCTGCTACATTTTGTGATCGAATTCCATAGTTCTTTCTCTGGATATGGAAGGCATTTTACCTTAAGAGACCACTGGGAATTTTTTTAGTCCTTACATTGCAGTGAAGTTCTAAGTCTAGCAGAAAAAATCCTCACACGCTGTGGTTGTTGCAGTGTATAAAGTTCTTCTGGTTCTGCTCCTTTCGCTCAGCATCAGTTCATCATATAAGTCTTTCCAGACCTCTCTGAAGTCTTCCTGTTCATCATTTCTTACAGTACAATAACATTCCATTACATTCATATACCATTATCTATTCAGCCATTCCCCAATTGATGGCCATATCCTTGATTTACAGTTTTTGGCCACCACAAAGAGCAGCTGTAAATATTTTTGTACATGTGGGACCCTTTCCCATTTTTATGAGATCTTGGGGATAGAGTCCCAGAAGCAGTATTGCTGGGTCAAAGGGTATGAACATTTTTGTAGCCCTTTGGGCATAGTTCTAAATTGCTCTCCAGAATGATTGGATCAGCTCACAGCTCCACCAACAATGAATTAATGTTCCAACTCTCCCACATCTTCTCTAACTTTTGTCATCATCCTATTTTGTCACGTTAGCCAATCTGAAGGGTGTACTGTGCTATCTCAGAGTTGTTTTGATTTGCATCTCTCTAATCAATACTGATTTAAAGCATTTTTTCATATGACTATAGATAGCTTTGATTTCTTTCTCTGAAAAGTGTCTGATCATATCCTTTGAACATTTATCAATTGGGGAATGACTTGTATTCTTGCACATTTGACCCAGTTCTCTATATATTTTAGAAGTGAGATTTTTATCACAGACACAAGTTGCAAATTTTTTTCCCCAGCTTTCTGCTTCCCTCCTAATCTTAGTTGCATGGGTTTGTTTGTGCAAAAACTTTTCAATTTAATGTAATCAAAATTATCCATTTTTCATTTCATAATATTTTCTATCTCTTATTTAGTCAAAAATTCTTCCCTTCTCCATAAATCTGATAAATACACTATTTCATGCTTCACCAGTTTGTTTATAGCATCAGTCTTTATAGCTGATCATTTACTCATTTGGACTTTATTTTTGTGTATGGTGTCAGGCATTGGTCTATACCCAGTTTCTGCCACATTTATCCAGTTTTCCCAGCAATTTTTGTCAGTGAGTTTTTATCCCAGAAGCTGGGGGCCTTGGATTTATCCAAACAGTAGATCATGATATTCATTGCCTAATGTGTCTTATGTGCCTAACATTTTCCACTGGTCTATCCGTCTATTTCTTAGCCAGTACCAAGTGGTTTTGATGATTGCTGCTTTATAATACAATTGGATATCTGGCATGGCTAGGCCACCTTCCCTAGCATTCCTTTTCATTAATTTCCTTGACATTCTGGATCTTTTTTTCTTCCATATGAATTTTGACAATATTTTTTCTAGCTCTATAAAATAATTTTTTGGTAATTTGATTGGCATGGCACTGCATAAGTAAATTAATTTAGGTAGAATTGGCATTTTATTATATTAGGTCAGCCTACCTACGAGCAACTGATGTTTTTCCAGTTATTTAGATCTGACTTTATCTGTGTGAAAAGTATTTTGTAATTGTGTTCATATAGTCCCTGTGTTTGTTTTGAGAGCTACACTCCCAAATATTTTATAATGTCTACAGTAAATTTAAATGAAATTTCTCTTTCTACCTCTTGCTGCTGACGTTTGTTAGTAATATACAGAAATGCAGATGATTTGTGTGGATTTTTTAATATCCTGCAACTTTGCTAAAGTGGTTTATTATTTCACATTTTTTTTTACTGGATTCTCTAAGTATATCATCAGATCATCTTCAAAGAGTGATAAAACTAGATTCTTCTTTGTTTGTTTTAATTTCTTCAATTTGTTTTTCTTCTCTTATTGCTAAAGCTAACATTTCTAGCACCATATTGAATAACAGTGATAATAGACATCCTTGCTTCATCTCCCACACATACTTTTATTGGAAATGTATCTAGCTTATCCCCATTACATATAATGCTTGCTTTTCATTTTAGGTAGATTTTTATTTATCATGTTAGCCCTCCCTCACTCAAAATAAAGTCAAGTGCAAGTCATATCATTATTTCTCGGATGGCATGGTCTTCTTCGGCAAGGAAGGGCAAAATAAACACACATTTATCATATTAAGGAAAGCTACATTTATTCCTATGGTGTCCATTGTTTTCAATAGGATTGGGTGTTGTATTCTCTCAAAAGTTTTTTCTGCATCTATTGAGATAGTGTTATGGTTTCTGTTAGTTTTGTTGTTAATATGATCAATGATGCTGATAGTTTTCCTAACATTGAACTAGCCCTGCCTTCCTGGTATAAATGCTACCTGATCATATTATGTTATTCTCATGATAAATTGCTGTAATCTTTCTACTAATACCTTATTTAACATTTTTGCATCTATATTCATTAGGGAAATTGGTCTGTAATTTTCCTTCTCTGTTTTGGCTCTTCCTTGTTTAGGTATCAGAACCATATTTACCATATTTGTATTATAAAAAGAATTTAGTAGGATTTCCTCTTCACCTGTCTTCCCAAATAATCTATATAGTATAGGAATTAACTGTTTTTGAAATGTTTGATAGAATTCACTTGTAAATCCATCTGACCCTGGAGGCTGCTTCGTAGGAGTTCATTGATGATTTGTTCAATTTCTTTTTCTGAGATGGCATTATTTAGTATTTTACTTCTTCTGTTAATCTGGGCAATTTATATTGTTTTCTTCAGTGATTTTTTTTCCATTTTATTTTTAAAAGAATTAGTCAATTTTTCTCCTGCTTCTCTCATTTGGCTTCTAAAATCCTCCTTGAGCTCTTCCAAGAATGCTTGTTTGAGACTGAGACCAGTTCATATTCCCTTTTGAGGTTTCAGATGTGAGTATAGTGTCAGTGCAATCCTCTTCTGAATCTGAATCTTCCCTTTCCCTGTAGTGAGATTCTATGATCTTTGTTTTTCTAGTTTGCTTTTTGTTCATTGTGATTATCTTTTTCCTGGCTTTTAAAGTGGATCTCTGCTTCTAAGACAAAGCTCCCCACTTCTTGTTCTTGTGGCTATGAGCCTGGTTACTGGCTTTGTGTACTGTGGCCTCTGGTTCTGTCACCTACAAGCTATATAATGCTGCAGTTCACCTGATTCTGAGCTGAAGCTAGCTGGTGTATGCCAAGGTCGAGGCCAAGTGAAATCTTTCTGAGTCCATCTCAGAAAGAAACCCATTCAGGTTACACTGAAGCTCCCAAACTGAGGTCTGAAGGAGGGGTGTTCTGGCCACTGGAGGTCTCCTCCCCTAGGGCCACACTGGAGTCCAACCTCTGGTGGACAACGTTCCACACTTGTTTCTGCACATTCCTCTGGTTAAGTGAAGGCACACCTGGAGTCCTGATGTTGGTGCTTGATGACTCCACTACTCTAGGGCTCTTAATCTCTTGCTGGTCCACTGAGGTGGAACTTGTAGGATGTCTCCAGGTTTGCCCTGGTCCCTTTGAACTATACCAGGAGCGATCCTTCCCTTAGATCTCCCTATCCTCCTGAGCTTGAAGACTTCTATCTCCCTTCTGCTGGCTTCACTATTCCAGGATTTTTCTGGGGATAATATTCTCTGGGCATTTCAAGGTCAGTAAAGTGAGATGAGAGCCCTTATGGTTTACTCTTCCATCTTGGCTCCAAGGAATTCTGTCTCCCATCTTAACAAGGAAAGTTGTTTGGAAAATTGGAGTTGCTTGAGAAACTTTTTCTTCCACTGCTACTTGAAGAAGCAGATTCTTCAAATGATGAGTAGGAAATGAATGTCACACTTCCCTGAGATTTCGAAAGTCAAGATAGGGCATGTTTTTGCTTGAAAGGCAGAGTGCTGTATTGAATGGAACCTGACCTGAGTGGGAAGATGATGGGTTCTAATCTTTCAGAGCCACTTTATAAATGTGTGACCCTCAGTTAGATGCTCAACCTTGGTGGGCTCATAGTATACCTCCATAAAATGAGGACAGCAATAGCCCCTACTTCGGTGAGCTATTGTGACTCACTAATGTATGTATCATACTTGCAAATATAAACTTATTTTCAACTTTTAAAGCACTGTATACACATTATTAAGATAACTATCTTATTTTGCTAACTTTTTTTGGAATTTACAAGGAAATGGTCCTGGGACAAGTCACTATCATTTGATCATTAGTTTTCATTTAATATTCTGCAACCTGTTTTAGAATTGGAAAAAAATTCTGATTGCTGTAATCGAATAAAAGTATTAAACGACAATCTCATTTTCTTTAGGTGCAAAGAAAACATATTTGGGAGTATTCCAGGAGCAAACAGGGTCACAAGAAGGAGGCAGATGTGACAGCATTAGTTAGCCACTATCCAGGAATGAGAATACAAAAATAAAATAAAATAATAATCTTTGCTATTCTGCAGCAGCACTATCTGGAGTACAAGGACACAAGGACAAGAGTAAGGGGACCTGGATTCAAATCCTGTTTCAAATGAATACTAATTGTATGACCCTAGACAAGTCACTTCTCCTTTCTGAGCCTCAGTTTTCTTATGTGTACAATAAGGGGATTGGAATCAATAAACTCTAGGGCATCTTCCAATACTAAATCTATGATCCTTTGGATACTGTAATTTAATCTTGTATAGAACCATCACTGATTATGTGATTATGATTAAGAGAATTTATCTCTCTAAGCCTCCATTTCCTCACCTGTAAAATGACAGTGACTTCTAAGTTTCTCTCCCTCACCAATCTATGACCTTTTGATGTTCTGTTTTAGGTTTGTAGAAGGACATACAGAGACTGAAACATTAGACTTTTGACAATTTAAAAGACATTGAATTCAAATGATGTTTACTATGGACCATTCTGGGGACAAGAGCAAGATCTACTTTTCTGTATGACCAGACTCTATTAGTATGCACAGTTATTCTAGTTAGAATATTTTTCCTCCCAATAATGACAATATTATTACCTAATGACATAATTGAGATTCAGTTTGAAAAAAAATGAAAATCTGAGTAGATGTGGAAAATGACACCGAAATAGCAATTTGTACCATTTACCATGGTCAAAGAAAAAGGAGCATCTTCTGGAAGTAAGGTCAAACACACAAAAGTGATGTCATGGATTGGTTAATATCAGCTTAACCTCAACAAGAAATTGAATGTTTCCTTTCATTCTGATGAAAGCCAAAACTACAAGTGTGTAAATTCTGTACAAAATATTTATTCTGGTGATCCGCTTACTAGCCTTTCATCTTTTCTAATGATTACCAGGATTTTAGTAGCCCAGGGGATGTGAGCTTATCTAATCTAGCCATAATTGTTTCCTATTAAGTTTATTGAATACCTAGCATTGATACCAAAGGGAAATTAAAAAGTGGGGGACTTCAAAGGACCATAATTTAGTTGGGACTTGCAAATGTGTAAAGCCACTCCTGAGAATTGAATTTTACTCATGGAATAAGTTTTTCCATGAATATTTAATTTCCTAAAGTGGAAATGAGATACTTGATTCATTAAAGATTTACATATGCTACATGCATTGGGTTATTCATTAGGCATAACTGACTGGTCAGCAATCAGCAATTCAATTTTAAGGTATATATGTCAAAATTGGGAGAAAATCATACCCACATGTACTATTTTAACTCCAGTATGAAGTATGGTCCTTGAAGGCAGGGACTTTTTTTTTCATTTTTCATTTGTACTCCTAATGTCTGCTATAGTGGCTGGCAAATTTGCGTATTTATTTTCTGCTGAATAGAATTGAGTTACATGGTGGCAAAGGGGTCACACCAAGGAAGGACTTGAGTGAATCATGCTGTTAATCCTTGGTAAAACTTAATTCAAGGCCATAGACCTAGATAATATATCAGCTAATCTGGGGGGATATTTGGGAACTATTCCCTTTTTCCCACCCCAACTTTCCATTGGTAGGTGATTGAACAACATTCTAAGAACTGATTGCACATTTTCTGAGACCAGGGTGAGTTATAATGGAGAATGGTGGAAGGAGAAAAAAGGAAAAGCAAATGAAGAAGTGCTAAGCTGCTGCTTAGAGGCAAAGGGAAGATGAATCCAAACTGTACATACTAAACAAAACTGTCCTTCAGTAACTTTAAAAATTAATGCATGTGTAAGCATGGGGATCACACACCCATCGTAGGCAGGGTCCCAGCAAAGCGGGGTATTGCCAGTGCAGTGATCTTGACTTTGTATTGTCACTGGACTCCAATAACTCAGGGAGAAAGAGTGTGACTGATGACTTTGAGCAACTCTGCCTCAATTAAATCCACTTCATGTGCTCATCAAGACATCACACTCTTGGGGTCATTGGTCCTCTTCAAGAACAAAGAATGAATACTAAACAAAAACAAAATGAGTAAAGGACAGAGAAATGGTATATGGAAGGCTCAATAAGAGGTATAGTGTGCAAGCATCATGGGGAAAAAGGCTACCAGGATTTTGGGTGGCTTCTGGGAGAAGTGATAATTCACAGCAGCCAGTCAGTAAGTATTTATGAAGTACTTGCTTTGTACCAGGCACTAGTATCTAAGCACTATGAATAACAAGAAAGGCAGAAATGCAGTCCCTGTCAAACGATTTCACATTCCAGTGGGTGAATGTGACATACCAACAAGTATTTACAAACAAGGAAAATTCACACACACACACACACACACACACGCACGCACACACACACACACATGCACAACAATGGATAAACAATGTCAGGTTCTACAAAATCAACATGGAAGAAAATTGGTGCACATAGTTTCAGGGCAGAAAATGAGACATTGGATCTGGAGTTGAGTAGTGTAGCAAAGCTCAACGCTGAATTAAGGTTCAAGCTGGGTAGGAATGAGGCAATATCTGTGTCCAAGGTCTAGATCAATAGCTTTGAGTGAATTCAATATTCAGTTGGTCAATACATAGAAGAGTTCACTGAAACTTGGCTAGTGGCTTCCTCAGCAGATTTATTTTTTGGCTGATCTTATCAACTCCCATGGATCCAATTATCACCTCTATATAGATAATTCTATATCTAGGGCTTATCCCTTCTGAACTTTGTTTTTGAATCATCAAATACCTATTGGACATCTGCACTCAGATGGCCCACTGGAATCCCGAATGTTACATGTCAAAACAGGGAGGTTTGTGCCACAAACCATCCCTCTTCATAACTTCCCCATCCCTGTTGTGAACACACTATTCTTTCTATCTCTTAGATTTGTAGCCTAGGAGTCATACACTTTCTTTCCCTCTCCCTTGCCTCCCATGTCATATAATTAATATACCTTGTCACTTCTAATCATATATTTCACTTCTATCCTCTCCTCTCTAATCATGTGGATAGTAGAGTAGTAGAGTAGATCCTCATCACTATTCACTTGAACTATTCAAAAAAATGCTAATGGAACTCTCTTATTGTATAATCTCTCTCTTCCAGTCCATTTCCCATCAAGGTGTCAGAGTCCTCTTAAGATACAAATTTGATCATGGCACTACCGTATTTAGGAATTTCAGTGGCTTCCTATTGCCTCTATGATAAAACACATATTCTTCAATTTAGCACATAAAACTCCTTTAAAAAAAGGTTCCAGACTACCTTCATAGACTTATTAGGGAAACAGAAGACTGTTATGGTAGATCATTGTGCTTAGAATCAGGAAGTCCAGAGTTCAAATTCTGACTCAGTCCTCACTTAAAAAAAGCCATTAATAGAGAAAAATCACTAATAAAGTGGCATGACCTTCAAACAGTCTATTCAATTCTCTTGGCCTCAATTTCCCAACTACAAAATAAGGAGACTAGACTTTATGACATCAGATTTCCCCTCCAGCTCTAATTCTATGTTCCCATATTTCTGTGAATTATTTTATACTACTTGCCTTTGTTTATTTTATATCTCATGCCAACTAGTCTGTTTGCTCAACATCAATGCAGCATTTCATCTCTCTCTCCTGTGCTATTGGCTACCTCCCCTCCTTTAAATCTCCCCCGCCCCTCATCTCTAACTTCATAATCTTTAGCTTTCTTCATTGTACAAGTCAAGTAAATGTTAGGTCCTTAAGGAAACTTTTCCAGATCACTCAGCTGTTTAAATGTTGCATCTTCCTTCACTCTGCTCAGTAAAGAGAATGTAATTATGTGCAGGAAAAGGTCATGGCAAAAGGGAAAGAGTATTGGATCTGGTATCAAAGACCTAGATTCAAATTCTGGTTATGGCATTTGCTCCATGTATGAGCTAAGATAAATCACTTCCTTCCTGGAGGTTTCAATACGCTTACTTATAAAATGAAGGGTTTGGACCAGATGGTTTCTAAGGTCCTCTGAAACTCTAAAACAGTGGTACTGCTTTCCTTTTGTATGTAATCATTGATGACCAGTCCAGATGCATGTTGTGAAGGCTCAATAAGTGTTTGAGTTGAGTTGAGTTGTAGCTGAACTTCCTGTGTATGTAACTGAATTAATGAGACTGATAGGGCATCAAGGAGCTGTATGATCTAAGACTTAGTGAATGGTGGAAGGATGTTTTACTTGATCATAGAGAAGGTAAGTGAGTCTATGGCCTTTGAGTACCAATGAACCCCTCTGGATTCTTTTATTTTTTTAATGACTTAAGAGAAAAGGAGAGATGAGTAGTAGTAGAGTTGAGTGGTTTGAGGTCAGGTTGACAGTCAAAGTCAAAATACAAGAATTCTCTGAAAATATATGCCCTCAAAAGAAGAGCTATTTAGGTGACCCTAACTGTAATCAAGCAATCAATATGAAAGTATTTATTTGAATGGAATTTTAACATACTTACTAAGCATTTATATTATAGAGATAACGTGACAGGATTTCTTAAGTTGTAACTCTTGTTCAGTGGTTATTATGTGCACTCTGTTAAGTGCTATGGGTACAAAGAAAAAGTAAAAAAAGTATCCCTGCTCTCAGGAGTACTATAAGCATATTCATATTTCTTTTATGGTCACAACAACATGCTAAATTGAAATCTTGAAGATAATGTTTATAGATGACCTAAAATCTGTGATTAATATTTTTCTGTCTAATTTTGATCCCTTATCACTCACTATCACAGCAAAAGTAGAAGGACAATGGGTAGGACCAAGAATCTTTGTCTTTGTCTTTGTTTCATGTGTTGCCATGGCCATATAATTATCAAACAGCCAGTCTACTCAGCCTTTTGGAGGTGAGTCTTCCTGTATGAGCTAGGCTTATCCTTAGTGAGCAGCTTTAGTTTGTCTAGACTGATCAAACCCACTAGAGTTTACGATCCCTCCGCATAGCCTTCACAAACCCAAGGTCTTTTCACATAGTAGCAAAAATTGGCCAAAGTGGCTAATTTTATAATTATAGGATTGGAGAAAGAGGATTGTGGTGAGAGGATTAACTAGGAAGTATTCTCTGCTGGATGCCATATGAGGAACATTACATGGAGAAGTAACCTAGATTTTCAAGAAACAGGAGACCTCCAGATTCCTGGCAGGAGACTGCCAGGAAGCAATCTGAGAAAAAAGCTTCACAGATCTGAGGGACTATTGATATTAAGAGAACCCCCATTCCAGCAATAAGCTGAGAAAATGAAGTGTAGACCGAGAGTGAAGTTCTATTAAGAAAAATGTATTAGATCAAGGACACATACACATGTATGAACATATGAACACAAATGCACACATTACTTATGAAAAAAAAGTAAAGAAAACCAAGATGAATAGAAAGGATTAGCAATGCTTTTCTTTAAGAAAAATACCAAATCATGTTCTTGAGAATATCATTATGTGGCTAAAATTGGAAGCACTGCCTAATGATTAGTGACATAGGACTCAGAATCAGGAAGGCCCTGCTTGAAAGCCTTTCTCTGTCAATAATTGATCGTATTTCCTTGGGCAAGTCATCTAATTTATGAGTCTCAGTTTCCTTTTTTGTAAGATGGTAATGGAAGCTAGGTGATACAGTAGACAACATGCTGGGTTTGAAGTCAGGAAAACTCACCTTCGTGAATTTAAATCTGACTTTAGATACTTACTAGCTATGTGACCCTGGGCAAATCACTTAACTATTTCCTCCTCCCCAGTTTCTCATCTGTAAAATGAGATGGAGAAAGAAATAGCAACCCACTACAATTAAAGGAAACCCTAAATGGTGTCATGAAGAGTTGGAAACTACTGAAGACAACTGAAAAATGACAAACATGGAATAAATCTGTTAGGCTTGCCCACGATGGTTTTTCCAAGGCTCAAAAGAAAGAAAAGATTTTGAAACATTTTGATTATTTTAAATCCTATGGCAGTTATTGTGGTTAATTAAGAAATTGGTTGATAATAAAGCTAGCATGCTCTGATTCAGACTGACCTTGTGGCAAGATGTAGGCATCACTATCACTTATACAAAATATGTCATTCCATCTGCCAGGGGCTGTCTGATAAACCTGAACCTGAGCAATGGGAAAACTTGTAACTTATATTAATTCTAAAATATCCCTATGGAAATTGTGTCATTTTGGTGAAAGCATAAAGTATCCAACTCAAAGAAATAACTCCTTGCCTTTGCATTCTGTGTTTTCTTTAAAACAAACACAAATCTCCAAGCCTGGTTTCTGAAAGACATCATTCCGTGACTTGAAATAGGCATATGACAGATACAAAGGAATGATTTGAAGAAATTACTAGTAAATCTTTAAAACTCCATTGCTGATTTTGAAAACTAATAGTGAAGATTGCATTTAGGTCTAAAGTATGGAAATACGAATCAATGTTAACAAGTGAACAGAGTGCATTCTTACACCCTTCAAAGTGCTGTCTTTCTGCTCAAATTGTTCTATGGTAACTAATCTAAGTACAAGTTCAAACTCCCATCTCTCCCTCCCTCCCTCCCTCCCCTCCCCTCCCCTCCCCTCTCTCTCTCTCTCTCTCTCTCTCTCTCTCTCTCTCTCTCTCTCTCTTTCTCTCTTTCTCTGTGTCTCACTCACACATGTATATGTATGTGTACATATATAATTGGTGTGTGCTTATATGCATGCATGTATAAATTGTAATTCTGATTTCCTCAATATAAGTACCTTAATATGGCATTGGAGATTATACTAATGTGCAGAAATTTCATCTACTAATGCATATTGTCAACTTCTCTGAAAGTTGCAGTATTAGAGAGGTATCCAAGGCACTGAGAGATCTGGTGATACTGTGATAAATGAACTGACTCTATTATAATTTAGAAGACAAGTGGACTATCTGCTCTGTGACTATCTCCCTAATTCACTCTTTGATAGGCAGAATCTATCTCCAGAGGCTTGGTGCTACTACACTCTTCAAAATTCTAGTGGTGCCCTATTGTGGTTGTAATTTCTCAACTGTAACTCAAACTCAACTACGAGCTTCCTGTTACCTAACTCTTGAATTCCATTGGTGTTTAGAAAATGGATTTGATTAGATTTTATAATAAAAGTTATACTTTTAAAAATAGGTAGGTTGTTCAAAACAAGACCTAAACTCAAAGACTTCCTCAGATATCTACTATCTAGGTAACCTTGGGCAAGTCATTTGACTTTTAGGAACCTCAGTTTCCTTTTCTGCAAAATATGAGATTTGGGGGGCAGAGCTAAGATGGAAGAGTAGAAGGACAAACCTGTAGAAGTTCTCTACCCATAGCTCATAAAATACCTCTAAAAATGACTCTAAACAAATTCTAGCGCAGCAGAAGCCACAAAACAAAAGAGCGAAAGAGATTTTCAGCCCAATCCAGGCTAGAAACCTGACAGGAAAGGTCTATTGCACCAGGTTTGAAGTCCAAGCCCATTCTTGGCCATGCCACACAGGTAGGGATAGGACTACAGCAGGCTTCAGGGCATGGAATCCTAGGCAGCAGCTGCAGTTCTGAGATTTCTCAACTTGCAAATGCCAAAGACAGCTTCAAAGGTCTGTGAGAAAACTCTTTCACCTGGATGAGAAGAGAGCAGGGTCTGACCCTAGCCTTGGGTCCAGGGTGGCTGCAGTCACTGTAGGCAGCAGCAGCAGACATTTTTGGAACCCTCAGCCTAAAGACCCTGGGGGAATCTAGCAGTTGATCTGGATCCCAGTCCTGAGTGGCAGCCCTGGGGTGAAGAAGAGCTCTGGCATGGTGAAGTTGATGGGGGAGCTGGTGGAGGCTCTGGAGAGGGAATTTTACTCACAGATCCTAGGCAGAAAAGCTTCTAACTGCTCCCAGACTGGAGCACAGGCCAGAAGAAGAGTAAACTCCTTTCCCTTGATTGTGCCACCTTGGGGGAACTGAGAACTTACAGATTTCCAGAGTATACCCTCCACTTGACAAAAGACTCAAAATTCAAGTAAGTGACTGGGAAAATAGCCAAAAAAGGGAAAAAATAAGACTACAGAAGGTTACTTTTTGGTCAACAGATATTTTCTTCCATTCTTTCAGATGAGAAAGAACAATGCATACCATCAGAGTAAGATATAAAAGTCAAAGCTTCTGCTTTCAAAAGCTTCAAAATAAATATGCATTGGTCTTAGGCCTTAGAAGAGCTCAAAAAGGGTTTTTAAAATCAAGTAAGAGAGGTGGAGAAAATATTGGAAAGAGATATGAGAGCAAAAGCAAGTCAGTAGCTTGCTAAAGGAGACCCCCCCCCCAAAAATGCTGAAGAAAATAATACCTTTAAAAATAGACTAACCCAAATGGCAGAAGAGGCCCAAAAAGCCAGTGAGGATAAGAATGCTTTAAAAAGCAGAATTAGCCAAATGGAAAAGGAAATTCAAAAGTTCACTGAAGAGAGTGATTCTTTAAAAATTAGAGTGCAGCAGATGGAAGCTAATGACTTTATAAGAAACCAAGAAATTACAAATCAAAACCAGAGGAAAGAAAAAGTCTAAGACAATGTGAAACATCTCAATGGAAAAACAATTGACCTAGAAAATATATCCAGGAGAGACATTTAAAAATTATAGGATTACTTGAAAGCTATGATCAAAAAAAGAGTCTACAAATCATCTTTTATGAAATTATCAAGGAAAACTGTCCTGATATTCTAGAGCTAGTGGGTAAAATAAATATTGAAAGAATCCCCCAATCATTTCCTGAAAGGGATCTGAAAAGAAAAACTCCTAGGAATATTGTAGCCAAATTCCAGAGTTCCCAGATCAAGGAGAAAGTATTGCACACAGTCAGAAAGAAATAATTTGAATATTGTGGGAATACAATCAGGGTAGCACAAGATCTGGCAGCTTCTACATTAAGGGATTTAAGGGTTTGGAATAGGATATTCCAGAAGTCAACGGAAGTAGGACTAAAACCAAGAATCACCTACCCAGAAAAACTGAGAGTAATACTTCAGAGGAAACATGGTCATTCTATGAAACAGAGGACTTTCAAGCATTCTTGATGAAAAGACCAGAGCTAAATAGAAAATTTGACTTTCAAACACAAGAATCAAGAGAAGCATGAAAAAGTAAATAGTAAGGAGAAATCATAAGGGACTTACTAAAATTGAACTGTTTACATTCCTACATGAAAAGATAATATTTGTAATTCTTGAAATTTTTCTCAGTATTTGGGGAGTTGGAGGGATTACACACACACACACACACACACACACACACACACACACACACACACACACACACACATAGCCAGAGTGAGTTGAAGAGGAAGGGATGATATTTAAAAAAATAAAATTGAGGAGTGAGAGAGGAATATATTGGAAGGAAAAAGGGAGAAATGAAATGGGCAAATTATTTCTCATAAAAGAGGAAAGAAAAAAGTTTTTTCAATGGAGGGAGAAAGAGGGAGGTAAGAGGGGAAAAAGTGAATCTTACTCACATTGTATTTGGCTTAGGTAGAGAATACATGCACACTCATTTTGAAATGAAAATCTATCTTACACTACAGGAAAGTAGAGGAGAAGAGGATAAAAGAGGTGGGAGGTCATAGAAGGGAGGGCAAATGGGAGGCCAGAATAATTAGAAGTAAACACTTTTGTGAAGGGACAAGGTCAAAAGAAAGAATAGAATAAATGGGGGGACAGGATAGGATGGAGGGAAATATAGTTAGTCTCTCACAATGTGACTATTATGGAAGTCTTTTGCATAACTATACATGTATAGCCTTTACTGAATTGCTTGCCTTCTCATTGGGGATGGGTGGGGAGTGCAGAGGGGAGAGAAGTTAGAACACAAAGTTTTAGGAACGAATGTTGAGAATTGTTTTTGTATGCAACTGGGAAATAAGAAATACAGGATTTTTGAAGCTTCCTTTACTTTAATTGCATTAAGCACGAAGTATGGGTGTAGATATCTTGTATTTTGTAAATTACATGAGCTTAGGAAGGTTTTAAAAAAGAAAAGTCAGTTTCTCATTCCACTTAAAAACAAAATTTTAATTGTTAGGCTTTTTTTAAGCTCTTCTATGGATTCAAAGATAGAATCGTCATTTCAAATTATAGGTAAGAATATTGTCTATTTTCATGAAAAATATTTACTGTTTTAAAGAGTGAAAACAGTATTGCATTAAGGAGGATTAATAAAAATGTATTTCTGTCTAAAAAAAAAGAAATACAGGAAATGGGTATAGAAATCTACCTTGCCCTACAAGAAAAGAGAGAAAATGGGGATAAGGGAAGGGAGAGTGTGATAGAAGGGAGGACAGATTGGGGGAAGGGGTAATTAGAATGCACAGTGTCTTTTAGTGGGGGGAGGGGAGAGATGGGGAAAATTTGGAACTCAAAATTTTGTGGAAATTAATACTGAAAACTAAAAAATAAATAAATTTTTAAAAAAACATAAAAAAGGAAAAAAATATGAGATTTGGTCTTTCTGGCCTCTAAGTTTCCTTCTGACTCTGACTCAATCATGTTCTAGGAGAAGAGTATTTTCTCACTGCACACAAAATATCCCAAGAGAGATTGCTCTTAAACTTATCACAGAAAAGTAATGAGGCACATGTGTAGGGAATACATGTGGCAAGGAGGTAATTCATAATTCATGATTATTAGAAGTTCTTTTCTCTCTTTGGAGTGCCCTATCCCTTTCCTGCTTCTACTTATTTTGTATTGTCTTCCTCAATAAGTCCAAAACAGAACCCATGTTTTCTCCTAAACCCTCCTCTGCCGCTTATTATTATGGAGGGCAACACCATCCTCTCAGTCCTTCAGGTTAGAAACTTATGAGTCATCCTGGATTCCTCACTCTCTCTCACCCCCACCACGTTCAAGCTGTTGCCAATGCTTATCAATTTCACCATTGCAATATCTTTTTCTCTGCTCTGTCACCACTCTAGTGACAAGCCCTCAACATCTTTTAGCTTTTAATCTAGCTAAAAGGACATCTGCCTGTCCGGCAGATGGCTCTACCTGCCTTAAATCTCTCCCCACTCTGATTCATTCTTCATTCTTCTACTACAGTGATTTTCCAAAAATGCAGATGTCATCATGTTACCCTCCCACTCAATAAACTCCAGTGGCTCCCTATTGCCTCCAGGAGCAAATGAAAAAATGTTCTGTTTGGCATTCAAATCTTTTGTAATCTTGCCCCAAACTACCTTTCCAGGCTTTTCATACCTTACTCCCCAACACAACAAGATATTCTGTCTCTCAGCTCCTGGCAATCTCTGGCTGTGTCCCTTACTTGTAAGACTCTTCTCCACTCTCCCCACTGACCTACCTGATTTCCTCTAAATCCCAACTAAAATTTCACCTCCAACAGGAAGCAATCATCAAGTCCCTCAAATCCATTGCATTCTATTTGTTATTTCCCATTTATATTGTATATAACTTACTTTGTTTATATTTATTTATACTTGTCTCCCCCAGGAGATTGCAAGCCCCCTTAATGGCAGGTACTATCTTTCCCCTTTTCTCTGTGTCCCCAACACTGAACACAGTTCTTGGTATACAGTGGGTACTTAATAAATGTTTATTGACTTGAATTAGATTAAAAGCTCCTTGAGGGCAGGGACTTCCTTCTTTATCTTTTATGCCTGATGCATAAAAGAAGTTTCATAAATATATATCATATTGTATATGGATGATGACCACAGCCTCCTCATTCAACTTCGTTCCCAGTTTTTCTCTCCGGTCTACCTTCACACATGGTTAGATACCACAAAGTAGGTGGCCATGCCTTAAAGCTCCATGTGTTGTAAAGGCCACTAGCACCTCTTCCATCCTTACCAAAGGGAGTGCTAACCTTCTCTCTCACTTGCATGTCATGGCATCACTTTTCTGAGGCCATGATCGCCTTCCAGAATGAAGAAAAACAACAATAACCCTTTACTTAGATAATTTTGTAAATCACCTGTGAGAATACCACTATCTTGATCAAGAATTTTCCATCCTCCCTATTGCCCATAGGATAAAATAATTCTCTTCAGTTTGCCATTTACTACTTGGCACTTGTCTCCCTTTCAGATTTAATTCATAGCACTCCTCTTCCTGTACACCTCAATCTAACCAAATTGGTACTTGACATCCCTCACCTGCATGACATGCCTCTTTACCTTTGATTCTTTGAATAATTTCATTTAAAGCTCGGCTTATATGGAGCATTGCCAAGGATAATCTGCTTCTAATTCTTTCAGTTAGCATTTTCTCACTGTCCTAATAGCTTTTAGAACGAGTTATTTGCACACTGTATGCTGCAACATAATGGTCAATCTTAAATGTGCATAACATATAGGTATTAAAGAATATTCCACCTTTAAATTTATGTGAGTCTCTGATTCTTAAATCTCTCAAGGGGAAAAAGGCTTTTTTTTCACTTTTTCTGGGTACTTTCAGCATCTAACACAATGCTGAGAAGGCATTCTTTAGGAGATGGGAATTATATTTGTTCTGTGATCTCTCTTATGTTTCTTTCACCGGGTAATTCTTTAGTGATCTTCTCAGAGAATGGATAGTTGAATGAATGACAAGTTTTTTGAGTTCTTATTACATGCCAAATAAATTGAAAAGTCAAGGCATTTCCTAGCTTTGTATTGTAGTGGGGAGGTCTAACACCTCTGGTATGAAGACTTGCAAAGCCATTTTCAGGGTTGCTCATTCACCTTTCATGTACCCCTGTCTCCCAATTCTCACCTGTGCCTCCAAGAAGGTGTAGCATGCCCAGCAGCCACACCGCAGTAAAACCACATTGGCAGATGTGCTAAACCAGAATGATATAGTTGCTGAGTTAGGGGAATGAATGCTCTAAGCATGTGACTACTTCCCACAGTGGAATGAGCAGATGGAAACGACTTGTTCCATTGGCCATTTAGGTGACTGAAGCAGGAGCTGTGGAGCTCTTAGAGCTTGGTCAAGCATCAAAGATGCCAGTTATCTACTACATCCTGGGCAACCACCAGTCATATTGACTTTTGTTTTTCCACTGGAATTCAATGACTCTGGAAAAGAAAGTGAGGTTCTCTCTTCTGCAGCTCTACCTCACTTAAATCCAGTTTATGTACAAGTCAAGACATTGCCCCATGATGTCATTGTTCCTCTTTGAAATTGAAGGATGAAAATGGCAGCAGGGGTGACAACAAAAACATTCTAAAAGGAGAAGCAAGGAATAGGGGAATGGCAGCCAGGAAGGGATAGTGACATACAAAATCACAGGGTAGGTTTCTATCAGTAAGAATGCTAATGGCAAGTTGAGGTTTTACCAGTTGGGGTGAGGGGCTGGAGGATAATAGAATCAGAAGCTCTGCTCAGTGAACTGTGTCCAGGAACTTTAATAGGAGAGTAGTCTTGATGCACATGCCAATACCATTCTCCTTTATCACCCTTGCTTTTAAGTTTCCCTGGTTCCTTAAAGACTCATTTCAAATCTACTTTTTCAGGAAGCTTTTCCTGGTCCCCACCAGTAGTGAGTGTCTTCTCTAAGATTACATGCCCTCTCTATCTACAACAATATCTATATCTATATATCTATATATATGTACGTAGATATGCACATATATACACAGATGATATGTGTGTATAATATATATTGCTTGACATATGTATTATATATAGTTTATAAAATATATGATAAAGCTTATGTATTTAGCACGTCTGCATATATTTCATTTGAATTCATTTACATATTATCTCCACCATTAGAATGGGAGCCTTTTGAAGTCAAGGACTGTTTTTGCCTTTTTTAATCTCTGTGCTTGGCCCAGTACATAGTACATGCTGTGATTCAATCATTCAGCTGTATCCAACTCTTGGTGACTTTGTGGACCATAGCATGCCAGGTTCTTCTCTCCTTCATTATCTCCCAACATCTGTCCAAGCGTATGGTCATTGCTTCCATGACATTATCATACGCTTTGCCATCCCCTTTTCCTTTTGCTTCAATATTTCCAACATCAGGGTCTTTTCTAATGAGTGCCCCTTCACACTGTATGGTCAAAGAATTTAAGCTTCAGTATTTGACCTTCCAATGAATACTCTGAATTACTTTTTTTTAAGTATTGATTGATTCATCTCTCTGTTATCCAAGAGATTTTTGAAAGTCTTCTCTAGTGCCACAATTCAAACATGTAAATTCTGTGGTGCTCAGTTTACCTCATAATCTAACTCTTACAGTCTTACATTGCTACTGGAAAAACACGTAGCTTTGACTTTACAAATCTTTGTGAGCAAGGTGATGTTGCTGCTCTGACAGAGTCATTGAATTCCAGCAGCACAACTGTCTAGATGTGCCATAGTTTTCCTTTCAAGGAGCAAGTGTGTTCATTTCATGGTTGCAGTCATTGTTTTCAGTGATCTTTGAGCCTCAGAATATAACATGTGATGCTGCTTCTTCTTCTCCCTCTATTGGCCAAGAAGTGATGGGACCAGTTGCCAGGATCTTTCTTTTGTTTTGTTTTTTATGTTAATTCTCAAGCACTTTTTACAATTTCCTCTTTTCCCCTATCAAGAGTGTTTCTTAAATCATCTTCGCTTTCTGCCATCAGAGTGATATCGTCCTCTACAGATCTGAAACTGTTGATATTTCTCCCGGCAACCTTAATTCTGATTTTTGATTCATCTGGCTGAGCATTTTGCACAATGTACTCTGTATGTAAGTTAAATAACTAAAGTGACAACATAAGTTTTGTTGTACTCCTTTTCCACTCTTAAACTAATCAGTTGTTCCACATTCATTTCTAACTCTTACTTCTTGATCCACATACAAGTTACTCAGGAGACAAGTAAGATGATTTGGCATTCCCATCTCTTTGAGGATTTGCAACATTTTGTTGTGAGCTACACAGTAAAAGGCTTTTGTGCAGTCGAGGAAGCAGGTTCGTTTTTTTTTTTTTTCCTGGAACTCCCTTTCATTCTCTATAATCCAGGGAACTTTGGAAATTTGGCCTGTAGCTGCTCTGCTCCTTTAAGAACCAACTTGCTTTTCTGGTAATTCTCAGTTCACATATTAAGAAGGCTAGCTTACAGAACCTTAAACATAACCTTGCTGGCATGTGAAATGAGCACAAATGTTCACCAATTTAAACATTCTTTGGTATTGTTCAGTAATTTGAATATTCTTTTGGATTGCCCTTCTTTACAATTGGAACCTAAACTGATCTTTTCCAATCCAGTGGTTACTATTGAGTTTTCCAAATTTGCTCGTACATTGACTGTAACACTTTATCAGCATCATCTTTGGGTTTTTTAAATACCTCGTCTTGAATTCTGTCCCTTCCATTAGCCTTATTATTAGCAATGCTTCCTAAGTCTCACTTGATTTCCTTCTCCAAGATTTCTACCACTAGATCAGTAACCACACCATCCTGAGTGTTGGTGATGTTAATCTCTTTCTTATATAGTTCTTCCGTATATTGTTGGCCCCTCTTCTTAATCTCTCCTGCTTCTGTTAGGTATCTAGCATTTTTGTCATTTATCATGCTTATTTTTGCATGAAACATTCCCTCAATGTCTCTAATTTCTTGAGATCTCTTGTCTTTTCCATTCTTTTGTTTTCTTCTATTTTTTTGCATTACTCATTTAGAAAAACCTTATGTATCCTTGCTATTCTCTAGAATTCTGCATTCAGTAGGGCATATCTTTCCCTTTTCCCTTTTCCTTTCCTTATTTCCTCAACGATTTGAAAAATATCATCATTTTGTTTTTTTGACCTTCTTTTTCTTTGAAAAGTTTTTGTACCTGCTTCCTGTACAATATTGTGAACCTCTGTCCATGGCTCTTCAGGCCCTCTAACTACCAGACCTGATTCCTCAAATCTAGTCATCACTTTTACTTCATATTGACAAGGGACACTGTTAAGGTTGTGTCTATAGAGTCTGATCATTTCCCATAATTCCTTCAATTTAAGTCTGAGTTTTGCAATAAGAAGCTCATGAGCCACAGTCAGCTCCAGGTCTTGTTTTAATCCACTGAATTAGAGATTCTCCATCTTTGGTTGCTGAGGAGTTTGTGTAGCTCAATGAAATTATGAGATATACTATGGAGGATTACCCAAGATGGGCAGGTCATATTGGAGAGTTCTGACAACAGATGATGCCCTCAAGAAGGAAATGGCAAACCACTCCAGTATCTTTGCCAAGAAAACATCATTCATAGTATTAATATTATAAAATATATAACACTGGAAGCTTAGCCCCTCAGATCAGAAAGTGCCCAGCACACTACTGGGAAAGAACAGAAAATAATTACAAAGAGCTCCAGAGCTAATGAAGCAGCTGCTGAAAGGAAGTTCAGCTGTGGACATGTTTGCTGATGAAAGGAAAGGCTGATGCTGTAAAAATCTATATCACATAGGAATCTATAATGTAAGCTCTGTTAACCAACATAAGCTGGATGTGGACAAATAGAAGATGGGAAGACTGAACTTTGACATCTTGGGTGTCAGTGAACTACATGGGTGGTAATGGATGAATTTAATTCAGGTGATGACTACATATGTTACTGTGGACAAAAATTCCTGAGAAGAAATGGAATGGCCTTCATAGTAAACAAAAGGGTGAGAAAAGCCGTAATGAGGGGCAATCTCAAAAAATGACAGAATTTGATCTGTTTGAAGTAGGCAAACCATTCATCATCACAGTAATACAAGTATATGCTCTAACTACTGATGCTGAAGAGGTCAAAGCTAATCAGTTCTGTGACTATCTATAATATCTTCTAGAAATAACACCAAAAAGATGTCACACTCATCACAGGGAATTAGAATGCTAATGGAGGAAATCAAAAGATGATTGGAATTACAGGAAAGTTTAGCTTTGGAGTACAAAATTAAGTAGAGCAGAGATTAGTAGAGTTTTGTCAGGATAACTTGCTAGTCATAGCATGGTACATAGTAAACCATTAATTTGTGCTTGCTTACTCTCTGATTTTAGAAATGTGAATTATGGAAATAAGACCCTCCCCTCCCTCCCAAAACACAATAAAAAATACAGAATATAGAAACATAGAAGGACACAATCATTCCTACTTGCAGATGGCACGGTTATTTATTTAGAAAAACCCAGGGGAACAATGAAGAAGGTCATTTGAGTGATTAGTAACTATAGTAAGTTTGTAAGATACAAAGTAAATCTACATAAATCATTAGGCTCTCTAAATGACCCTAACGAAAACCAGGAGTAAGTGATGAAAAACAATCCATTTAAACAAATATAAAATGCTAACCTCCCAAGATACAATGAAGATTTATAAAAATACAATTATAAAACATCCTTGAGAAAAGTAAAGAGAAGTAAATAACTAGATAGATTTCCTGCACATAATCAGGTCATGCCAACATAATAAAAATGATGAGACTTAAAAATATTAAAGATTTACTGATATACCAATCAAATTATTGAGGGTGCATTTTTAAGAAATAAACATAAAATAATAACAAAATTCATGTAAAAGAAAAAAGGATCTAGAATTTCAAGAGAAATATTGAAGGAAAAGTATAATTAGAAACATGCCATTGAACTCCATTATCAAGCAGTAATTATCCAAACTATTTGGTAGGAGTCAAAAACAACAAAAAATGAATAAAGAAGGAAGAAATATGAGCGATCCAAAACTTGTCCACTATTTGAGCAACCTGAGAAAAAGTCTTACTGCAGGAAAGATTCCCAAAATGCTTAGGAAAACTGGAAAGCAATTTGACAGATATGAATTTTAGGGAAACAAGTTTTTCATAATTCTGCAAGGTCACAAAATATGCATAACTTAAGTGTGACTAAACCATTAAAAAAATAACAGGTATCTTCCTCAAATAATGCTAGAAGAGTATTTCTTCACCAAACAAAGAATAAAGTACACAATTTCAGTTTTATAAAATTCTGTGTGCATGTGCGCGCACATGCGCTTTATATTGTAACAGTAACAGCATGCAAAGTGGGATTTGTTTGTTAGGAGTTGTTTTCCAGACTCAGACTAAATTGTGAGCACCTGAAGGTTCAATCCCCTTTGAACCTTGACAGTTCACAGCTGTGCTGAGTCATGTAGGTTCCATGCCTACTGACTCTGAACCACTCAGGAGCTGAGTTCTCATTATATAGTGGGAGGCTAGTACTTTACTTTGGGAGTTCTTGTGGTCGAGACTCTGAGTGACCATTTTATTTAGGCAGTAGATATCTATCAGTTGGTTTTTATTTCTCTGTATTTTCTATTTGTTGAATAGATAAGAGGCTTGGTAACTTTGGAAACTTAAAAGATAAGAAGGCATGTTTTGAAGCATCTGATTGAACTAAATAAAGGGATTGTTAACCCCTCAAAAGTTGCCTTTCCTCTTATAAATACAGATCTAGGAACTTGTGATAGCAGGCCCCCCTGTGTTATGTTGGGGTACTTACTGATACATATGTATATATACATATGTATATATACGTATGTATATGCATGTATGCACCTATGTGTATACACATATATAGTACAAATATAAATATATAAGTATATAATAAAATTGTATATACAAATATATGAATGAATTCAGTGAAGATGGCATAAAAGAAAAGTAACTCAGTAGGGAAATATTTGCATCAATTATCAATTGATATCAAAATAACACAAGCATATTACACAGAGAATTGAAATAAACATGGATCAAGAGCCATAATAATGCGCCCAAAAAACCATGTGAAGACATGTTCCAAATTGCAGTAATTGAAATGCAAAATTAAACAATTCTGAAATTTCACATAATTTCGTGTATATTAGCAAAGATGGAGTGGGAGGAGTGTCAGTACGGTCAATTTTGGAGGGACTGAGGGAAGACAGGGAGATGACAAATGGTCCAGTTGTTCAGGATTTCACTTTGGAATAGTGCAAATAAAGGGACAAACTCTTCAAACTTTTAGACCCATAGGTCTTATGACTGGGCATGTGCCCCAAGTGCTTCAGGTCAAAAAAAAAAAAGATTGCATATACACCAAAGCAACCCTTTATGTGGGAAAGAAATAACTGAAAACAAAATGTTTAAATCATCTCCAAAGGGCAATAGTCACTCTCTGAAGAAATCCCAGACACTTGCAGAATAAAGTCCAGTTTTGAAGCATACCCCTACCCCAATAATGTCTATAATCTCCCATTAAAGTCTCAGAAGTCAGAAGAAAAAATCCACAAAAGAAACCTGTCAAAATAAGATTGTTAGAGACAGGGACAACTACCTATTAAATTTTGCTTTTAAGTCACTGTCCTGAAAGGAGCAGCCCTGCACAGCTCAGGAATTTTTTTGTGACAAGTCTGAGCTCGTTGAGAACTAGACTATTATGAGAAATTCATGACTCCAGGACTTTGTCACTTCCAAAGCTGAAGAAACAGAGACAGAGGTGGGTGACTACAGAATGCAAGCCATATGGGATGGAAAATTCCAGAGTGCAATCACTTCTAAAATTAGTCATAATACAGTAGAAAAAAATCTTTTGGTAGAAAGATTGAGGAATTGGGGGAGGTTGCTGTCATTAAAAATTTGTGTTCCCCAGGTCCTTGAAGTAAAACCTAGAGAGCTGAGATAATGTAAGTCAGGTTTATAGGAAGACAGAGTTGAAAGGAACCTGAAATGTCCTTTTGCCAGCCCTCCTCATGTTACAGTTGAGTAAACTGAAGCCTAGCAGGGTTAAAACTCTTGCCCAAGGTCACATGAGGAGTACGCAGCAAAGCAAAATGTTTCCCAAATGTCCAGTTTCACTTCTTCCTCTCCTCCACTTCCAGGCATCTCTAGCTTCTTTCCACGTATTGTTGCTTTATTGATTCCTACATTAGATCTTCCTGATAACCTCAAGTCTTAAGATTTCTTCTTTATTAAAATGATTTTTCATGACTTTGTATGTGTTTTTTATTCACTTAGTTGTAGATATGTTGTGTTTTTGCAGTAGGATGTCAAGCTCCTTGAAGTGAGGAACATGTTTTTCTGTGTAGCCTTGGCATCTAGTACAGTACATTACACATAATAGAATGTTGCATAAATAATTTTTAATTTCATTTAACAGAGGAAAAATATACAACTTCCTTTCTCCCTACTGATTGTTAATTCATCAATAATAAGGGGAAACATTTCCTAAGAATTCTATATGGCTCTCCTTATAATTTGTAGTTTGAGACTGGAATTCTCTTCATGTTACTAAGTCAATTTGTCAATATTTTAGGACCACGAAAAAATTTAGTTTAGTTTGATATGATCTACCAAAATGAGGTCAGGAAGATCAACCATAAATAAATCAACACAGCTAATGGAATCACCCTGCTTATCACTTACACTCCCTTACTTTTTGGCTCAGTGAACCAACATTTATGAAGTACAAAGGACACTGAGCTCAGAGTTGAAGAACTAAGATTTGAATCCTCCACAATTTATGGTTGGAAGTCCTTATCCTATTTTCATGTGCCACAGACCTAGAAGGATTACTTGATAGAGTGCGTGGAAGAAGCAAGATCCCAAGAATATAGGTAGACTAGAACAGGGGTGGGGAACTTCTGGTCTCGAGGCCACATGTGGCCTTCTAGGTGCTTAAGTGTGACCTTTGAATGAGTCCAAGTTTTACAGAACAAATCATTTTATTGAGGGGATTTGTTCTGTGAGGTTTGGATTCAAAGGGCCACACCTGAGGACATAGAAGTTCACATATGACCTGGAGGCTGCAGGCTCCCCACCCCTGGGCTAGAACATTGTCTGAATTCAGATAACAAGGGTTATTTGGGAAATGATTTATTTTTTTATTAAATAAATTTATTTATTTAACTTTTTACATTCATTTTCACAAAATATTGGGTTCCAAATTTTCTCCCCATTTGTCCCCTCCCCTCTCCCCAATACACTGAGCATTCTAATTACCCATATCACCAATCTGCCCTC
>CM053770.1:9154204-9208531 GCA_028658325.1 Potorous gilbertii
GTTTTTACACTGTAGCAATGGAGCTTCCATATGGGCTGCTGTGCTGGCTCTGTGGCCTCTGACTGCTGTTGGAGCCATGGAAAGACCCTTCTCCCTTCCTGGCCCCCTGATAAAACCCCATCACTGACCTCTGGTGCCTGTGGGCCGAGGAATCTGAGGACCCCCTACTGCAACTGGGGATTCTGCCCCAGAGGTGTCCTCCTCCCAGAGTCTCCTCTCGTTGTGCTGGGCTGCTCAGCCAAGGCTGGGCTTGGCTCCATGCTCGGCTCCACATCCAGCACAACTGATGTTTCTGTGGACCTTTCAGGTCATCGTTGGCTGGAAATCTCCTCCACTCTGTTTTAATCCCCTTCTACTGCTCCAAAATTTGTTGAGGGTCCCTCTCTACAGGTATTTTTTGGGCTATGGGGAGGACCCTGCATAAGTGCGTCTTTCTAGTCTGTCATCTTGACTCTGCCCCCTGAATCATTTTGATATTATTTTTTTCTAGTTCTAGAAGATCATTTTCTCATCATTTAATTGGTATGGCACTGAATAAGTAAATTTTTGGTAGAATTGTGGAGTTTTATTTCATAAAACATAAGGGTTGCACTTAAGCACTTGAATTTCTTCTAGATCTAAATCTATGACCCACATGAGGTTGGTTTTTTTCTTCCTTCCTTCATAATTTCCCAACAATTTTCTGCTTATTCTCTGACCCACTCGCCATAAATGACAATACTTTGGACTTTAGCTTGGTACATGTGATTGGAAGTTAAACTGGCCTTGACTTTCATGAGTCCAAAGTTGATGGAGGATGACTTACAAGTATTGGACACAGGGCCATAGGGTGAGAGCTGTAAGAGACCCCAGAGAACATCTAGTCCACCCCCTCATTTTCCAAAGATTTGTTCATGAACCCACTGACCACCAGAAGCAGAGAAGGGATTGGAAGCCATCTCCTTTGATTTCAGATCCAGGGCTTTTCCCATGATACCATGACTTGCCTGTTTGTCCCTAAAGAGCAGAAGTAGCTACAAAGGGAGGAAAATCAAAAAGAGCAAATTTAAGGACAATATAATGAAACATTTCCTACCAATTAAAACTTTAACAGAATTGGAATGAGAAAATGGTGACTCCCTTTTGAGGAGAGATTCAGGAAAAAGACTTAATAACTGCTTATCAAACAAGTCATTGAGCAAAATATCATTTAGTTGTGGAGCAAGCTAGGTGAGTTCTGACTCTGACTGTTTAACATTCTGTAAAAAATAGAAAGAAGGTGATGACAGCCAAGATCCAGTAAGACCCATATGTAAATGGAGGCGGCTAGATACTTCACTGAATAAACCACCAGTCATGGAGTCATGAAGACCTGAATTCAAATCCAGTTTCAGGCAATTACAAGCTGATCAGTCACTAGTGATCTTAGACAAATCACTTAATATCCATTTTCCTTAGGTTTTTCAATTATAAAATGAGGATCACAATAGCACCTGCTTCCTAGAGTTGCTCTGATAATAAAATTCGATATTATTTGTGGTTAGCACAGTACGTGGTACATAATAAGTACTATATAAATGCTGGCAATGATAATGATGATGGTAGAATCAAGTCACTTCCTCACCTGACAATGAAGAAAGCTGTGTCCTGGCACAGGGTCAGTGATGACTCTTGTTCAACTTGGTCTGAATCTTCAGTCAGTCAGTCAGCAAGCATTCATTAAGCGTTTACTATGGACCAGGAACTGTACTGACCACTAGGGATACAGAGAAAGGTGAATATAGTCTGTAACTTCAAGGGGCTCTCAATCAAATTGGGGGAGATAGTATGCAAACAATTATTGTTTAGAGTATATATACAAGAAAGGTTAAATTGGCACGGCAAGATTTGTTTATTCTTCCAGTGTTCTTTTTTCCATCAATCAAATGACCTTCATTCTCATAACATTGAAACAGCAATGCCCCATCATAAAAAAAAAAAAAAACAAAAGAAACAAAACCAAAAAATGGAGTGCCCCTGGAAGAAGTTAAACAATGCTATGGGTTGATTCAAGGTGTCCAAACCTTGTATTTTTTTTTCTAGAAAGAGTATAACTTTTTAAAAAACGTATTATTTCTCCTAGGTGACAAAAGAAGACACAGTTAATAGGGACAATGTTGAACTTGGAGTCATAGAATATTAAATTTACAGCTGTATAGATAGGGCCTCAGAGGCCAACAAGCCTGACCAAATTATTCTACAATTCAAGAAACTGAGACTTAGACAAGTGAATTGACTTACTCATTGTCAAGCTGGTAGGAAGTAGCAGACCTGTATTTGAATTCAAGTCCTAGGACTCTTGATCCATCATTCATTTCGTTGTACCACATGGCCTTTCATCAGAATCTTAAGAAGACTTGGTTTCAAACTCAATTCCTGATGTATACGAAGCTGAGCAAGTCACTTATGCTTCCAGAACTTACTGAGATATACTAGGCCATTGATGCATTGTCATCTGTGGTTGTAGAGGGAGTTCCTACTCTTGGGAGATGATGATCTTTCTCTTCTATATATCCACATCACACACACACACATACACACACACACACACACACACACCAAACATACACAGCAGCAGAAGAGTGTGAGGGGAAAGATCTGTGATTTCATGAGGGAGGAGCCTTCAGGGAGGAATTCCCTATGTGATGATCAGCAGCTTTTCTGTCATATATAGTCTTAGAGTAACTTGGAACACTGAGAAATTAAGTGACTTGCCGAAGGTCATACAGCAAAGCAGGGTCAAAGACAGAATTTAAACCCAGAACTTGCCAAATCCAATTGCAGCTCTCTATCTGCCTTGCCATGTGGCTTCTCATCCTCATATCTTACTTTTCATAAAAGATTGTTTGAATTGAAGAACTTAACTCACAAATTCTTACTCTTCCTACCTCTAGCTACACTCCCACACCTACATCTCAGCTTTCCTCCTTTCTCACTATAGCTCCACAATCTAGGGAGTGATGTTGCATCAAAACACCTTTATACAATGGCCAAAAATAATTATTTTTGAGTACATGATTGACTATAAGAAGTATGAAGGATGTCCCCAAAGTCTTAATGCAGTTTTAAACTAAGACTTTTGGGACATCCTGAGTGTTGTTGGTGGTATAAAGTTAATGGGAAAAAAATAATAAGAGAACTGTATGTGTGAGTTTCCTTTCCATTAATATCTTATACTGGGAGAAAAATAAAATGAATTGATATCCAAAAAGCAAGCCAAAATTTGCCTTTATGAAAATGTGCTCTTTGAATCATAAATGGTCCTAAGAGAGCCCAAGCTGAGCAAAAGCAGAGACAATGCAGAGGGTCTGAGTAAGAGGACATCAAGAGCCAACGTCCTAATTACAGTTTGGTTTTCTCTTGGTCAGGATGCTGCGCATTCCCAAGGAAGAACAAACATTGTAATTAGCTGCCAGGACTGCTGTGGTTTCTTCCAAGGAGACACAGAGGAGATAGTTGGAACAGCATCCCAGGCTGCTCTAGTTGACCAACGTCTCCGTGGGATTGAGAGTCAGAAGGACTCTGAAAACTGATCTCATAAATTTTGAATTTCATGTATGATATTCTTGGGTCATAAGATTTCATGAATGGAAGAAAACTCAAAGATAATATGGTTGGATTACCTCTCTTCACACATGAAGCTAACATTTAGTCAGTTTTTCAATCATGTCTGACACTTCACGATCCCATCTAGGATTTTCTTGGTAAAGATACTGACTTGGTTTGCCATCTCCCACTCCAGCTAACTTTACAAATGAGGAAACTGAAGCAAATAGGGTTAGGTGACCTGTCCAGGGTCAAATAGCTAGTGAATGTCTAAGGCCGGATTTGAACTCAGGAAGATCAATCTTCCTGATTCCAGGCCTGGCACTGTCTCTATGCATTGTATCACCTAGCTGGCCCAGCACATGAAGGTTCTGAGACCCAGAGACTAAGATCCAGCACCTTATTTAAACATATTCATAGAAAAATAAATAGGAAATGTATAAAAAGTAAACATGAAGTGATTTCAGGTTGGTGGATGTCTCTAACAACTATCATTATGTTTTCTCATGAGGGATAGTAGCTAATTTATACCATCATGGGGCATAATTAGTTCCTAAGGGGGAAAAGGAACAGGAGGAGAGACTAGATCTGTGAATTCATTAGACTAGAGAACTCCCAGGTGAGGAAAGTCCATCAGCAATTTCTTGGCAATTTGTAATCTTAGAGAATTTCCTTGGGCAGTGATTAGTAGTGATTTGCCCAGCAGTCGTATGTGTCAAAAGAATAAATCAAACCTAGGTGGTTCTGGTTGTGAGGATAGCATTTTCATCACCATAGCATGCAACCTTACATTTGCTGATTATGCAAGAATGAAAAATCTAAGATATTAAGATGGTATTATTCCATTTGAGATGAAAGTTGTCATATGCTATCATATGGACAGAACTTCTGATGATTTTGAGGAAGCCCTCTCCCTAAGCCCCAGAAAGATATTTTACAACTCTGGGTCACATTTACTTCTTTTTTTCACACAAATTTATTAATTTATTTGTTTTCAGTTTTCAATAATCACTTCAAATTTTCTCCCCCTCTCTCCTCCTTCCCTCCTCAAGACAGCATGCAATCTTGTATGTGAAAAACATTTTCACATTAGTCATGTTGGATAGAAGAATTAAAAGGAAAGGGAGAAACAATGAGAAAAACAAAATATAACAAAAGAGAAAATAGTCTGCTTCATTCTGCGTTCTAATTAAATAATACTTTCTTTGGATGTGGATTGCATTTTGCAATGTGAGTCTTTTGGAAATGTTTTAGGTCCTTGCATTGATGCGAAGGGCTAAATCTATCAAAAACAGTCCTTAGACACTGTGGCTGTTACTATGTACAATGTGTTCCTGGTTCTGCTCACTTCACTCAACATCAGTTCATATAAGTCTTTCCAGGTTTTTCTGAAGTCTGCCTGTTCATCATTTCTTATAGCACAACAGTATTCCATTACATTCATATACCACAATTTTTTCAGCCATTCCCCAATTCATGGGAATCCTCTTGATTTCCAGTTCTTTGCCACCACAAAAAGAGCTGCTATAAATATTATTTTTTTAATTAGTTCATTCATTTTTCATTTTCACAATTCATTTACACAAGATTTTGAGTTCTAGATTTTCTCCCCATCTCTTCCTCCCCCCATCCCAATGTGGTACGCATTCTGCTTACTCTTTCCCCCAGTCTGCTTTTTTATCACTCCCCCTTATGTCCTTTCCCCTTTCTTGTAGGGCAAGATAGATTTCTATATGCCATTACCTGCATATTTTATTTCCCAGTTGCATGTAAAAACAGTTAGTATTTGTTTTTAAAATTTTGATTTCTAGCCCTCAGCCTCTGTTCTCGGAGCTCTGCAGAGGAAGCCCCATCCAGAAACTCAACATGTCTATTTACAAGAACCAGGCAAGAGAGATCTTTGACTCTCGTGGAAACCCTACTGTTGAAGTTGATCTCTACACTGAAAAGGTCAATTCCAAACTGCTGTGCCCAGTGGTGCTTCTGTTGGTATCCATGAAGCCCTGGAGCTCCAAGACAATGATAAGACTCACTACATGGGGAAAGGTGTCTCAAAAGCAGTTGAGCACATCAATAAAACTATTGCCCCGACCCTGATTAGCAAGAAATTGAATGTTGTGGAGCAGGAGAGGATCGACACACTGATGATAGAGATGGATGGCACTGAGAATAAATCTAAATTTGGTGCAAATGGCATTTTGGGAGTGTCTCTGGCTGTTTGTAAGACAGGAGCTGCTGAGAAAGGTGTCTCTCTGCTGACCTTGCAGGCAACAATGAAGTCATCCTTCCCATTCAATGTGATCAGTGGTGATTCCCATGCCAGCAACAAGCTGGTCATACAGGAATTCATGATCCTCCCTGTTGGAGCAGCAAACTTTTTTTTAATATAGTCATTTTATTTATTTTTAATATTTTACAATAACCACCATAAAACTTAGATTTTTCTCCCCCTACCTACCCTCCACCACCCCCCTCCCTCCCCAAGATGACATACATAAGATCTCACATACATTCCTATTGAATACATTTTCACTAGTCATGCTGTATAGAAGAACTAAAATAAATGGGAGAAATCATATAGCACACCAAAACATAATACACACACACACACACACACACACACACACAAATGATCTGCTACATTCTGCGATTGAATTCCATAATTTTTTCTCTGAATGTGGAAGGCATTTTGCCTTAGAAGATCATTAGGAATTTTTTTTTATGTCCTTGCATTGCTATGAAGGTCCAAGTCTACCAGAAAAATCTCTAGTACACTGTGGTTGTTGCTGTGCACAAAGTTCTCCTGGTTCTGTTCCTTTCCCTCAGCATCAGGTCATATAAGTCTCTCTAGGCCTCTCTGAAGTCTTCCTGTTCATTATTTTTTATGGCACAGTAGTATTCCATTACATTCATATACCATAATTTATTCAGTCACTCCACAATTGATGGGCATCCCCTTGATTTCCAGTTTTTGGCCACCACAAAGAGAGCTGCTATAAATATTTTTGTACATGTGGGACCCTTTCCCATTTTTATGATCTCTTGGGGATATGGTCCTAGAAGTGATATTGTTGGGCCAAAGGGTATGCATATTTTTGTAGCTCTTTGGGCATAGTTCCAAACTGCTCTCCAGAATGTTTGGATAAGCTTACAGTTCCACCAACAATGAATTAGTATTCCAACTCTCCCACATCCTCCCCAACATTTATCATTTTTCTGTTCTGTCATATTTGCCAATCTAATAAGTGTAATGTGGCACCTCAGAGTTGTTTTGATTTGCATCTCTCTAATCTGCATCTTTTTAATCTGGAGACTGAAAGTCTCAGGAGCTGCTGGGGCTGATTTCTGGTGCTCGATCACTAGCTTGGCTCTGTTGTTTTCTCACCCTGGGCTACTGCTCCACTGATTCTGCCTGCTACTGTCTCAGGTCTCCACAGGGTCCTCCCACTCTGCTGTGCTGAATGTGCTGCTCTGCCCATTGTGGGCTCACCCCTGTGGAACAGATCCTTCCCGTGGACCTTCCAGTCTGTCCTGGGCTGTGAATCTGCCACAGTCTGTCTCCTATTGGATTCTGCACCTCCAAAATTTGGTCAGATTCTCTTTGTAGATGTATCTGAAGGATGGAGGAACAAACTTTAAGGAAATCATGTGCATTGGAATTGAGGTCTACCATAACCTGAAGAGTGTGATTAAGCAGAAATATGGACAGGATGCCACCAATGTAGGGGATGAGGGTGGCTTGCTCCTGACATCCTGGAGAATAAAGAAGCTCTGGACCTGCTAGAGGATGCTATGGTAAGGCTGGCTATACTGATAAGGTCGTAATTGGCATGGATGTTGCTGCCTCTGAATTCTTCCGATCTGGGAAATATGACTTGGACTTCAAGTCTCCTGATGATTCCAGCAGATACATCTCCCCTTCAGAGCTTGGGGACCTCTACAAGAGCCTCATCAAGGATTATCCAGTGGTGTCTATTGAAGATCCCTTTGACCAGGATGACTGGGAAGCTTTGAAAAATTTCACTGCTACTGCCGGCATCCAGGTGGTAGGAAATGATCTCACAGTGACCAATCTCAAGCAAATTGAAAAGGCTGCGAACAAGAAGGCCTGCAATTGCCTCTTACTCAAAGTGAACCAGATTGACTCCATGACTGAATCTCTCCAGGTGTGCAAGCTGGCCCAATCCAATGGGTGGGAAGTGATGGTTTCCCATTGTTCTGGGGAGACTGAAGATACCTTTATTGCAGACCTGGAGAGGAGTCTCTGTACTGGGCCTATCAAGACTGGTGCCCTGTGTTGGTCTGAGCATCTGGCGAAGTATAACCAGATTCTCAGAATTGAGGAAGAGCTGGGCAGCAAGGCTAAATTTCCTGGAAGGAACTTCAGAAACCCTTGGACCAAGTAAGCTCTGTGGCTAGGAGGTCTAAGAGCTCACAGGCTCCAGTCACCTATATAGAAGTCTGCTTCTGTCCTAATAATAGGCAGCACCAAGTAGAGATCACACTTGTTTTGGGGGCAGGGACCTCTGCTGCTTAACTTCCCTCTCCCTTCAACCTTGCTGTGATGTTCTCACTGCTTCATCAGAACTGTCTTATACTGGAGACTACCTGATCATCTGGCTCTCTGTCAGAAGATCCTTTATCATTCTGTGACTGGATAGATTGACCTGTTCTCACCCCTAACCCTGGTGTTGATGTGCGGAACCACATACTTGTGATGTAGCCTGATGAGCCCACAGGCCAAATCCTTAGTGGCTTCTATGTGCAGAATAAAAGGACTCAGTATCCCCCCCAAAAACAAAAAAACCAAATAAACAAACTTTGAGTTCCAAATTCTCTTCCTTCCTCCCTCCCCACCCATCCCCATTAAAAAGGCCAGCAATTCAATATAGGTTGCACATGTGTAGTTATGTAAAATACTTCCATAATTCATGTTGTGAAAGATTATCTTTCATTCCATTCTATGCCACTCCTTAATTATTCTAATTTCTCCTTTTACCCTGTCCCTTTTTAAAAGTGTTTGCTTCTGCCTCCCCCTTCCCCAGTCTGTCCTCTCTTCTATCATCCTCCCACCCTTATCCCCTTCACCCTTATTTTCCTGTAGGGTAAGATACTCAATTGAGTATATATGTTATTCCCTCCTTAAGCTAAATCTGATGAAAGTAATGTTTGCTCATTCCCTCTCAATTCCTCCCCTTCCTCTCCATTGTGAAACCTTTTTCTTGCCTCTTTTATGTGATATAATTTACCCAATTCTATCTCTTCATTTCTCCTCCTAATATTTCTCTCACTCCTTGATTGTATTTTTTAGATATCATCCCTTCATATGCAATCAATCAATCAATCTATCTATCTGTCTATCTATCATCTATCTATCTATATTTCCCAATACTAAGCAAGGTCTCATGAGTTACATATCATCTTTCCATGAAATAGTTCAACTTTACTAAGTCCCTTATGATTTCTCTTTCCTGTTCACCTTTGCATGCTTCTCTTGATTCTTGCATCTGAAAGTCAATTTTTTCTACTCAGCTCTGGTCTTTTCATCAGAAATGCTTGAAAGTCCTCTATTTCATTGAATGACCATTTTTACCCTGAAGTATTATGTTCAGTTTTTCTGAGGTGATTCTTGATTTTAATCCTAGTTCTTTTTACTTCTGAAATATCATATTCCAAGCCCTTTGATCCCTTAATGTAGAAGTTGCTAGATCTTGTTTTATCTTGATTGTATTTCCAAAATACTTGAATTGTTTCTTTCTGGCTGCTTGCAATATTTTCTCATTGGCCTGGGAAATCTGGAATTTGGCTACAATATTCCTAGGAGTTTTTCTTTGGGGATCTCTTTCATGAAGTGATCAGTGGATTCTTTCAATTTCTCTTTTGCCTTCTGGTTCTAGAATGTCAGTGCAATTTTCCCTTATCATTTTTTGAAAGATTATGTCTAGGATCTTTTTTTGATCATGGTTTTCAGGCTATCCAATAATTTTTAAGTTGTCTCTCCTGGATCTGTTTTCCAGGTCAGTGATATTTTCCAATGAGATATTTGAAAGCGTCTTCTATTTTTTTCCATTCTTTTGGTTCTGTTTTATAATTTCATGATTTCTCATCAAGTTGTTAGCTTCCATTTGCACCATTCCAATTTTGTTCCAGCCCCATCTGTGCAAGACTGCACTCCACTTTGCTCCCAGCTGGTGTGACAGACTTTTCCTGTCCACCTTCCCAGGCTGTCCTGGGCTAGAGATTTGCCTCTTTGTCATTTTGTGGGTTTCTGGAGGTCTAGTATTTGGTTAGTCATTTTTTTAATAGATATTTTCAGGGCTTTGGGGGATGAACTCAAGCAGATCCCTGCTTTTATTCTTGCATTTTGGCTCTGTCCTGCTATAAATATTTTCATATATGTGGGTCCTTTTCCAATTGTTATGATATCTTTGGCATACAGCCTTAGAAGTGGTATTGGTAGGTCAAAGGGTATGAACATTTTTACAACTCTTGGGATATAGTTCCAAATTGCTCTCCAGAATAGTTGGATCAGATCACAGCTCCACCAACAATGAATTAGTATTCCAACTCTCCCATATCTTCTCCAACATTTATCATCTTTTTGTTTTGTCATGTTAGTCAGTCTGATAGGTGTGATGTGGTGCCTCAGAGTTGTTTTGATTTGCATCTCTCTAATCCATAGTGATTTAGAACATTTTTTCATATGACTATAGATAGCTTTAATTTCTTCCTCTGAAAACTGCCTGTTCATATCCTTTCACCATTTATCAGTTGGGGAATGGTTAGTGTTCTTGTAAATTTGACTCAGTTCTCTATATATTTTAGAAATGAGGTCTTTATCACAGACACAAGTTTTAAAAATTCTTTCCCAGTTTTCTGCTTCCCTCCTAATTTTGGTTGCATTAGCTTTGTGCCAAAACTTTTCAATTTGATGTAATCAAATTTATCCATTTTGCATTTCATAATATCTTTCTTGTTTGGCCATAAATACCTCCAATTCTCCATTGATCTGACAAATCAACTGTTCCTTGATGCCCTAGTTTGCTTATAGTATCAGCCTTTATACCTAGATCATGCACCCATTTGGACTTTATTCTTGTGTATGGTGTCAGATATTGGCCTATGCCCAGTTTCCACCACACTGTTTTCCAGTTCTCCCTGGAGCTTTTGTCAAACAGTGAGTTCTCCCAGAAGTTGGGGTCCTTGGGTTCATCAAACAGTAGATTGATATATTCATTGACCACTGTGTCTTGAGTACCTAACCTATTCTACTAATTTTCCCCTCTATTTCTTAGTCAGAACCAAGTGGTTGTGATGATTGCTGCTTTATAATACAATTCAAGATCTAATATGGCTAGGTCACCTTCCATAGTATTTCTTTGATATTCTGAACCTTTTGTTCTTCCAGATGAAATTTGATATTATTTTTTCTAACTCTAGAAAATAATTTTTTTTAGTGGTTTGATTGGTATGACACTGAATATCACAGTTCCTTCTTGATGAAAATGAAGATGTTAGCATAGGCCCTAGGCCCTAGGTAATGGCTGTTTTCTTACAGCTTTCTACTTCATTAATGTTGTGAATCAGTCCAGTAGGTCAGGGCAAAAAGATGGAATTTCCTCACTGAGGTAAAATCTGATTATGTACCAAGAATGACTATATCCTCTATTACCAGAAGTTTGTTTCGTTTTTTCTCCTTGAAGGATCTTCTCAAAAAGGAAGGCCTCCTATCAATGGTATGCTGTTAAATGTTTAACAACTGTGTCTCTTAAAAAATACATCACAATTTTAAATTTAACTTTCATTATTAACAGTTTCCATCACTTATATCTAAACAATCAACAAAACAATAATTCAAACCTTAAATTGTAGCACTTCACAATGACCAAGGTATAAATCCTCATGGAAATTTCATAATCAACTTTTAGCATCTGGTCTGAGTTAGGTCCAGCACCCCTAGTTTGTTGACTGAGGCATGGGAAAGGATTCTTCAATCCTCTGCCAGGTCAGGCAGGAGTGACCATGATTTGGGGGCAACCTTCCATGGAGATGGTGTGCATGAAAGGTTTTGTACATCTACAGAAAGAAATTCACTATTCTTGGGCTATGTAACAAACTAAAACTCTGAGAGGCAGAGTTTTTGGATAATTAATAATCAATTTACTAATTTGGCTAGCTAGCAATCAATACATTGGGGTCAGTGGTTTCTCTTGGTAACCAAAGACATCAAGAGAGAACCTAAAATGCTTCAAATTCCTTCTGAAAAGGAACTCCTCTGACAAATGAAACTCAACCCTTATTAATTGATGTTTAGTGGGGAAGTGAGGGAAAAGTCTCTAGTTCCACTGAGAATGAGACGATCATAAGACTGAGTAGCCTCAAGACATCTGATCAGGGGAAGCCATTTCCATCCATACTTTTTCAGCTAGTTTTCTCCTTCACACACTGAGTTGCCCTATCCTCTAATGGAGGGCATCAAGGACAGGGGATTTTCCACCAGACAAAGGCCTGCCCAGACTGGATTCTATTTATATTGTAAACAGAAATTAAGTCTCCCAGGTAGGTGGGGGACCCACTCAAAAGTAATGAGCATGTTCCTTGAGAGTTAGAACCATCTCATCAAACAGCCTTACCCTTCAGAAGCCAACTGACATTTTCAAGAGTTGGGCCTTAGTAGAAATAGGAAGAAAAAATAAAAATTTTAAACAAATTTTAAATGTTTTAAAAAATAAACAAACTAAGATTTAGTTATTGAAATAATAATATGATATTAATTTCTCTCAACTGGGAACCCAACACCATCAGGAAGTGAGAAAAGTATGGAAAGCACAGGGAAAGTCAGGTACCCCGAATTGCCAGAACACTGACCTTTTATAGGCCTGGAGGTGCAGGAAGTGTATTTAAACAGAAAGACTTGGATACTAGTCATGGTTGAGTTTTATGACCGGTTCCAAGTGTGTGGAAGGCTATCACATTTGAGAGTTTGAGGGCTTTTTAGCAATTTCTTTTCCTTTCATATTTTTCCAGCATTTCTCCTGCAACAGAAGTAGGAGAGTTACACTGAGGAAGTTTTTGACTTCTCTGAAACAAACCCCAGGAGCTTTCATTTGCTCAGAAGTGGGATGGCCTGCCATTGTCAGGAAGACTTTGGGCTGACCCTAGTCCAATTATCTGGCTTCCTTATTTGTTAAAGGAGAGAACTGCCCTCAGCAGCCTTCAGCTGTCTTCAGTGTCTAAATCTATAATCCTATGGTCCTTGGCGAGAGAGGGCTCCTTCTCAGTGAAGTTTCTCCTCTTCCCCACAACAAAATAACCTGGCTATCTTCTTTATCTCAGGTATGTTTGCTGTTGAGGATGTTCTTGTCTAGGTTTGCATTTGATGGTCCATGAAATCACAGTTTCTGTCCTTCTTTGTGGGCTTTTCTCTGTTTCTGTGTGTGCAAGTGATTCTATTTCTTCCCCTATTCATACCTCTCTCAGTGACTCTATGGCTCTGTCTCTCTAAATCTAAGACCCTGTGTATCCCCATCCCATTTCCAATAGAATTTTAGCTAATGAGGACAGACGCTCTTCATTTTTGTCTTTGTGGTTCCAAAACCTAGACCAGCACCTGGAAGGTGACAGGTACTTAATAAATAAATGGTTCTTTGAACTGAGTAACAAAACCTTCTGCTGAAACCTTGTGATTTTGCCATGTCTTCAGTCACCACTGGGGACAAATGGGCCAACACTCTTCTCAATATAATGGACCCCAAGGACCTGAGGCTGTACCTTCTATATTAAGTGTTCAGTGATCAGCAGCTTCCTGATCCCCAAGTCCTCTTCTTTGCAATGCCTGCGCACCTGGCTCTTCCTCGCAATTATGGATGAACCAAGCTCCAAACAGCTTAATGTTCTGGGAAAACTAGAAGGCCAAATTCTCAGCATGGGAAAGTCAAAGTTGGCAAAATGCTACATTAGAAAAAGAAAAGACAGGGCAGAATTGTTATCTGCAGAGCCAGCCAGAGCTTTTCTGTCGTGTGTGTGTGTGTGTGTGTGTGTGTGTGTGTGTGTGTGTGTGTGTGTAAGGTTCTTACTTTCTGTCTTTGTATTTCTCTGTGTCTGGGTCTCTCAGTGTCTCTGTGTGTCTCTGTCTCTGTCTCTCTTTCTGTCTGCCTCTGTCTGTCTGTCTCTCTGTCTCTCTCTCTCACTTTAGGGCGTGCTTACTTTCCTGAGGGCAAACGAAAAAAGAAACAGTAATACAGAAGATTTATTTAACATGTCCCTGGATGCCAGAAGGCCTCAGGAAACATGACACAATATAATTTAAAATATGCCATCCTTACAAATACAAAGACTCCAACCTCTAATAATGAAATCACTAATAGTTCCACCCTATCTCTGATAATCGGAACAGAAAACAATAGAAAGGCTTCAGCAATGATAATAGAGAGGGAAGAGCCCATTTTAAGGCTTGTCTCCTCCACCCCTTGCATGAGGAAGGGGGGATGGAACCAGGATGATTTTGCTTCCTCTCCCTTCCTCCCTTTCACCTTCTAGAAATAACTAAGCACAGTGATGAGAACTGGGCAAAGGAAAATTAAGCTGAGGGTGTTGCTCATCCAGAATGATATTACCTGTTGGGGGAGAGAAAGGAACTTGTTTCTCTCCAAGTAAGAGCTAATACCCCACGAGGAGTGACTTTGTCTGCCCAACCACGCAGCATGGTGGAGTGAAGCATGCTGCCCTTGGAGACACCAGATCTGGCTTCCAAAGCCCTGTCCCCAGGCATTATAGTTCCTCTGTGCTTGTCTCTTTGTCAAGAAAATGAAAGGGTTGATTTGGTCTCCAATGCTCCTCCCAGTTCTAAATTGATGAATCTAGAGGATCCCATGATTCCTATCCCTTTGGATTCCAGTTGCAATTTGTCAAAAACTTCTCCATGCGTATACGATCACTTTATGTCTCTGACCCTCAGCTTCCTCGTCTGTACAATGGTGATAATGCTACACTTCTGATCGAACTTGGCTCAAGTGAGTGATGGCCTCCAAAAGAGTGGGCCAATAGAGATCCAAAGTTTTGTAAGATGGAAAACACAAGGCCTTTGGATTTAGGGGTCTGGGTTCAAATCCTAGCTCCTCACATTCTACCTTTGTGACACGGGACAACTTTTAGAGGTTTTTGTTCATTTTTGAGTGTCTCCATTTCAGGATCTCAATGATCCTCAGAATGTCCAGAGGAGGATCATCAGAATGGGGATGAACCATGAGATTGTGCTGAAGGCGAAGGCATTGAAGGATGTTTAGGCTGGAGACAGATGGGATGTTGGTGGAAGGGGCATTAGGCTCATAGACAGAATTTGGAATCATGGCTGGAAAATGCAAAGAAGCAAATGTGCACTTCATAACAGGACCTTGGGCTTCTAGGTAGAAGGGCCCTAGTTCGCTGTTCAATATTCTACTCTTACAGTCAGAGAGCTTGAGAAGGGAAGTGATTTGCCCAGGTTCATTCAGAAAGAAAATGATTGAAACTGGGTTTGAATTTCACTCCTAGAAGGCTAAACCCACTGGTCTTTTCAATCATGACGATACTACTGATGTCGAAGAAAACTTCCCACCAATTAGAGCCATCCCAAAGGGGAATGGGCTTCATTAGGAGATTAGAGAGTTTAACCTCAAAGGAAAAATTCAAGCAAAATCTGTGTTACCATCTGATAGGGTCACTGGAAAGTAGGATTCTATTAATGCATCAGTTGGGCTACAAGGATACGGTGGTCCCCTCCATCCCAGATTCAGTGATTCCTGGACATGCCACTTACTACTTGTGTGACTTTAGACAAATCACTTTACCTGTTAGACCTCAGTTTCCCCAAATATAAAATGTGATGTTGATGGGATACCAGCCCAAGCCAAGACCTTTTCCCCTTGGATCAGGAGGGCTTTTGTCCCATTTGTCTGAAGGGCCCCTGGAAAGTCTGACCTTGGGAGAAAAGGGGGTCTCCTTGGATTCCCCTTCCTTTTCTCTCAGGCCAGATAATCCCTATCTTTTATTTAGTATTTTTTTTTTTGTTATTCCTCCCTTTGATCCTCTTACCAGCCTCTCTCATCAGGCTCCTCCCTGGGTTTGATCTATCAAGACCATTCCTGGAACCCCAGACTACTTGGCAACACCTGGATACTTCCTTCAGTCTTTTCTGTATTTAAGTTCCAACTTGCTTCCATGAAGACTCTCAGATTCAATCCAGCTCAGACTCTGTCTAGCTGAGATTCTATCTGGCTCACTTGTGAATACAAGCCTTACAAATGCTTAGGCTCCTTAAGAGTCAACCCAGTATGGCGAATCTTTAATAAATTTTGTTTTTCTTTGGATTTAAGAAGGCTTGTGTTGAATTCATTTGAGCAGGACCCAGCATGTTGGTATTTCAGGGTCCCGAGCACCCCTGAACCACAACAATGTCATTGTTCAGTTTCATGATGTGGTGGATTGTTGTGATGGAACCATCTCAAAGAATTCAGTCTGATCACCTCTAATTGAAGTAGACACATTCATTGGGATTTCTACCTCTTACAAGGCAGGCTAAGTTCCAAGAGGAACCAACAACATCAGAAAAAGCAAGATAGATTTTTATAAGGTAAAGATGCAATTACATAACAGAAATTATGAACATTAAAAAGGCAGGAGGGGGTTTGTTAAGGGATTAGGTAGTAAGGAAGCCACAGTGGAACTGAACATGCAATTACTCACAATATATACAGAAAAATTCAATCAGGAGACTGTACGTACGATACTGATATTTTGATCAGCTTCTCTATGTCACAAGCTCACTTAAAGGATGCCTCCTTAGGGAAAGTCCCTTCTATTGTTTTGGGGTCTACAACCTGCCCAAGCATCCTGGTGGTGCTGCTTTCTGATTGGCTGGATAGTGTGGTCCTGAAACTAGATGGATGTGGTTGTGATTGAGTACATGGACACACCTGCTCTTTCTGTGGGAAATATGAGAAATGAGTCTAGGAGCAGTGGCCAGCTAGAGGCCATGATTGGGATTCCATCACGTGGACATGCCTGCTGCTTCTGTGAAAAATATGAGTTCATGGATACACCTGTTCCAGTGAGCAGTGAGTCGTGTATGCAGAAGTTAGGATATTGAATGAATGGCTGGGTAGGGACAGTGGACCTGCTGTTCAGTGGGGTCTATAAGAAAGTTAGACTACTGGGGCTGGAGGCAGCTTGATTAGGATCCCATCACCATGATCTACATGAACTCTAAATTCTCTTCCAACTCAAGAGCTATGATTCTGTGAATTCATCAAATTATAGAAAAAGGAACAAAACACAAGTCATGTTCTCAAGTGCTTACCACCTCCTGGGGAGGACAGATACACACAGAGCTGTGATATTTGGGGGAACATGAAAAGAATCAGGGTGTAGTGGAAAAAGTGACAGTGCCACGTGGCCAGTGGCCTGCCAGTTGATTTCTCAGGACTTCCCCCACTCTTTATTTATAAAACAGAAATGGTAAAAATGCCTGCCATATCTATTTAAAGTATTTTATAAATCCTAAAGGCACAGTGTAGATGTAAGCAATAATTATTCATTCAGTCTTGTGTTGGTTGTGATTTTTGTGTTTGTCCTTCATTCTCAAAGAGCACCATGACATCAAGATGATGACATGACTTGCAGTTGACTTTGATTTGAGAGAGGGAGGGTTGTGCAAGGTCACCAACCTCACTGTCTTCTCCTGAGCCATCTGGGTCCAGTGGCCTGATATTCATCAGGATGGCTGGAGATGACCCAGCATTTCATTTAGTCACCATATTTATTAAGCACCTACTAAGTACCATACCTTGTGCTAAGCACAAGGGATAGAAAGAAGGGCAAATGAAAGTCTCTGCTTTAATGGGGGGTTAGGGGATGGGGAGAGCAGCAAGAAACAAAGAAACAAAACACAAATGGGATAAATCTCAGTAATCTCTGATAGGAGGTACTAACATTAAAGACCTCTTAGAGAAGGTGGGGTCTTAGCTAGACATGATGGAAGACAGTGAACCTGGGAGGCAGGGCTGAGGAAGGTGAGGACACAAGGTGTGAGGGACAGCCAGTGAAAAGACATAGTGTTAAGAAATGTACATGAAATAGCAAGAAAGCCAGTGTCTCTGGATTACAGAAGAAGGGATGAAATGAGCATTTTTTAAGTTGGTGTGATGTGCCAGGTACTATGCTAATCACTTTATAAAATGTTATCTCAATCCTTGAAACAATTCTGGGAGGTATATCTATGAGTGTCCTCATTTTACAGATGAGGAAATTGAGGCAGACAGAAGTTAAGTGACTTGCCAGGTCATACAGCTGCATTTGAACCCAGGTTTTCCTGGCTCCAGGCTCAGTGCTTCTCCTCCTCCCTTTTATCCCACTTCTCCACCTAATGGCTTCTAGGGAATGAAGTGAAGATAAAAAATATGAGAATACGGGAAAGGCAGATAAAAGCCAAGCAGGGAGTGATAGGGAATCACTGAGATTGATTGAGTCAGGAACAAGAGAGGGTGGACTAGAGTGGGGAAAGGACTGAGGTGGGAAGACCACCACATAGGTTGTCGCATTATTCCAGGGGCGAGGGAAGAGGTATCATATTGATGCATTGGCTGATTCAAAGGAGAGAAGTCATCTTATATGTGAGATGTCAGCAAGGTACAAACAGCATAATTTGGCAAATAGATTGGATTTGTAGGGTGAGTGGGAGTGAAGAACCAAGAATGACGGTAAGGTCTTGAGTGTGAGTAACTAGGAGGATACTAGGGGCCTCACCCATAATGGGAACTTCAAAAGGGGAAAGAATTTGAGGGAGGAACAAAAAGAGGTTTATTTTGGACATGATGAGGTTTAGATGACCATAGGACCTCTACTCTGAGACATCCAATAGGTAATTCAAAATGTGAGAACAGAGATGAGGAGAGAATTTGGAGTTGAATAAATAGATGTAAGAATCAATTCCATTTAGAATCTATGAGGACCGAGGATGAGGTCACTGGATGAGTTAGTGTAGAGGGAAAAGAGAAAGCAAAGCTTTTAGGGACATCCATAGTAAGTGATAGTGACCTGCATAAAAATCCAACAAAGGGAATTGAGGAGTAGTCAGACAACTTGGAAAGTGGTTCAGACACTACAGAGAAGCCAAATTTCTTGATTGTTTTCATCATTGGGATATAACCATGGTGTCATATCTGAGGGGCAGACAGGAGTGTAGTGAATATAAAGCCAAGTCAAGTCAGACACAGGATGATTCCAAAAGGAGATGACCAAACCAAAAGAGACAAGGGGCCAGACACGATATCAAAGATAGCATGGGCCAGGTCACATTGAAACTTAACAAGAAAAGCAGAGGTAAGGTGTTGCTTAGATACATTGTCCAAAAACAAGGCTGAGTCATTTTCAATTCTTTTTTGAGGAAGCGTGCCAGCATGGCAGATCCAGTTATCCTTTGGCAATTAGGGCTGGGCAGTCCTTGATCATAGCCCCTGGAGTCGTTAAATTCTGTAGCCTATCAATGACTCCACAATGACAGGGGAGGCAGAAGGGAAGGCCCACTCTTTTTTGTCAAGAATGAGATTTGAGTCGTACCATCTGGGACCCCTGTCTGCACCCACAGTCCACACATTCCCAGTATGACACTGAACAGACCCTCCTGACAGAGCAGAAAGAGAGAATCTGGCAAAACAAGTCTGAAAGCAAAAGGCTTGTCCTGACCTCAAGCTCATGGTCAGAACTGTTACCCCAGAGGGCCAAGATGTATGTATCTGCCCAGTATTCCTACACGCCAGCATCAAGAATGTGAATGTTTTACATAGCCAAGCAAGAGGAAAAGGGTCAAAGGCCATGTGCAAATAGAAAGAGCAGACATAAAAATAGCTTTGGATTGGCCCGTGCCCTTCTTAGGTTCCTGGTAATGGGGCCCCTCTTACTCCGTTGGACTGGAAGGCAGCCAGCTCTACACACCTTCAGAATTCCAGGGGCAAGCTGTCTTTTTTGGCATATCCCACAAAATACAAGATGAGTTAATTACTGGGAAAATTTGCATGATGAAAAAAAAACCACTTCTCTTTTGCTATCAGGACATTTAAGGGCAGAAATGGAGCCTGGGTGAGGACTGCTTGCCTGGGAAGGTTTTATTCGCCATCTTGGAGGTTAGAGCATGATGAAACAGGTCAGGTCCCTCTTCCCCCTTGGCGTCTGAGCTGGCACAGATGGATTCTTAGCAGACTGTGAAGTTTAAATTGGTCACCGAGTATGCTCCAGAAATTACAATAGTAGCTGATCTGGCAGCAATGTCAATTTTTTTTATTTAAGTCAAAAATCAAGGAGAGAGAAAGAGAGAGAGAGAGAGAGGGAGAGGGAGAGAGAGAGAGAAAGAGAGAGAGAGAGAGAGAGAGAGAGAGAGAGAGAGAGAGAGAGAGAGAGAACCAGGTTTTATGAAGAAAGAACCACTTTCTTTACTTATTAATTTTTAGAAAATTTTATTAATGATGTTTTTATGAGGTTTTACATCATAAATGTCTCCAGATTACTTTTACTGTGTGAGAATTCTCTTGTAACAAAATGAAACAATTAAAAAAATAACAATACAGTGGCAGCAAGAAGGCCCAATGGATAGAGCTCTGGGCTTGGCGTCAGGTAGTCCTGAGTTCAAACAAATGTGTTCTCAGATACTTCCTAGCTGTGTGACTCTAGACAAGTCATATAACCTCTCTGTGCCTCCATTTCCTCAACTATCATATCAGGATCATATCTCTAAAGTCCTCAGCACAATAGATGGCTCATGATAGGAGTTTATATCTGTGTGTGTATGTATGTGTATGTACACATATGCACATCCATATATACACAAATATATATATAGACATAATATAGACAAACATACATGTACATATATATTACATAGGTGTGTATATGTATGTATGTATATGTGTATAAATTACTATTTTCACTACCATTACTACTAACGAGGGTCATACAGCTAGTAAATATGTGAGGGCAGATTTGACTTCTCCCACCCCTCTATATCCACTGAGCCACCAGGCCCCCTCAAGAGAGGGTCAGAGTAACAGTGAGAGAGAAAGAAATCTAGAAACATATATAATGAGAACTAACAGCTCTTGAAAAATAAGGGGAAATTCTTCGCTAAGGCAAACACACAAACCTATGGAGAGTGACTCCATCATAATGAAAACAAGATTCTTAACCAAAATCCTAATCCTCAAACTATGTCACAAGTTTTCCTGAAAGAAGGATGTAAAATGACTGCCAGTGGATACTTGGTCCAGCAGGGCCTGCTCCATGGTCAGTTGATGGTGTAAGTGCCCAGGGACATTTCCCTACAGAAAAAACAAAAAACACAAGTTAGTCAATAAACAGTACCTACTATGTGCCAGACCTTGTGCTAAGCACTAGGAGTACTGAGAAAGATACAAAATACGCCCTGCTCTGCAATGGGGAGGGGTTGATATGCAAAGGACTATGTGCAACAAGCTAGATGCAAAATAAATCAAAAATTATCAACCAAGTGAAGGCACTAGAATTAAAGGCTGAAGGAAGCAAGGAAATTACTTGTTGCTCAGCCACATAGAAAGGGAAAAAGCCAAGGAGAATGGGAAAAACTAACTCATGGTGTACTGGAAAGAGCAGTTATGCCATCAGGGAGCTAACTTTAGAAACCATCTTTGTGCCTTACTATCTGTGTGGCCTTGGACAATTCATCTAAACTCAAAGAGCCTCAACTTTGTCATCAATAAAGTGAAGAGGATGGACTTTTCCATATCTATATCTAGGATATGATAAGCCCAAAAAAGTCTGGTCTTGTTGAGTTGGTCTTAAAGTCTATGTATGATTTGTCATCAAATGAGGTCTTGTGCCAGGCTCTGGGTTTCCTCCTCCACTACTGTCCCTGTTGCAAGTTAGAGGCAAGGTCTTATCTTCTGCTAACCTGTGCATTATCTGAAGGTCAGCATGCTGTCTTTTCTGAGATCCAACTCCTTTTGGAATTAAGTGGACCCCACCCTGTTACTAAGGTGACTCACTGGATACTCATCTATTGTTCAAGCAACATCAAGAGTGAAACAGCAGATAATTTAGCTCCTCTTCTCATCCTCTCCCTTGGGATTGCTCATTCTAAAATAACATACTTATTCCCACTACACTACTTCATCCCAAGTATTTTACAATGTCTGCTATGTAATGAGTACTGGATGGTAAGGTATCTTTACCAAGGGTAGCTTTAACTGATACATCACACAATTGTAGTCCTCATAAAAAACGAAAACAATTATCATTTATATAGTACTTCAAAATCTATAAAACCCTTTGCTAAGCTCAAGTGAAACAATGTGGTGATTAACAGTTCCCATATCATGTTTCTATCTGTGAGTGTAGTATTTAGTATTGGGGAAGAAAATGAGTGTCTCTTACATTCCCTCTTTCCTTAATTCATTCCTCCATAATATACACTGGATGATTTTTTTCACCCAAAGTGGTAACTATGAGATCTGTTGACCAGCCATTCAACATTCCATCAGAAAGAGATGTGGGCAACTGACAAAGAATGTCTATTTGTGTTCTTTCGAGCTAGTTCTCTTAGGATGGTAATAGTTTTCAGCTCCCCTCCTATTCTCTCTATCTTTCTCTAGTCTTCATGACACTCAATGGAGATATTCTGAGGGCTGGGCTTGAATTGCTGGGACAAAGTATTCAGAGTATTTCCACATGGGATAGGCAGGGGAACACTAATAAGAACAAGATGAATTTAAATTTTCCATTGGAAAGGTGCCAAAGAGAACATTGCACAAAGTGAGGGAAATCCGTGTCATGAGAATTGGAATCCTTGGAGTTTGCCAGTGACTTTGACCAAATAGAAATTCCCCATGAGTACATTTTTTATCCCATGGGAATATGAGAGTGGTGCAATTAAGTTCAATTAAGTTAGATTTAAAATAATGGCTCTATCAAGAGATATTAAAACAATGTGGTTGTTTTCTAAAGTCCCCTTGAGACCCAAAAGAATAAATCTTTTTTTTCTTTTCCTTCCATAACCACACCAACTGTCTCTATGGCATCAATGATCCTATTGATGTATATTCATGCAATGTGGTCATTTGGGAAATTGTTTCCCTAGAATTACTAAAACTATTTCCTCTCCTCTTTCCCCCATTCCCTTTGGTAATGATCTTATAGCTGAGCCTTAATCTGCTGAAGCAGCTAAATTCACAAAAGACTGTATACATTAATTGAATCTATTAAAACTGTCTATAAGCAAGTATTGTACAGTATTTGAATTTGGATAAACAATCATGGTATATATAGATGGATTTTTTGTTTGAAATTTTATATCCCGTGATATGAGTAATCTACTTGATTTTTTTTCTGTTTAATCAACTGGTTTTGGTTAAATTTATAAATAAAATGGTTTAGATACTTCTCTAATCAAAGATTGCCACACAATGGAGAATTCTCTCATCTGTTACTTAAAACCGTTGGCAACGGTGATTCTTTATAGCCTTTAATTCTGTATTTGGAGTCAATATTGAACATACGCTGTGGGCCAAGTGCTTGATCATGGTGAGGGATATGTTCAAAAATAATCTCAAAGAAACAATTCCTACCTTCCAGGATCTTCCATCCTAATTTTAAATACAAATGACACCCATAGGAACAAAAGGTTGTCAAAAGTAAGGTAAATAGCACCTCTCACAGGTGCCAATTTTAGAAGTTCAATGGATCAATAAGTAAAAAATTATCTAGTATTATAGATGAGATTCAAAGCTGCCTCAAATTTGAGTCTTGAAGGAGATGAGGTTCAAAGATTGTGGAAAATTAGCAAACATGTGTCTACTGCATGTGTTATAAAAATTCCCTTAACTCCAATTCTGATGCTTCCTTATGGCAGGATTCCCCTGGGTTAACAAAGGCCAGGGCAGCCATTTAAACTTCTGCACTGATTTGAAGCTCCTGTCTTTGGAGCAAGATTTTTGCTTTTTATGTAGAACTGGTAATGACCTTCAGGTCTCAGAGAACTGATGAAATTGATTTTGAAGAAACTTATCACCAAAAGGTGAGCTCTTGATATTTTACCATGTTTCATCCAGGGCTGGATGTAATGAGAATCTGCCAAGCTGTAATCTGCATCAGTGAGTTAATCTCCATAGCCTAATATAAGAATTCTGACAATGGGGGCAAGATGTAGGGGTAGACTGGGACCTTGGGAGGAGGTCAGGAGGTTGCTACTGTGAAGGACACCCCGAGAATAGGATGAAGACAGGCTTAGAATGAGAGTCGGAGTGGAAAGAATTCAAGAGTCTTCATTTTCATCTAAGCACATGCGGAGTCCATATGAGTAACTCAAGGTCCTGAGCAGTCATACCAAGGGATGGGCAGACCATCCTCCCAAGGTTTACTATCTTCCCAAATCAGAAGAAAAAAGGAAGGTGTAATGTAAATGAGAGTTTAAGATCTTCCCTGTCCATTAATAGGCCTCACATGGAGCCCATAAAGGGAAGCTTAATGAGGGAGGCCCACACCTTTTCCTAATTTCTAATGAGGCACTGGGTCACAAGGGTCATGACCTCCAGTTCTGAAAAGCTATAAGTACTGTGAGATGATGTTTTGCTTTGGACTTACTCTTCGGAAGAATATTCATGTACCAGATCTGGGTAGCTGTTATGGAGTACCCCTAGCTTTGAAAACCCAGATGTTCATGCTTCTCTCTCTGGTCACACAGCTGGATCTGTCTGTTGATCTGTGATGCATTTGTCATCAGAGAGAAGCCCTGTCTGTTGGTCTTTATTTCTCTGTTTATATTTTCTCTGTGGGTATATGTGACTAAAGAAGATTGTTGACTCCGCAAAAGTTGTTTTCCTTTTAGGAAAGCAGATCTAAGAACCTGTGCTAACAGGCCATTCTGGATGTATCAGATCAGAGTGCTTGCTGCTACAGAAGGGGAAATACAAAAGTAGTAGAATATGTCACAGCTGTAATTTTCCTCAATTCCGAGGCTGCGTAGTATAGTTGGTGAGCTAGATGACCCCAGGGTATTGCTGCTGTTGTGACCTCATTTGGGCTTTTCTTGGCAAAGATAATGGAGTGGTTTGCCATTCCTTCTCCAGCTCATTTTACAGATGAGGAAACTGAGGCAAACATGGCCAAATGACTTTCCTAGGTTCATACCAGTAAGTGTCTGAGGCTGGAATTGATTTCAGGTCTTCCTGATTTCATACCTCAGCTCTACCCACTGCAACACTTAGCTGACCTGACTCCAGAGTGGAATCAATTAATCAATCAATCAACATTTATGAAGCATATATTACATGTCTGGCATTATGCTAAGCACTGGGAATACAAAAAGAAACAAAAGCAACCCCTACTTTCAAGCAGCCTACAATCTTAACATAAAGACAACAAATAGAGAACTATGAGGGCAGCTAGGTGGTGCAGTAGATAGAAGTCTCCAGTTTGCCTCAGTTTCCTCATCTATGAATGAGGATAACAATGCCAACTACCTCCCAGGGTGCTTATGAGGATCAAATGACATAGTAAGTACCTGGCACCTAGTAAGTGCTACATAAATATTATATTATATACAAACAAGCTATATTCAGGATAAGTAAGAAATAAGAGAAATCCAAGGAGGTCAGTGGTTACAGTGGAAGAGAGAGAGCATTCCAGGAATGTGGGGCAGCCAAAGAAAATGCTTGGAGCCAAGAGATAGGATGTCTCTTTCATGAAAATCCAGGAAGCTAGAGCCATTGAAATGAAGGGCATCTGTCAGGGAATGATGGATAAGAATTCTGGAAAGGAAGGAGGTGGCTAGGTCATGAAAGGCTTCTAATACCAAACAGAGCATTTTGTATTTGATCCTGGAGGTGACAGGGAGCCCCTGGAGCTTGAGTGCGGAGTGAGGACGAGGGTGCTGACACGATCAGACCGGCCCTTTAGGAAAATCCCTTTGGTTCCTGCATGCAATATTGACTAGGGTAGAGAGAGCCTTGAGCCAGGCAGAAAGAATAGCTAGTTACAGTAATAATCCAAGTATTCATGGTGGTAGTGTCAGAGGAGAGAAAGGGGAACATTCAAGAGATGTGGCAAAGACCCGTTGGCAAGTTCCGGCAGCAGATTAGATATGGGAGATTAGATATGGGGATGAAGGGGAGTAAAGAGTCAAGTATGACTTCTATGTTGCAAGATCTTCTAAATTTTCATGTGTTTGGACAAATTCCCATCTGACTCCCTCTAGTTTATCAGTCTGTGACTATTTAATGAAACCAAGGACTTGGAAGAATTTATGTTATAATGGTTCATTTATTTTTAAGCATACCCTGACTTCATTTAGCTACATCATTCCATGGTCAACTGGTAATTTTCCTACATGAATAATAAGCTTAAATGGGAAAAAACCAATTGCATACAACTGATCTTGATTTGGAAGCATAGATTCCAATCATCTCTCTCTCATCCACTATTGGGAATCACTAGTCATTAATGTTTTGTTATCTTTTTGCTATGGCTTCATACTGTGAGAAGCTTAGAGCTATATACAAGGCACTGATTCATCGCCAGTATTTTAGGGATCTCTCTCTGGGATGCTTTCACTGAGCTAATGCCAAAAGTATTAACCAGTGTAATCCATTGTTGGTACTCATAGCTGTGACCTAACCGAATGCCCCAGATGCTGTACAACTTGGGCTTGATGGCAAGTCATTTAAATGGACTTTGAGTCACTTTGAAAACATAGGTTGCACCATTAATGAAGTATTTATGTAAATCAACTCTTATTCTCCACTTCAACCCTAGGATATGAAGGTCTCAGTCTCTCCAACTCACTCGCTCTGTTCCGTTAACCAATTTACTTGGTGTTTCTCTGCCTCAGCTTTAAAATCTGGATGTGGAGGAAACTAGAGAATCTCCATGGTTCATTCCTACTCTCTTGAGTCTGTATTTCTTCTGGTTTCCCTGATAAACAACAGTATAGTTAACCATGGATATTTCTCTATTAGATTTATGTATCTTTCAATTAGGGTTATTAATTCAGTTGCTAGAAATTGCTGAAAATTTATATTATCTCTTTTCTAGCAGCAATTTGGGTAATAGATGCAACATCTGTGACTTATTTCAAGATATAACTGATCTCATGGGAACAGATGTTAGGTAGACATGATGACCAAGGAAGCCATGATTTTGAATATTAGCATCTTTTTTTTTTCTGAGCCAATCTGCCTCCAATTGGGTTCAAAGGTGGGCAGGAATCCAGAATGTGAGAACTCCCACTTAGAATTCACAGCTGAATCTTGCCAAGTGTGAATTTCCTGGTATGGAGTTTGGAAACTAATGCCATGGCGAATCCAAAGAGAAAATACATTATTAATAAGATAGTCTTTTCAGTGCTAGTTCACTGATTCATGTCTGTTGCAGAGGTCTTGCACCTCACAAAACCAAATGGGAACAAGTGGCCAGGCTCTAATCTCATTTGGGTTTTGAGGCTTGGTGGGTAAAGAACAATTTTAGATACTTTCATTTATTGAAATTATTGATTGGACTTTTAGTTCTTAGTGAACCTCACAAAATCCCTCTTTGAAAGTAATTTTGCATTCAAATAAATGTGTCATGCCAGGCTTCCTTTCAAAAACAATTATTTACCTTCTGATGCTTATGTCTATAAATAATCATGCCAACCTTAGGCTGTGACTTTTACAGATCAGATTGAATAACAATGCCGTCCTTTTTAATTCATTGTGAGTCCACCCTGACAATCTCATGCTGTGAATAGATGCTACATGAAATTACTACAGCACCAATTGATTTTACAAAGAAAGTTGTCTATTTCATACAACCAAGTCTTTCAAAGTATAGCTTTAAAAATGTATTAGGAAAGTATACAATCTACTCAAGAAGAAACCTCAAAAAATTCTAGTTCCCATTAACCTCAGGAATACAGTTTTTGTGTGGGTTTATGGAATTGAGTCTAATTTCCTGGGTCTGCAACATGATTAATAAACAGAAAGGCAATCTCCTGACAATAAATTCTATCAACTCTATTCCAGGATTCCCTACTACCCAATTGAAGAACTCAGAAAGCATCCTTTAGCACAATCCTTTGCTCTTCTGATTTCAGATTGAAAACACATACTTATTAAGGCAGCATAGGGCCATAAGAGTGTTAGACTTGGAGTGAGGAGAGGCCTGGCTTGGAAGCTCTCTTCCCCATTATTAGTTTCCTTATTCACTTCATGTTCATAAGCCCTGATTAGTCTTTTCAGGTGCCATGTCACAACATTGACTCATATTCATTCTAATTAAGTACTAGGTAAAACAGGAAAATAAAAGTAGAGCAATATTAGAAAAACAATCAAATATGTTATGTCAAAAAGAAAATCCATAAGTCCTCTGTTTCTTCCAATATATGCAGAGATGGCCTTTGATGATATTCAATAGCCGTTGTCATTAACAACACTGAAAAGTCTGAGAATGGCATGACTTTTCTTTACCTTGATGAATATTTGAAAAAATGAGCCAGCATTAAAAGTAACGGAGAATTTTTTACATGAAGCTTTAGTAAAAGCAAGTGCAAGCTCATGATTTAACATGGACTTAGAAAATCTGGTTAAAGTGATTAAGTGAGGAAAATGGGAAATCATCTAACTTTTGTACTTCGGTATTGTTTTGTTTGACAGAGATTTTGTGCATGTGAGCTAAAGAAAAATTCAATTATTCTTACTAACCCTAGTTTCTTCTATTATCAAGAAGGATTTGATTTTATAGAAGGGTTTTTTTCCCTATATTGTATTGATTTCCTCAATAATGTTTGTAGTGTGTTGTACTCCTCAACTGAGAGCTTGACTTCCCACCTCTGGCACATTTTGGCTCCTTCAGCAAATCACTTAATCTTTCAGTTTGCTGTGAGCAAATCTCTAAGACTCAGGTGATTCTCTTCACTGGTAGAGGGACTTCCCTCACCAGGAAGCTCCATGCATCAATAAAATCGCAAATCTGTACCAAGTAGCTTCATAGAATAATTGAAAAAATTATCTACCGTATTTCAAGTTTTACCACAGTGAACCAGCTTTTCCTATCCAGAGCATAACCTTCCTGCTCATGATAGATAATTTTAAATCTATTAATGCATTTTTGCCATCACCCACAAGTTTTCTGTGGTTATTTTCATGAACTCTGCAATTTTCTTATCTAATTGTAGTCTTTTTATAATTCGATCTTGCCCTTTGCCTTATGACCTCCAATCTCTAACTTTCAATCCCCCTGTCCTCCCAGCAATCACCTTTTGACTGGCTTTACTCTTAACCTTCTTTATCTTGAGACCTTGGTGAATCAGATCAAATATGAGCTTTCCTCTTCTTTCCAGTCCTGTCTCCCTATTCTATTGAAGAAGGCAAACTATAACCTTCTATCTCTGTCTCCATCGTCTCTTTTCTCTGATTGATATGATGCTAAATGAAACTAGAGAAAATGATAAAACCCTTATGTCTGGGTCTACTACAAATTTATGTCTTATAAATTCCACTGGACCCTTACCATAGCAAGAGAAATGTTTTTATATTTCCCCAATCAATTCACAATTACACTAACCACAGTGGCTTTTTACAAACCTTTTCATCCCTCCTCAAAATATCCATGACTTCCCTACTCCTGCCCTCTCAGTTGAGAAATCTGCCTCCTATTTTTACTGGGATGGAAATGAGGCAGTTTCCCAAGAGTTAACTATTCTCTTATCTTCTCCATCTCATATCACCCAGATGCTTTTACATTCACTTCTGTCTCACAGAAGAGATGGTCCTTTTCCCTTCCAAGCAAATGCTTCTAAATGCACAAGTCAGCTCACTTCCAGTGGTAGCTGGGGATGCAGTGAACACTGTTGGGCCTGGAGTCAGGAAGACCTGAGTTCGAATCTGGCTTCTGATATTTAGTCATGATGATAGCTAACATTTATACAGTGCTTGTAATGTGCCAGATACTGTTCTAAGTGCTTTACAATTGCCTCATCTGATCCTCACAAAATCCTGGGAGAGGTTGTTACTTTCCTCATTTTACAGAGAAGGGAACTGATACAGACAGACAACACGTGAATTAATTGTTCAAGGTTATGCGCAATTCAATCAATCAACAATCAATTAGTAGCCATTTATTAAGCACCTACTCTGTGCCAGGCTCTGTGCTAAGTGATAGAGATACAGAAATAGGCAAAAGACAGTCCCTGCCCTTAAGGAGCTTACCATCTAAGCATATAAACAAAGTGCTACGTATAGGATAAATAGGAAATATCTAAAGGGGAAGGCACTTGAATTAAGAGTGATTTCCTTTAGAAGTTGAGATTTTCATTGAGATTTAAAGGAAACTAGAAAGGTAAGTGTGTTCGTCCATCCTTTGTTGCTGAAGACAATGACATCAGAGAAATGATGACTTGACTTGCACTTGACTTTGTTTTGAGTGAGGGAGGGCTGTGCAGCTCATTAGCCTCACAGATCTGTCTGTTGATCTGTGATGTATGTATTGCTCTTGTCAGACAGTTGGAAGCCATGTCTATTGATTATTATTTCTTTGTATTTCCTCTGGAGTTCAGGGTGCTTTTTTCTCTTGAACTAAGTGAATGACATATATTCTTGATAAAAGTGATTGTTGACCCTCAAAATTTATCTTTCTTTTTAGAAAAGCAGATTTAAGAACCTGTACAGCAGGTCTTTATCAATATATTGGAATGCTTGCTTTTACACCCTCTACTTCAGTCTTGGCTTGTAGCCTTTTTGAGTTAAATAATTTACTGTCAGTGTAATAGCTGAACATGATGCCATTTTCATCCTCATTGAAGGCATCTGACAACATTTCTGAAAACAGCATGTTAAAAAGCATGTGGATAAGCATACAAATTTGCTTCATTCCAGTAGTGACTGTGAAAGTCCAAAAGGATCATCCATTATCTAGAACTCATGCAAGTATGCCATCATGGAATTGGCACACAATACTGATGAATGCAAGGCAACAATTTTTTTTCCCCACAACCTTCAACAAACCTTCCTGACTGACAGTATCAAAGGCCTTGGTCAGACTGACAAACATGCACAGACCTCTGTTCTGCTCCTAGCATTTCTCCTGGGGTTGTTAGGAATCAAACACCATATTGACCTTTCCTTGGTCCTTTCTGAAACCACATTGGATCTTGCATATGTGTCCAGGTGAGGGATCAATTTATTAAGAAGGACTTTGGAAAGAATCTTACCAGCAATGACTAAGGGAGAGACACCCCTATAATTGTCATAGGACAACTTATTTCCTTTTTCCTCTTGCTATGTAACTTGGAAAATTTCTGTCAACTTTTGTATGAGCAATGAATCCCTGCCTTGTAAAGCTCCAGATGCTTTGCCACATGAGAGTAGCCTAATGGCATTCAAACCTTTTCTTCAGGTGGAAGGTTAGCTAGACAGGGATTGACTTCAACCTGTGGTATATGGTCAGAAATTTCAGGGTTGATTGATGGCAGTCCATTGAGAATGCTATGTGAGTGTTCAGCCCATTTCTCTAGGATCATGTCCTTATCAGTCATCAATGTGGCTCCATCATTGCTGAGTTCAGGTCTTTGGCCCTTCAATAACCTTCAGGGCATCATAAAGCACTTTGGATTGTTACAATTAGTGTAAAAGTGAATTTCATCTGCTTTCTTTCTGAACCAACAATTCTGCATCTCTCTAAGCTTCACTCACACTTCACTTACAGCTCACTTACACTTAATTTTTGACAGAGTTAAACCCTACCTTCCTAGAAATGGATGAGCAATCCTGAAGGTAAACACTGTGGAGTTCTTGATTTTCCCTTTTGAAGTTTTGACTTTTTGCATTATTTTCATCAAAATAATCTTGATGTTTGTGAGTGTTCTGACCTAAATGACTAAATTCAGTGCAATCATGACATATTTCATTTAGGGTGAATCGGGTGGACAGCAAAAGTAAAAAGCAGGCATGAAAAGGACTTGGCAGACCTCACACAAGAGGTGCTAATGTTCCCTGAACACCTGTGTACCTTGCCAAATAATATAGATAAAAAAGAGAAGGGACCCCAGGAAAGACCCTGAGGGATATTTATGATTAGAGGGTATGATCTGCATGAGGATTCAGCAAAGTAGAGAGAGAAGGGATGGTCATAGAGGTGGGAGTAGAACCAGAAAAGAGCAGTGTCCTAATAGCTTAGAGTGAGATCAAATTTGTAGATCTACTACCTGTGTGACCCTGGGAAAGTCACTTCACCTCTGTCTGAATCAATTTTCTCAAGTGGAAGATAAGGATAGTAATAGTATCTACTTCACCGGTCTTCCCTTTTCTTTCTTTCCTCTTCTCTTTCCCTCTCTCCCCTCTTTTTCCTCTCTCCTCTTTCCCTCCTCTCTTGCTCCCTCTCTCTTTTTGTTTCCCTCCCCCTCCCTCCCTCTCTCCCTCTCTCTCTCTCTCTTCTCCGCCCTCCCTCTCTCTTCTCCTCCTCCCTTCCCCAACCTCCTAGCCCTCTCTCCTCCCTTTAATAGCTAAACTTGACAAAGCTATCTAAAATGCGTACCTTCTCTTCTGCTCCTCATTCTTCTAAACTTGCTGGCTTCCAACTTCATTATTCAACAGAAACTTCTCCCTCCAAAGTGACCAGCAATCTCCTCACAGCCAAATCAAATAGTTTTTAAAAACATATTCACCCTTTTTTACATCTCTTCGGTCTTTGGCACCATAGATTATCCCCCTGTCCTGATATTTTCTTCTCTCTAGGTTTAATGAACTATTCTAGTCCCGTCCTATGCTTCCTTTGTTGGATCTTCATCCAGGTCACTCTCACTAACTGTGGATGTCCCCTAAAGCTTTCTCCAAGGTCTTCCTTTTCTTCCTCCATATTATTTTGCTTTGTGATCACATTAATTCCTAGGGTTCCATTTATGATCTTTGTCTTTGAGTCTTAGACCAATAGATCAAATCCTAACTTCTCTCTACAGTCTTATATTTCTTACTGCCTATTGTATCTCAAGTAGGGTGTACTATAGACAGCTTTAAGCTCCACTTATCCAAAATAGAACTCATTTGGTAAGCCAAAACTTCTTCTCTTCTGAACTTCTCTTTTGTACCAATGGCATCTCCATCTTCCCAGTCACCCAGGATCAAATCTCCAAGATTCATCTATGAATCATCTTTGTAATTATCTATTTTCTTTGATGCTTTGAAGGTTGTCACCAATAAATCTGTCTTAGTCATGTAATTCTCTATTGATATATTATTTCCTTCTCTAAGACTAGTCTATTCAAATTCTTAATTTCATTTCATGTCAGATTGGGTAATTTCTATCTTTGTAAGTAATAAAGTTTCCTTACAGTTCTCTCATTTGTCAGTCTTTAGCTATGTGTAATATTCTTGAATAATATTCTTTTATATTTTATAATCTTCTAATGATTTTCTTTTGAATTTCAATCTTTTGGAATATTGGTATTTTCTCTTAAAATATTTGTTAGTATATCAGTTTCATTGATCTTATAAGTGCACTAGTTTGATCAGTTTAAGTACTGTTTCATTTTCTATTCATTTTTTGCTCTAATGTAACAGTCTGTTTTACTTCCCTTTGGATTTTTGCTCTGTGTCTTTTCCTTCTTTTATGTGTACATTTTTATTTATTTATATTTCTCCTGTCAATAAAACCACTAAGTAGTGTAATTTTCTCTACAAGAAACTACTTTATCTTTGCCACAGACATTTGATAGATGTCACTGTTATCATTGTTTCTATTTAGGCTTCCCATTTCCCAATCATCATCATTGTATAGTATATTGACCAGTTTCCATGTAGTTCTACACTTGCTACTCAATTTTCTTTTTGCTGTGCATTCAAGACTCCATCAGTGTAAAGAGCTCCCTGTGAGGAAACTGTCCACATATGAATATCAGTAACTGTTCTACAATTTAGATTCTTAGAGAATCATTTATAGTATAGTGTTCAAATAGTTTACAGGGGTCATATAGTTATGTTGGTGTTGTTTCTGAGTCACTCAGCCACGTCTGCTTCAGGATTCCATGAACCATTGCATGCCAGGCCCCTTACCCAGTACAATTTCCCCAAATCTGTCCAAGCTTATGTCCATTGCTTCCATGACATTGTTTATCTGTATCATCCTCTGCCATGCCTTTCTCCTTTGCCTTCAACCTTTCTTAACATCAGGGTCTTTTCCAATGAGTCCTAACTTTTCATCAGATGGACAAAATACTTAAGCTTCAGCTTCGGCATTTGTCCTTTCTATGGATAGATACTCTGAATTAATTTCTTTAACTATCAACTGATTTGATCTCTTCGCTGTCCAATGGACTCTCAAAACTTTTCTCACTCCAATTAAAAGTATTAATTTTGTGGTGCTAAACTTTCCTTATAGTCAATTCCCACAGCCATATATTGCTATTGGTAAAAACCATAGCTTTGACTACATGGACCTTTATTGGCAAGTTGATATCTCTGATTTTTTGTAGGTTGTCCAGATCTGTCATAGCTTTCCTTCCGATGAGGAAATTACAGACATACATACATGCATACATACATTCATACACACACATATACCTACATACATACACATACATAAACATGTAGTTGGTTGGTTGTCCTTTCTTAAGGAGAACCAAAATAACATCACTATGTTAGAGTTAAGTCATGGTGTGTCCAAAAATGTCCAACTGTGGCTGATCTTTAGGACAAACTCAGAGTGCTCTACTACAGGTGAGGCACAAATAATCCATGTGAGCATTTAGGGTGGGTTCTCTAAAGTTTCACATCTCATGTTTCTTTTGAGCTATTTTAATTCTGCTTTGCTCATAGAGTACAGCATTTCCTCTGATGAATTCCTGTCATGATGAACGGTCCTGTCCCAGTGTCTGTCTCCCATTTCACACAATCAATTTCAAAGGTCTTATGAGATACCTTGAGAGCATCCTTGTATCACTTTTTCAGACCACCATGTGATTGCTTGCTCTGTGTGAGGTCTTCATAAAATGGTCTTTCTGGTAAACATACAGTCGGCTTTCAAACAACATGACCAGAGCATTGGAGTTGTGCTTTCTGCAGTAGAGTTGAATTATAGGCCATTTAGTTTGAGAAGCAAATGTAAAACAAGTTCAATGGACAATCACAGAATTAAAGAAAAATTTAACAGGATTTAAGGTTATTTTTATTTAGTCATTTCAGACTTGTTGGGATTTTGGGATTTTCTTGTCAAAGATACTGAAGTGGTTTAGCATTTCCATCTCCAGCTCACTTTGCAGATGAGGGCACTGAGGCAAAGAGAATTAAATGACTTGCCCAGGTGACACAGCTAATAAGTGTCTGAGATCAGATTTGTACTCATCAAGATGAGTTTTGCTGACTCCTGGCCTTGTGCTCTATCCATTGTAAGCTGCCTAGGGTTTAAGACATCCTCATACAGTTATTAGTATTTCTATATCAGACAAAAAAACTGGATTTTATATAACGAAGGATACTATTTATAGTAATAAAAAATGTATCAGATCCTTGATCATTGCTAGATCACAGCACATGAATGTCTGAGATGAATCCATTTAGTACTATTGGTAGCCCAATCAGCATATAGTTTAAATGCAGTGCCAATCAATAAACCATTTCATATAATTATGAAAATATAATAATATTTCATAAAATGATGACAATATTCATAGCAAAACAATATTGAGTGGAATTATGGAACAAGGGAAAGGAGACATTCTTATAGGTTTAAAATTGCTTGTTAAATGCTTGCTATAAAAACCATGCAGTATCAGATAAAAATGGAGAAATGGAATCATTGACACAGAATAGACAGTCCAAAATTAGTACCAAAGACATAATATATACTGCTCTTTAATATCTCAAAATCCTAAGTCATAAAGGAGAGGAATTATAATTTATAATAAACTGGTTGAAGAATTGTGTATGTGATGATGGAATTAGATTCATATCTCTCTCCAAAAGTAGCATTGATTTTAATATTAAAACATAAAAGTGAAAATAAAATAAAATTATGTTTCTACTAAAATTGTACTGAAGAGGATATTTATATATTGAAATAAAAGAAATTATGAAGGGCAAAATGTATAAAATAAAGACTTTTACATTAAAAATGCCTCCAGGGTAAATGAGAAACAGGTTGGAATAAATCTTTGCTATAAATGTTTATGAAAGAATATTTATCAAAAAAATCAACACATTATCAATAGCTTTAAATATTTACTTTGATAATTTAGTGGATTCTTATTCTTGTAGGTGGGAACCATTCTTTGAAATGGTGCAGATCACAAGCTCTTCATTACTTCTCATCTTGTGCTGCTTATGGCTTGTATCTTTCTGTAACTCCACTAAAGGAAGTTGAATCAACTTGTCAATGGTTCTAACTAAATAAAGACAGAAGTTGGTAGGAGACATGTCCAAAAGTGACCTCAAGACTGGTGGGGTGGTAAAATCCAATGGAAAGTCCAGTACAGAGAATGAATCAGGGAGATGCTGAGATGGGACACTCATTGGGGAAACAGCATTGATCTGACACAAAATTCACATGCAGGAGTAACACAGAGAATCACCCAGCAGATAGCAATACTAAATGAAGAGAGAGCCATATAAAAATATCACTCAAAGACATAGGTGGTCCCAACACTTTGGGAGATCTTGGAGGCAGAATTGACAAGTCTTGACAAATAAACAAATGGGTGCGTTGAGAATAGAGAGTCTAGAAAACTTACATTATAAAGCTGTGACTAAAAAGATAGCAATGGTCTTGAAAGAAATGGGGAAGGACAGGATGAGTTGGAGGGGAGGAAGATGCTATTTTTTTTCCTCAAGCACAGTAAGTTTGCAATGACTGTGGAATATCCAGGTGGATATATCCAGAAGATAGATGGAGAATGAAGACTGAGGATCAAGACAAAGATAAAAAGGATACATAATTTGAGGATTTTATACTCAGATGATATTTAATATTTGATCAGCTCTATAGATGAGGATGAGCTCTCCAGGTAAGCATGTAGAAGATGTAACAGAGTGGAGGCCTGGAGTGTGTCCATCTGTGGATGTGGGTGACAATCTAACAAAAGAGATAGAATAGTGACCAGATGGTCTTCCAGAGAATCAACTGGGCCAAATTCTAATAACTCCCATTTATATAGCTCTATAAAGCTGGTCTAGGACTTTACACATGCTCTTGTTTGAAGATGCTAGTAAAACTAAATTGCCCCATTTTACATATGAGAAAGCTATTAGACGCAAGTGACTTATTTATCATCATGCAAAAGTGACAGGAGGGATTTGAGCTCTGGTCTTCCTGAATCCAATCCATGGCTTACAGTCATGTGGAGTAATAAGGTTTTTATATACTGCACAGAAACAATATTTTGCATTTCCAGTTTTGTGTATTAATATTAAGGAGATGCTTTGATAAAGAAAGAATATTATGTTGGAGTATATCTTAATGAAACAGATACAATTTAACAAAAACTGAGAAACTCTAGTACACAGGATAGATTCTATCAGAAACTGGGAATATCACGGCATGGACTCACAAATGAGGAATTTACCCAGGGTCGCATGAAAGAAGGCAATTTAAAATGCTACAACAGCTTTTGGGAATCGTTATTAGAGTAATGAGACTCAGTGTGACTCTTCTGTATTTGCCTTTGCTCTCAAGGGACCATCTCAATGGCAGTGCTTAGCATCACATCTCACATGCCTTTGGAGGACACCATCTGGTTCAGGACATTTGCCAGCAGAACCTGTTAATCAATGTTCATTGGTTCTCTCCCTTTGGGGTCCTTCTACCTACTTTGGAGGTGAGGCTTAGAAGAAAATGGAATTAAATAGAAAGCTCCATGGCTAGAATTTTGTCCTTATGCTTTGTTGTATAGATGTTAAGAATCAAAAAATGAGAAGAGGTCTTATCAATTATCTAACCCACCCTTCCACCCAAAGTTCAGTTCCCCCCTTTGGGGTCATCACATCAAGAACGTTTAATCAATACCAATGACAAGCGCTGCAACAACACAGAAGGCAGTTCTTTGGGGGATGGTGGGCGGCGAGTTGTCCACCTGTATTCTTGCTTGGACTAAGCACAAGCCTGCCTCTTGCTTGTGTTCCTTTTGTCTTCTAAAGGGAAAACTCAAATCCTTCATTTACACACATGGAAGCAGCCTTCAAGTAAATGGAGGTCTGGATTCAGGGGCAGGAGACCTAGGTCCTACATAAATGGCAGCTGTCATTACTATCTAGTATGTGCCATGCTGCCTCAAGAAGAAGAAAAAGCAGAAAAAACAATGAAAGACATTAGACTGAGGGGTTGTATATATACACTGTCACCAAAGCCAGTAGTTCTTTTCCTCCAGAACCTTTTTGGGGCATTTTTCTCTCATCCTTCTCTCTCTCTCCCAGAGAGAAAGAGGAGAAAGAGAGAGAGACAGAGAGAGAGACAGAGAGACAGAGACAGAGAGAGACAGAGAGAGAGACAGAGAGATAGAGAGACAGAGAGAGAGACAGAGACAGAGAGAGATGCAGAGAGAGAGACACAGAGAGACAGAGAGAGACAAAGAGAGACAGAGAGAGAGACAGAGAGAGAGACAAAGAGAGAGACAGAGATGGAGAGAGAGAGAGAGGGAGAGAGAGATAGAGACAGAGAGACAGAGAGAGAGACAAAGAGAGACAGAGAGGGAGAGAGAGACAAAGAGAGACAGAGAGAGAGAGAGAGAGAGAGAGAGAGAGAGAGAGAGAGAGGGAGGGAGGGAGGGAGGGAGAGAGAGGGAGGGAGGGAGGGAGGGAGAGGGACAGGGAGCTTCAGGCATCTGGAACACCAGTCCCTATCACACATGCTACTCCTTTGTAGTTAGCAGCAAGCCTTCTCACCAATGGCAGATTTGTCCTCAGTACTAACCCTGAGGGAAGCAGGTGACAGAAAAAAATAGAAATAGAAATTCTTATGTCTTAGAAATCAGAAAAAAAAATGTGTTGCAGACTAATTCTTCTACTGCTTTGCTTTATGGCATTTAAAAACTCAATTTGCTCCTGTCGAACTCTGTTTCCTAAACCTTAAGATGAGGAAACTAGGCAAGGTGATGAAATATCTAAAAGGTAATCAGGAATGAGAAAAAATGACAGTGGGATGGGGGAAAGACCTGAAGGAAGTGATGCAAGGTGAACCTTGAAAGGTGAAATGGATTCCAAGGGATGAAGGTGAAGAAAGCAAATATTCTTGATAGGAAATGCAAAGGTACTACAGGTGGAGGCTAAAATGTCATGTACATGGAACAGCCTGCAGGCCATTTTATCTAGATTGCAGCCCATCTGCTGGGTTGGGGGTAGGTGGAAGGGTGGTAATGAACAATGAGCTCAGAAAGGTAGGTTGAAGCCAGATTGTGAAGAAATTCATATATTCAACAGAAGTCTTTATAAGGTTTCCTGATAAAGATAAGTAAAAGTGTCTAAGAACAAGGACCAGGGTAGAAGGATTTGTAATGGATTATGGCAGCCCTGATGCTAGAGTTCTTCCATGCTACCAAACCAGCAAAGAGAGAGATCTTGGAAGAATAAACTAACTGAAATGAACTCCACTCCCATAATCTTACGTAGCACATTGCATTACCCTAATTTCTGGAGTGAATCTGGTGTTTGTAGAGCAGAGGTAGGTCACACGGTACTCACCACGGATCCCCCTTTTGCTTTGAGTGGTTTTCCCAAGACACACTCTGACTTCTATGAAGTGTCTTGAGATTCGTAATTATCCGCATTCATACTTGGCATCAGCCCAAAGTGAACTGGCAAGAGTAAGGGAGATAAGTGATCTGATGCCTCATTTTCCTACCCTACCATTAAGTCAGAGGATGCATTTCCTGTTCCCTGGCATGTGTTGCACTTCAGGTCACTCTCAGTTAATTCTGTCCCATTTCCCACAATCCCATAATAAATGGCATGGCTGAGAATCCAAGTCTCTGTGTCTCACAAATGTGTTACTTCTCATCCTGGAAAAGGGATGAATAGCCCATATCTCCTATGCATGGTATATATCAAGATCCAGAAGGTATATATCAATTTGGGATTAAGGGTAGCTCCAAGAGCAGACAGCCAGGTGAAAGGTAGACACCCCAAGGCCATTGAGATGCTAGTCAAATGTTTCCACACAAATATTTGGATAGATCTTTGCATCTGTGATGTTATCAGAGTAGCTACTCCATCCACTGACAGAGCTCTTCTCTATATCCATTAATTCAAATCAATTCAATGAATTTGTTTCCACCTTGTGAAAAGCACTGAGCTGTATGCTAGAGGAGCAAAGACTAGAAGGACATATCCCAGGCCCTCAAGGACCTTACATTTGTGCTATAGTGGTATAATGCACATATATGGTAACAATATAAACCTAAGAGTCAGAGAATTCTAATAACTGACAAAGCATTAAAGAGAAGGCAGTACCCTAAGCTGTCATAATGGAAGCTGGGAATTGAAAGAGGTGGAGGGGAGGAGTGAGTGCATTCCAAGAAGGGGGACATCCAAAGGTACAGGGGCAGCAGAAAAAAAATGTTTCTCTTACAGTATTTTTATACACTTCTTCTGATAAATTTTCCATAGGGGATCCCACTCTATGGTAGGCTAAGAAAACCCAGGAGGTGTTGAAATAGTTGGAAGTAATTCATTGTCACTTGGTGACCAAATGTTGGAAAATTTGAAATTCTATTTAGTGGTATGCCTACATGTGTGACATAAACAAAGCCACTCTGATTCATAGACTCTACAGAACTTCCAAACACACGTGTTTGCTGTGATGCCATTTCAAAGGTTGCCATCCTAGTTAATATAGCACATGAATTTAACCCAGATTTATTTTATTTTTACTAGTTCCATATATGGAGAATTTCTCCAGGCAACTCAGAGTACAGTTGGTGTGAATTATATGCTATTTTTATCTCTGATACATTTGTGCATGTACTGAGGACTTGACAGGAGCCAAGTAACTCAGTTCCTAAGTCAATCAAAAACCATTTATTAATCACCTACTATGGGCCAGGAGCTATTGTTGTTGATGATGATATATTCAATTTCCTAGAAGTTTTAGAAAGAAAAAGATAGCTTAAATTCAATTTGTCGTAGCTATAGATTACCCCCTCACACACATACACACACCTTCAACCATAATATACTATATTTCTATGCTACTAGTTTGGCAAAAATAAAACTATATTCTACCATCCAAAAAGAAGCAAAAGATACTTTACTTCCTAGCAAAAGATTAAAATTGTTCTCAAGGGAGAGAATCATGAATGTGGCGACCTCAGAAGTCAATCTCATTTTAAAGTTTTGCACCAATGGGTATTCAAGTGAGTATACTCTCTGAGACACATTTTAAAAGCTCACCAAGACCTCTCACTCTTTTTCTATGGCCTTTCAAGTGTGACTCTAGAAGATGAGGTCATGATTGCGATCACTGCTAGATGTGAAATTCGACAGGCAGCCCGACCCACCCCTGTCAGCAGCTACAGCATCATTCATGAAGGGTCCCCTGCATGCATTGCAATAGAGTAAATATTAATTTCATCCTACCATAAATGAAAATTTAAACAGAGAAAAATATTGACTGTACTCAAGCCACTGAAAAGGAGAATATCAGAATTCTATAGAGGATAAGAAAAATAAATGAAACACAGAGTCACTTATTCCCACTTGAAACAAAAGAGTCAAAAGAAATTTGCATTATTGTCTCCTCAGTCTATACATGAAAAGAAGCTTAGAAGCATCCAGGGGTCAGAGAACATGGTTATATTTATGGACAAACCTTTGACTCCTTACTAAGTGTTTACATTCCTTCACTGTAACTATAACAATATGGGGAAAGATTCCAATGTGGACAAAAAACAGGCTAATTTTCAGTGGCCTTGGAAATGTCTCAAAACTGATTTCATCTGAAGAGCAGCCCTTCATTTTCTTTGACCTGCCCATTTGGTTGTGAATGAGGTCAGATCAGTGAGAGAATGAGTATTTGTTTGAGAATATGATCTAGTGCAAAAAAGAGGTGGTGATGGCTCTGAGGCTAGGTGATTAGAGATGGCATGGAAAAGCAATACTTAATTGAAGGGGATCACACAGCCTGGGAGCATGGCAGAAAAGAATACAATTTAAATACGTTCAGAAAAAGTTCTAGTGGCCAACACTGCCTAGCATGTTAAGGTTAGTGGGAAAGTGTATGGACATTAGCGTGTTTGAAGCTTATAGCATCCCTGTGAGAGATGCCCCTTGGGCATATTTAGCCCTATTTGAAAGATGAAGGAATTGAGGCTAGAAGAGATGAAGTGACTTGTCTATGATCACACAGATAATCAATCAAACCTAGGTCTTCCTCCAAAAGCAGCCTTCCAGTGTGTACCATAGAACTTGGAAGACATGAATAAAATCTTATCTCAGATATTTACCAAATGTGTGGCATGGGAAAGTAATTTAACTTTTCCAAACCTCAGTTTCCTTACCTGTAAAATGAGGATGACAATACACCCACATCCTAAAGTTATCGTGAGAATCAAATGAGATAATGTCTGTAAAGTTCTATATAAATGTCAGCTATAATTATCCTGTACTCCAGCCTTCCTCAAGAGAAAACAAAATAACACTAACAGAAGCAAAAATAAAAAACCTGTTAGTAAATCCATATAATTGGAGATTTAAGCAATATAAGATGATTTTAAGAGTAATATTTACATCTGTGTATCCACAGTTAAATAGTATGTTGCTTTAGTAAGATTCAGGGTTTGTTTCTATAGTTTGGGTCAAACACTCATTTTAGAGCTCATTGCCTTTGCAGAAATTCATTTTCTCAGAGTTAGGAGGGAATTCTGAAGCTACCCAATCTACCCAGTGCCTAAACATCATTCTCTTCTGAAACATAAGCAGCCTGACAGGCAATCATCCAGTATCTGTTAAAATATCTCTCACTAAGAGGAACCCACTCCTTGAGTTAACCCAGTCTATTTTTAGGCAGTTGTAACTGGTGGAGTTTTTCATTTCGTCTGGACTTAATCTGCCTCTCTGCAATTACATGGCTTTTAGGTCTCTGTCCTCTGGGGTCAAATAGAACAACTCTCAATCTCTTTTCACTTGACAGACTGTGTGTGTGTGTGTGTGTGTGTGTGTGTGTGTGTGTGTGTGTGTGTTTCTCATTTGATTTTATGTAGTAGATGCTAGCATTACCCCCATTTTACAGATGTGAAAGCTGAGGTTCAGGGATGCTTTGCCCATGCTCTCGGAGTTACCAACATTTCAATTACAATTTGAGCTGATTGTTTGGCCTTGGAGGAAGGCCGGGTGAATCTAGATAGCATGCCCTGTGTTTGGCATTTTTCTTTACCAGGATATATATTCAGACTTATTTCAATATTAGTTGATGATGAATTTCTGCAATTGATTCCAAATGATTGGCCCCAAATTTGTTTACAAAAAAGTTTATTGTAGTCAAATTTTCAGACATATTCTCTAGGACTTATGCTGTAGGTAGAGGTAACATCATTTGTTTCTATAAGGTTTAGAGGTTCATAAAATCCATTTCCCTTCTTATAAGACCTCAGCTGAACTGAGGTAACTTGTGTCTTGTATGAATCATACATGGTATATGGATACAGTTGAATTGCTTTTCTTTTGAAGCATCTGTCAGCTTCCCTATTATTAAAAAAAAACAAGAATATCATAGAATCTCCACAGTACTTGTAGAGATTTCCTTTTGAATATATTGATATTTTAGACTCTTCACTCTCAGAACTTGTCCATATTGGAAACACTGAAGTGGTCACTTCAATTGCTTTCTCTTTGGAAATTAAGCAAGATGGGAATGTACAAGGGGAAAATATATAATTAAAGTATTAGTTTATTAAAATTACTAAAGTGCCATTTCTGCTTACTTTCTCATCTCTAGAAGAATCATTGTAAGAATGATGTACAGGAAATCAAAGGCATCCTTGGTGAAAGTATGAAAGGGAACAGGAAGACTTTCTAAAGGACCACAGTAAAAAATAAGCTCACAGGTATAGAAATGAGCAAAAAGTGACCAAGAATATATGAGTTCAATGTGCTTGTTTTTTAAAATTATTTTATTAAGTTCAGTCAGATTCTTCTTTAAAGATTTACTTCTAACATTGTTTCCATGTACATTCATGTACAAGATAAGATCACATAAAATTCAAAAGACCATAGAATTAGAAACTGAAAAGATCAGAATATATCTAGTTTGGACCCCTTATTTTACAGATGTAATCAGAGCATACACCTATAGGAAAATTGATGTCCAAACAGATAAAGTTGTTCCTTAAGTCCACATATATAGTATGCAATAGAAGAAGAATTTAAAAGTTCTTGGAAGGCAAAATGTATGCTTGCCAAAAAATACAATTTTATGGAGAATTCACACAGAGCAAACATTCACATGATGGTCAGAAGAAGAGATACAGGGACACTCTTAAGGTCTCTCTCAAGAACTTTGGAATTGATTATGTGACATGGGAGACACTGGCACAGGACTCCTCGGCATCAGAAAAGGGTCCGTGTTCTATGAGCAAAGCAGAATTGAGACAGCTCACAGGAAATGCAGGATTTGCATATTTGAAGCATCCACCACAAATGTTCACATGGACTATTTATGCCCGACCTGTGGTAGAGTATTATGAGCTTATACTGGTCTGATCAGTCAGCTGGACACATTGAAACTTGACTCTAACATAGTGATGTCATTTTGGTCTACTTCAAGAATGAAGGACAACAGCCACTATCCTGAGTCGTTTGGGGCGTTCAGGGTTTGAAGACTTGCCAAATCTTTTTTAAGGTCATTCATCCACCTTTGGTGTCCATCTTACTCACCCAATGCTCAGCTGTGACTCCAAGAAGCTGAACAAGAAACCACACCTTGCAGAACCCCTCTGGGTGGATGAGTTAAATCAGGTTGAGAATGATTGAAATATCTCATCTTCCTTTGTGGGCTAGGGGGATGTCATCCACAAAATGTGAAAACTTGTGGTGGGTGAATGAGAAGAATTGGTTCCAGTAGCCATGAAGGTGGCTGAAGCTAGTGACTGTGGAGCTCTTAGAACTTGGTCAGACATTGAAGCTGCCAAGGTCACCCGCTACATCCTGAGCTATTGCCGGTCATCTGGACTTTTATCTCACCACTGGATTCCAATGACTGGAAGTTAGAGTGAGGCTGACTACTTCATTCAATTCTGCCTCACTTAAATCCCATTCACAAGCATGTCAGTACATCACCCTCTAATATCATTGGTCTTCTTTGAAAATGAATGATAAACAACACCCTGTAAATTCCATATTGGACAATCCCTTTGACCCCAAAAGCCCCTTTCTGTCATGTGTGGGATGTTCCAGAGACCGAGCTAGACATCAGCTTCCGTTTCTCTCCTACCTCGTTTCTGTACCACTGCACTTACTAGCATGCCCCCCAATACGGAGGGTACTCCCTCTTCAGTTATTCCCTTTTATATTTTGATTTCACTCTTTAGAATAGAAGTGCTTGAAGGGCAAGAATTGTCTTTCTTTTTGATTTCTATTTGTATCTCTCATGCTCAGCAGGGTACCTGGCTCTTAGTAACTACTTAATCTAACAAGGACAACAAGCATTTATTAAACACCTATCACTTAGCTGAGCACTGGAGATAAAAATTGAAGCCAAACATGGCCTTTCCTCTCAAGAAGTTCACTGTTGAATGGGGGAAGCGATAAACAAAACTTTTGTACATACAAGGTATAGATAGGATAAATCAGAGCTAATCATAAAGGGAAGCCACTGACACTAAGGGAAATAAAGAAAAGTTTTGTAAATAAGGCAGGGTTTTAGCTGACATCTGAAGAAAGTCAGGCTGGTCTAAATATGGAGATGAGGAAGGAGAGAACTCCAGGTATGGGGAACAAGCACTGAAAATTCAAGGAGTTGGGTAGTAGTGTGTCAGGGAAAGGAACAGTAATGGGGCCAGTGCCATTGTGTCACAACAGTATATGGAGGCAGGGAAAGTGTAAGAAGTCTGGAAAGTTAGAAAGGATCTAAAGGGCTTTACATTCCAAACAGAAGATCTTATATTTGATCTGTGGACAAAAAGAAGCCACTGTTGTTAATAAAGAACAAATAGAGAGTTTGTTGAATGAATGTTGTGGTGATGTAGGCTGATCTCCTCTGTGGGAAAATGACAGTTGAGTTGAGTTATATCAAGATGGATAGAAGTAAGGAATAATTTGAAGTCTACCCACCAGTAGGTTTTTATGATGGTCCAGGCCTAAAGTGATGAGGACCATTACTGAAGTGGTGGCAGCATTAGAGGAGAAATAGCAGTACACAAGAGACATTGTGAAGATGGAAGCAAAAGTGTTGGCAGTTGATGAGATATGAGAGAATAAGGACTTAAAGAGTTCACTAAGATAAGGAGGCTTATGATTGGGAGGATGATGGAGCTGACAACGTCACAAAGAAGGTATCAAGTGGATAAGTTTTCTTGGCCAGTATGGTAGATAGTTGAATATACAACCAATGGACCATCTGAAGGCATTCTATGGATACGCACTGAAAATGGACAGGTCATTGGGCTAGAACTGAATAGGGAAATGATGCGACCAGGTTGGATTCTATCTGGAAAACTGTGCAACAGTGCTTTCCATTACCCTAAGCTTCTCCTTGTTTTGATTCTTTCAGGAATATGTTTTCATGTCACAAATTTCTCAATATCCAAATAATTAAATGTACATATCACACACTAGGCAATAGGGAAGGGCCCAATGGGCATGAAAAAGCTGTAATACCATAGAAAAGTTGCACTAGAGAAGAAAAGTAAAAGAGAACAAAAGATACACCAGGAGTTTAGGTGGTCACTTAATGGAAGCAAGTGTCAACTGGTGGGCAAGCAATATCCAATGGCACAATATGTAGAGGAAGGTAACTGATATATTGGAACCTCTATAGATGATTTATGATAGAAAGTGGACAAAAATTATCCAAGCTAATAAAATGTGAAAAGGTTGGAATCTGCACTGTTGAAAGGAACTCAGTTTAATGTCAATGACATTTTAAAAATTAATATATTGATATATTCTTCATTCAAAACAGTGGTGATTTCCTAGGGTTGAAAGCCCTCGAATTCAATTCTGAATACTTGTCAAAGGGGCATGGGATTCTAGCAACTCCTTATCTGCATATCCCATATCTGGGGTTACAAATCATATCCTTATGTAGTTTTTGAGAAAACACTGCTGTTGCGGGATGCCTTTATTGCTCAAACTATTTCTCTATGTGAGGCATAAGCAAAAAAGAGAAAGAAAACAAAAACACCCATAATACTCTAAATTTAATAGGCAACTATATAGAAATTCCCACTATTTTTTTATCCCAGTTTAAAATCTACCAATATATGGTTTTTTTTTCAGAAAAATAAAGATCTGATATATCACTTTAAAATTTGCAGCACACTTCATCTTTTCTGAAACTCATTCAAATGAGGAATGCTGACTCTAGTGTGACTACTTGAAAAGCAGGCAAATTCCCCCCCTACTCTAAAAGTGGGGCAAAGATTCCAAAGAAACCAGATAAAATAAAACTGTTGGGAACTCTGGAACTGTTCAGTTCAGAAGGTTCTGAAATTCTTTCAGTCTCACATTAATATGTCAGTAACATTCAATAATCTAAAGGAGATCAATAGTACTCCTTTATGATATTCTTGTCCTTACTGCATGTACTTATGTCAGCAATTACAGCTTTGCTACGTGACCATAGGTCATCTACATGTGCCCAGGAAAGTATGAGTATTTAATGAAATGGACTTTGACTTACTCAAGAAGAATGCCCTACAAACAAAAGATTGGCTGAATAAGACCTCTAAAACTGAAAACTTAAGAAAAAGAGTCCTTAAACTGGGGAGTAATTTCTCTGGCATCCTTTGTGTCTACTTTAGACAGTTTTTGAAGAATTTCCTCTCTTTTTCTTTGTAAGTGGATGATGCTGAGAAAGTGCTGAGATGCCTTAACCATATATTGAGATCTGTTCAGTGGACTATATGACACACCTAATGCTATTGTTTCCATCATTATCCTCTCTTATTTTTCATACAGGCATTAATCCTAATAACACTACCCAGAAATCCGAGCTCATAAATCATAACCAGATGTTCCATAGATAAGTGACTTATCACTCAACCAGTTGGTTTAGTCAAGTCTATATAATCATTAGCCTTCAGTAGGCTACTTGAACAGGGGCCATATTGAAATAGATAGCACACCAAGACAAAAGGATTACTAAGACAATTGTCTCAATATCTTTGGGTATAACTACAGGGGCTGGGGCTGACATAATTCTTCTATACCTACACACCAAATGGGATCCATTCTGAGGTGATATTTTTCCAGCTAAAGTGTTGATATTCTTTCTAATAAGGTAATTATTTCTTGGTTTTTTTTTCCTCTCATCCATTTTTCCACCCACTGTAGTTGACTCATCCCATATATCACAGGATCCTAAAGGAAGAGACCGACTCAATAGAAAATTCTGCAATTCTAAGTCACCCCAGGAGTACTTCTCCTGACAATAATACATTCCTCCCTTTCCATCATCTTCAACATTCTTTGGAACAAGTTAAAGTACATGGATATAGGGTTCAGGCCCTATTTAAGGGATACCTGGGACTAGTTAATCTAAATATTTGTTTCAGAAAAAAATCTTTAAGAATGCCATTACTTATCAAATCCTGGAGAATTTAGTAGTAACAGCAGGTCTTCTGAAAAGTGTTCAATTCTATGGTTTGTTTTGAAATCAGTTGCCTCCTTCATGGCCTGTGGAACAAATTGCACTTGTTCACCAACTCTGCTGGGAGAAGTCTTCAAATGCTTGAAGAAGAAATGCTACTATCTTACTGAGGGATTTGAAGTGTATTGTCTATCCTCAACCTGTGTTAGCATGTCTGCCAAGATGGTTAACAGGGTGTGGCCACTGCCTATTCCACAGATTCTTGGAGCCACAGGTAAGAGTTGGATTACAAACATGGCGACACAAAAGGTCTGTGCACAGCCCTAAAAGAACACTTGGCAAGTCATCTTACCAGAGGTCTAGAACTCCCTGAACACTGCCTGTATCACATAAAGATTTATAAACACATGTAAATGAAATTTAGCAGCAATGATTTAGCTGAGAAGTATTCCATTTGCCACATCTGAGCATTAAACTGGGTTGTCTAGTATAATTATTTTAAGTTATCAACTGTTGGTTAATATTGAAGGCTTATCTCAATTATGACATGTTAAAATATCAGAATGTTTCTTCAAAATGAGCTATGCTGGAACTGTTTGCAGACAGCTGAAGTTGAATTTCAGCTCCCTCCAGCCTTATTAATTGTATGGCAAACTTCAGGCAGGAGATGACAATTATATTTGTATGCACTTCATAACTTTAGAAATGGATAGCTGTCTATAGCACAAAATTCTAACACCTGCTTTATATTAGACTCTTGATTAGAATAAAAGGACAGTTTACTTGAGCAAAAGAAGAGTATCTTTCCCTCTTGCCTTCCTGTCCCACCTCCCAAACCTCAGCTGCCTTGGTCCTACAAGAGCTACTAAAGCTAATTGAATGGAACTGATAAAGACTAGTCATAATCCTATTAGTAAAACAGAGGATCACCGGACCTTACCATCTATCACTATGCAATCTAGACCCTGGGTCCCTAGCATCAAATTTACTAATATACCTTAAATAGGGCAGGGCTAAGACCCCACCCCCTTCCCTCCCTTCCTCCATTCCTCCTTTCCTCATTCCCTCTCTTCTTTTCTCCCTCCCTCTTCCTTCCTTCTTTCCATCCTTCCTTCCCTCCTTCCTTCTTTTCTTCTTCTTTCCATCTTTCCTTTCTTCTTACAAAGGAGAAAATGGAAGTCTGCTGCTATTAAATGACTTGCCTAAAGTCATAATGTCAAGAGTGGAACTAGGTTTCAAGTTGCTCCACTCCTCACTTTCCAATAATCTTTTTCACTAAAACATGTTGTTCATCTTTCATTCCTATAGTATTGATAAACTTGGACCATCATAGTCTAGATCTCACGGTGCCATAAGTTGTAATCAACATGTAATCAACATCTCTTCCCTGGGAATGATTTTTCCCTCCTCTGGTAACATTTGCTCATTGGATCAATGTGCAGTTATAATGAGAAAATATGTGTAAAGTGCTTTTTAAACTTCAAAGTATTACAGAAAAAATCAGTTATTATTTTTTCTTCATGCTCAAGAGAGCAGTCATGATTGGGGCTTGTCAGTTTCCTTCTTGCCTATGTTTGTTACCCTGATCTTGACCACCATGTAATCTGTCTGCCATGTATAACCTCAATATTTGGCAGAATTGTGGTTTTATCAATGCTTTCCAATATTTTTAATGAATAATACTTCCAGTTATGTAGATCAAAATACATCAGTATCTTCCTTTTCTTGTTTATACCACTCCTATCCTCCCATAAATTGAAACTATTATGTCTTTTCTTTTCCTTAGAGGCAGAGCAGAGTGATTCCAAGTCGTCTCACCTCTTTTCTAATCTCAAACTTCCAAAGAAACAAAAGGTTCATCTATCAAATATTAACATTTTATTGATGTCATGTGGCAGCAAAACATGGAACACCATTGCTTCTGAAGAACAAGAAATGAGTATCACATGGCAGGTGAAGGAGAGGTGCATGATGACTGTAAACTGTTTGTAACATGTAATCAAAGAAAAATTCCAAAGGAATAAAAGAAAAGTGCTAGATGTGGTGGTGCATGCCTATTATCCCTGCTACTAGGGGAGACCAAAGCTCATGGAACACTTGAGCTTGGTAGCTCTGAGCTGAAGTGGGCTATGCCAAACAGGTGTCACCATTAAGATTAGCACTGATGTGGTGGGATCACTAGGTCCCTACTGAGAGAAAAACTGGTCCAGGGAAGCAAGTCCATGATTCTCTACTTATGAGCAAGGGCATTGGGTCCACCTGGGTTGAATACAGAGACCAAGTTTAAAAAAAAAGTTAATAACACTATTAAGGAATTCCCTGACAGAAAGAAAAAGATGGGTTAATCATGTATCAAGTACCACAGAAAACAAATGGCTGTCCAGAATATTCCTCTGGGAGACTTTTAATGCTGAATAAAAGTAAGAAAGACCTTCAGCATGATGGATCAACCCCATGTAGTGAACTTTCAGAAGGATACAGACAAGTGTTATGTAGGATTATCAGATGTATTGGCACTATGATCTGCATTGTTATAACAAACTCCTGAATCCAAGAAGTCACAGATTTAATTGAGTATTGACATACATGTGTATATTTGTATTGTGTGTATATATATACATGTGTATATGTTTATGTACATATATGTATTTCTCACATAGTTATTATATAAAAACATCAGCAATCTGTTGCTTCACCAGTAACCTCCCAATGTGGTACCTTGGCACCCATCTTGAGATCTGGCTGAAGCTCACACGCATTATCCAGAAGCCCTGGGGTACATAACTAGTAAGTAGCTAAAATAGTGTTTGAAGCCACTGACATTATCTATTACCTCATACTATCCTTCTAAAACCCTGGAATGTCAAGTATCACTTTTGAATGAATGACTAAATCAGTGCATGCATGAATGGCTAAGATTATATGGTACCCTCAGAGAACCCAGGGAAAATAGTGGACAAAAATGTAAGTGAGAAATGGACTTCTTGTCTGAGTTTGTAGCTCTGAATAGCCTGATTCTATTTTCCCTTCATTGAAGTAAAAGAATGTTGACATATGCTTTACTAATTGAAGAGCCCTCATTGGCTGCCACACATGGCTCCTCTCTAGTACCAGATGATAGTAATTTCCTTAAAGGATATGGAGTTCCTAAGTGTGGTCTTCAGCTGAAAACTGCAGTTGGAGCCCACCTTTAGCCCCGCTGTGAGCAAAGGACACACTGGATAAGTAAATAAAGAGAATGCATGCATATCTTTAGAATGCCTCATTTTAGACACAGGAGCAACAGTTCTGCCAACTCTACCTTGCAAAAATGCTGAGTAGTACATGGTCGGATTATCCTTCCAAATTGCTTGCTCCTCGAGAGTTTGGTCTTTGTCTTCCTAGTCTCTAGGGACCTGGCATACAGAAAGTGCTAAAAGATTTTTTAGTTGTTCAGAGTTTAGGATGGCTTCCTTATTTCTAACATGAGAGTATCTCTAGCATATGGGTTCACATTATGTTCTGTGCCATGGACTGTTCAGTGGTATGGTAAAACCTATGAACCCCTTCTCAGTGTAAGATTTAAATGCATAAAACAATGATAACAACAACAAATAGTTTTTATATAGTGCCTCGTGCTTGCTTGGCACTGTGCTGAGTGCAGGGATACAAATCTCTCTCTCTAGCTCTAACCAACCCCTCACTCAGACTCTGACTCTAGATTACAAAGGAAACTGATCAGTTTGAAATATAGTTATCAGACATTTAAAAAACACAAGTTTATGGACTACCAATTAAAGACTTGCATGAACTGATGCTGAGTGAAATGAGCAGAACCAGGAAAACATTGTACATAGTAAATGCAACATTGTGGGATAACCAACTTTGATAGACTTAGCTCTTCTCAGCAGTGCAAGAATCTAAGACAACTCCAAATGACTCATGATGGAAAATGTTGTCCTCATCCAGAGCAAGAACTGTGGAGCCTGAATGCAGATCAAAGCACACTATATTCTCTCATAGTTGTTTCTAATTCTTCTTTACAATATGACTAATGTGGAAATATGTTTAACATGATAGTATATGCATGGAATATATCATTCCATGTCATCTTGGGGAGGAGGAATGGGCAGGAAAGGGAGAAACTTATAACTCAAAATCTTATAAAACTGACTGTCAAAAACTAAAAATAAATAAATCCTTCCCTAGAAAATTTTCAGCACCTTAAAATCAAGGGAACAATTTTTTATTAAGCTCCTATTAGTACCCAGCATGATTAAGATGGAAACTTTGATACACTTTGAAGGTAGGATTTGTATCTTATGTGTCCCTGTGTCTCCTCCAGGCCCTACCATTGTGCCTTGTGTAATCAAGATACCAAATAAATATTTAACTTGAATTTTGCTTTATTGAAAGATGATATTCTCCTTACTTAAGAATTTTACCTTGCAGAATAATTCTAAATTGATCGATTTAGAGGTCATATCAGAGACCACTTATTGGATTCTTTCAATTTTTAGATGACACAAAAGCCTATAAAGTATCTTGTCTAAAGCCACAAAATCACAGAACACAGAACTAAAGAGTTGGAAAGTAACTTCGTGGACTATATTTATTTTAAAGTAAACTGGTAATTCCTTCTCCCACATTTCTGAAAAACAGTCATCCAGCTTTCCCTTGAAGACCTCAAGGAATAAGTAATTCATTGCCATCTGAAAAATCTCTTTTCTTTTGTGAGGAGGGGGCTCTAATTTTAGGGATTTTTTTCTTAAATTAAAATCTGTCTTTCTAGCTATAAAATCCACTCGTTCCTTCTTCTGTCCTCTCCAATTGAAAGAATAATCTAGTCCCTCTTTTTACTTCTGAGTCTACAAATATTTGGAGAATGGTTTCATTCCCCTCATAAGCCTTCTCTTCTCTAATATCCCTAATTTCTTTAATTTCTCTTCATACATTATCTCAAGACCCTTCAGCGTCCTGCATAGGCTCTGATATTCTCCAACTTATCAAAATTCTTCCTAAAATTGGATAACTGAAATTGAAAAAAAATATTGTGCATGGAATCTCAGAATGCAATCTTATTATTATATCCTTCATTCTGCTAAAATAGCTAAAAATGGCATTAGGCTTTTATTTCTCATGTCTCACTGTTTCTTCATACTTAGCTTGTGCTGCAGTAGAGACTCCAGATAGTTTTCCAATAACCAACGCTCTCACTAGGCCTCACCCCTTTTGGATTCATGAATCTGACATTTGAACCCAAGTTTAAATCATTTCCTGGGGGAGGAGCCAAGATGGTGGAGTAGAAAAACACACTCATGCTAGCTCCAAAACCACAGCCTATAAAATATCTGTAAAGAAGAACTCCTAACAAATTCTGGAGCAGTGGAAGCCACAGAACAACAGAGTGGAGGAGATTTCTATTCCAGAAAGACCTGAAGGTCCGTCGTGCACTGGACCAGAGTGGAACCCAGCCCTACCTTTGCCCAGCAGCCCTGGGAGGAACAGGTCCGAGCAGGCTTCAGGGATGGAATCTCTGGTGGCCGTGGGGGTCCCTCCATCCACAGGCGCTGCAGGTCAGTGACAGAGACTTCCAGGCAGGCCAGAGAGGGGAGCGGGGTGTCTCCATAACTCAGGGCCACTGGGGAGGCAGCAGCAGAGACGGCGGGTGGCCAGAGGCTCCTGGAAGAGAAAGGAGCTCAGCAGGTCTCCACATAAATCCCCTGAGGGAACTGAGCCTGGGAGGCGGCCCTGTCCCTACCTGAGAACCTGATTAAATCTTACCCTGAATAACAGGCCCTCCTGCCACTGAAAGCCCTGAGGCTGGGGAGTAGCATTTGAATCTCAGACTCCAGGCACTAGCTAGGCAGATCTAGGTGGGGGTGGAAAGGAATCTCAGAAGTCAAGTAACTGGCTGGGAAAATGCCCAGAAAAGGGAAAAAAAATAAGACTATAGAAAGTTACTTTCTTGGTGAACAGATGTTAGCTCCTTTCCTTTATGAGGAGGAGGAACAATGCTTACCATCAGGTAAA
>CM053770.1:9209031-9235775 GCA_028658325.1 Potorous gilbertii
ACCCAGCACAAGTAAACTAGGAGCAGACCATGGGAGGCCCTACATCAGCAGCAACAACTGCTGCTTCTGGAACTCTCAGATGGTAAGAGAGTTGGACAATTGATCAGAAAGAGATTGCAGGGTCTCTTTGCTGGCACTAGGGGAAGGACACTGTTGCTTTGCTCATAGATTCATCCCAGTCTTGGATGGCAATTTCAGGGTGAAGAAGAACACTGGCTCACCAGTGCTTGCAGCCACAGTGGAGCAGGGACCCTCCTCACAATTCCAGGACAGAAAAGAGTAATTGTGGTCACTCACAGACCAGAGCACAGGCAGGAAAGTAATAAACGTACCTCTCCTTAGATACTACCACCTTGAAATAACTGAAAACTCATGAATCCCTAGAAATATCTCTACAAACAACTACATGAAACCCCTGAAGCTTGGGACAGTGTGCCCTCCACACAGGACCATAATTTAACACAGAATTAAAAATCAAGAAATAGACTGGGAAAGGGAGCAAACAATTATGACCATAGATAGTTACTATGGTGATAAGAAAACTCAAAACACATACTCAGAAGAAGACAACAAAGCCAAAGTTCCTATATCCAAAGCCTTCAAGAAAAATATGAATTGGTCTCAGGTCATAGAGGAACTTCAAAAGTATTTTGAAAATCAAGTAAGAAAAGTAGAGGAAAAATTGAGAAGTGTCAGATGCAAGAAAATCATAAAAAAAGAGTCAACAGCTTGCCAAAAGGAGACAAAAAATACTGAAGAAAATGACACCTTAAAAATAGATTAAACCAGATATAAAAGAGGTACAAAAAGTCAATGAGGGGAATGCTTTAAAAGCATAATTGATCAAATGGAAAAAGAGGTACAAGAATTCACTGAATAAAAAAGCTCCTTAAAAGAAAAAAATTGGCCAAATGGGAAAGTAGATACTAAATATCACTGAAAAAAAATTTTCTTAAAAATTGGAATTGAACAAGTATAAGCTAAGGACTTTATGAGAAATGAAGAATGGATAAAAAGAAGAAAATGTGAAAAACCTCATTTAAAAAAGCAACTGACCTGGAAAATAGATCCAGGAGGGATTATTTAAAAATTAATGAAACCTGAAAGCCATGATCAATAAAATAGCCTAGAAATAATCTTTCCAGAAATTATATTTAAAAATTCCCTGCCCTGATATTCCAGAACCAGAGGGTAAAATGTAAATTGAAAATAATCTACTTCTCACCTCCTGAAAGAGATCCCAAAATGAAAACTCCCAAAAATTTTATAGTCAAATTGCTGAACTCCCAGTTGCCATTATTCATTTTAGTGAAATTACATTTTAATAAGGGATAAAAGTGGAAGTGATAGATGGAAGAACAGATTGAGAGAGGGAATAGTTAGAAGCAAAACACCATGAGGAGGGTAAAAGGAAAGAGAAAAGGGCTGAAAGGAGAGAGAATAGAATAAATGAGGGCAATAGGACAGAGGGAAATACAAAGAGCAGCAGAAAGTATAAAAACACATTTGAAGCAAGTTTCTCTGATAAAGGCCTTTTCTCTCAACCATATGGGAACTGAGTCAAATTTATAATGCCTAGTTGGTGAAGTTGTGAATTGATCTAACCATTCTGTAGAACAGTTTGGAACTATGCCCAAAGGATTATATAAAATTATGCATACTGTTTGGCCTAGCAATACTACTACTAGGTCTGGTAATTGAGCAGATTCTCATCAATCAGGGAATGACTGAACCAATTGGGGCATATAATTATGATGGAATATTATTATGCCATAAGAAATGGTGAGAAGAATGTTCTCAGAAAAACCTGGAAGGACTTACATGAGTTGAGGAAATGTGAAATGTACTGTGTACAAAGTAACAGAAACATTATAAGATGATCAGCTTTTAATGACTCACTATTTTCAGAAATACAATGATGTAAGACAACTCTGAAAGACTTATGATGAAAAATGCTGTCCATCCCCACAGAAAGAATTGATGATGTCAACACAGAGTGAAACATACTTTTTTTTTTACTTTATTTTTCTTGAAGGTTTCTTTTTTTGTTTCATGTTTTCTTTCACAATATGACTTCTATGGAAATGTTTTGCTTGATTACACATGTATAACCAATTTTGAAATGTTTGCTTTATCATTATGGGGGCTTGGAGAGGGAAGAAGGTTGGAACTCAGAGTTTTAAAAATGAATGTTAAAAGTTGTTTCTACATGTAACCAGGGAAAATAAAATATTAACTCTTTTTTAAAGACTGTGACTCAAAGCTGTGAGAACCAGGGTCTCTTCTGGAGTCAGTCATCAGCTGCCAAGCCATTTCCCATATTTGCAAAATAGGTGCAATATTTGCCTAGTTTACAGGAACATTATGGAAAAAATGAGTGGGAAAGGGGACTTCAAAATCATTAACTGCAAGCTGTGAGATTATGCAACATCCTTGTAATTAGCGTTAATATTGTTGTCAAAGCCAAAAGTAACAAGTTGGGCTTATTAGAACCCCACTATTTTTGTTTTTCTAACTCTGTGTTGTCATAATTAAAATGTGATTCTGTGAAGATTGCTTTTTCCCTGAGTGATTAAACACTGACTTGAAGTGGTGACCAAATCTTTCCAGCTGGTATTTTTCTCGTATGTTTCTTTATTATTTCTAAGTGTCACCATCTGATTTCTGGTAAATTTATTTAATCATGTAATTATTCTAAATGCAATGGGAGTATACAGAAGGCTTTTCTAAGCTTCCCAAAATGAGAGGATATGGCATTTATCTGAAATACTCCTTAACAAACAGGCCTCAGCGCAGCTCTGAAAAGCTGGGGTACCCTTCCTGTGTCATGGTGGCATGTGGCTCAGCAGGCATCTTCCAAGGGCCAGGCATGTTGCTGGGGCACTTATCATCATGTAAAGGACTTTGGCTCCTTCTCAAGAAAACATAGCACCTGGAAACGGTACAAATGAGAAATAAGTAGAGAAATGAAACCCAGATACAAACGACTCTGGCCCCCTCCATCTATTCTGATTATCTCTCTTTTTCTCCTTGTTGAGGAAAAATCAAAGAACCTTAAAGAAGTTTAAAGAATTAAGGTAAAAGACCTAGAATTTTAAACAGTGTGGAGTTGGGGGCAGGGGAATGACTGGCTTTGGAGCTAGAGGATCTGGGTTCAAAACCTCACTCTTCCTCTTACTATTTGGGTGACCCTGGTCAAGTGAGTTGATCACAATATCATAGATTTAAAGTGGAAGGGACTTTGGGAGCCATCTAATTGAACCTCCTTATTTTGTAGATGAGGGAGCTGAGGCTCAGAGATGTTTTACCCAAAGTTATTCTGGTAATACCTAAAGTACCAAAGCCAACATTAGAACCTACGTCCCCTGACTCCCTGCCCAGCCCCCTCTTTCTCTAGATTTTAGCTTCTAAACTATATTCAAGTACCTGTGGAGGATAGCCCTCTGCAGAATTAGATGGCCCATAATAGAGCCTCTTTATTCTACCAAATGTGGAGAATTTTCCACTCTGTATATTGTAGGAGTTCTCTGAGTGACAAAACTCCTCTCTGACACTAGACTTCCCTGGGATTTGTTCAGAGACAGCAAAGATTAAGACTATATTTAAGGTGAAGGACCAGGGCAGGGTGTGGGTGAATGTGAAGAGGAGAGAACAGGAAGGGTAGGGGGAGAGAAAGAATGAAAGGGAGGCAACTTTGCAGACATCAATAGTCTGTCTTGGTGCTGGCTTATCTTTAAGTCTCTCTGGTGCCAACTGATTAAGGAGCCAGATTTGGTCTCAGCTCCCAAACAAACCTTGCTAAGGTTTTAGCCTAGAAGATTTCAAATTGCTACTCTTAGGAGCATAATTTTTAACAGGGATTTCTTCAAGACCCAGAAAGACTTCAAGACCCAAAGGAACAAATCTCTAAGGGGAATTTCAGGAACATTGAAGGATTATGGAAGAGTGTTTAGGAGAAGGAGACTGGTCCAGTGCCCCTCAAATTATACCACATGGATGACTTCCTCTTCAGTGGTCTTCAATATCTCAATGTCTCCTTAATGCAACTGTTATAGAGATTGTCTCCCTTGGGGTAAGACACAACCCATTCATTTAGGTGTGCTGTTTGACCCTGAATTCCCATAAATCCTCAACCATGTTGCATCCAAAGTCCTGAGAGTCTTCCTCTAGATCAACTGACCTGGAGTGGGCACTAACAGAGCACATACATGGGCTTTTTCCAACTTACCCTTTCAGCTTTTCATTTTTCATGTCCAAACACTTTCTATCTCTAGGCCTTTGCCTTTACTTTCCCCTGGTCCTGGAATGTATTTCCTCCTTTTTCCATCCCTTAAGCCCTGTTTTTTTTAAGACCCAGCTCAAATGCTGTCTTTTGCATTAACCTTCTGCTGATCACCATAGCTGCTAATGAAGCCTCTACCCCTTTCCCAGTCACCTTATATTTATTTTGTCTTCTCCAGTAAAATGTAAGTACCTGCAGGACAGGCACTAATTTTGTATCCTCGGATTAAAGACATGGTTATTTTACAAATAAGGAAAGTTGGGATAAGAAGGATGAAATGACTTGATACAGCTAATAAGAATCTGAATCTGGATTCAAACTCATGTTTACTTGATGATGAGTCAAGTATAAGCATCTACTTTGCCTTCCTTTGGTTTCCTGGAAGATCCAGGTTCTTCTACTACAGCATGGGAGAGGAGCACAATGAGGAAAGTTTAGGCTCAGAAGGAAACACATGGTCAGGACTTTAAAAAATTGAATGGTTCTGGTATTGAATGCTATTAATAACTATTTGTACTGTTACCAGCCCATAGACATGTTTGCCCAATTCCCAGGCCTTTTGGTCTTTTAACTTCAACAATCTATTGAGATTTATTTTCAATGTGCTCTTTCTGTGTCTTGCACCTTTGAAGGCCCAGTCCACATGGCTGGCACCTTTCCTGGCTCTTCTCAAAGCCCAGTGAGGCTGAGACTCAGAGGGGCAGACCTGTTAATCACTGGTATTGGTATTCTGTACTTTGCAAAGTGCTGATGGGCTTATTACGTTATTTCATCCTCCATAATCCTGCCCATGAGTCAGAGGAACAAAAACATCTTTATGGCCATTTTAGAGGTGAGAAAAGTCTTACAGCTTCTCTAGGTGGTCCATCCATGGAAGTGATCAGCCAAATTCAGATCCAAGCTTGCCTTATTTGCAATGTCAGGTCAAGGATAATAAGTTCTCTGCCATTCTAAATCTTGTGAGGTTTTTTTAACCTCCAGACCAGTTCTGTGACTTGACTGTCCTTATACTTTGGAGAATTTGCAAGCTTATCTAATCTCCTTTTACAGATGAATACAGAAGTCAAAAGAAGGAAAATGGTTCTTCTAAGATCACAAAGCTAATAACTGATATTATAGCTATAGATAAGCAAATTTTGTATCAGATGACCAGAAATCTGGAGAGGGAAGAGCCTCAGAAATCACCAAGCCCAATCCCTTCCTGTTACAATGGAGGAAGCTGAAAGCTAAATACTACAGGCCACAGGGTGCTAAGCAGAACCCCAGGATACTTCATGGAGTACCTCTTTCTCATATTACCATTAAACAATTAATGGGTACTCATTATGTCTGGTTATTCAACCAGCTCTATATTTACCTATATGATTTGGTGGTTTACATTTCTCATCTCATACATTTTGCATCTCATACAGTATGTCGCAAGAGAGTTTGCCTAGTTTCTTGTAAACAGAGAGAAGTAAACTCTCATTAGCAATTCCAGTCAGTGAAAAAAATGGAGAAAAACAATCCCAGTGAAGACATGTTGAGCCATTAGCAATGGTAGGTGATGAATAGGTAGAATCTTCATCCTATTCCATGTAGATCTATCCATTTATGTGTGTCTGCACATATGTATACATTCATAAATATGTAAATGTGTGAATACATACACATGTCAATAGGCACACATGTATTTCTATGTACATATGTTTTTGAACCAAACCATGATTTCATTGGAAAATTCCATTTCTGGAGGCAATTAGTGGTACAATGGATAGAATACTGGATCTGGAATCAGAAAGACTCAAGGTCAAGTACAACCTCAGACACTTACTAGCTGTGTGACCCTGAGCAAGTCACTTAATCTCTTAATGATAGCAAGTATCTCACAAGGTTATTGTTAAGGTTAAATGAGCTACTTAGCATTTAGAACAGTGCTTAACAGATCATAGGCACTATATAGTTTATTCTCTCCTCCTATGCCCTCCCAGTGATACAGGGAACTAACTCCCAGGGAGGAAATTCCTTCTATCAAGATAGGACACCTATTCTTCATTTTGTTATATCATATTATATTACATAACATTATATTGTTATGTTATGACATGCCATGTCATGCCATACCATGCTATCATGTCATGTGAAGTCACTTGGGAAAGTGAGAAGTTATGTGGCTTTCCTGGAATCATACATTCAGTACGTGTCTGAAACATCATGCATGTTTTAACAATATTCCTCTTTTTTGATGTAAATGACTGGTCTCTGCTGGATCTCATTAGGTCTTCTAAGGAAGCAAGACTTTCAAACCAATCATGTCTTATATATGGCAGTCTGAAGCCTTTCCTCCACGTGGTTGCAAAATGCAGGCTATGGAAGTATCTTTCCTTATTTATTAATTGACTTTGTTCAAGTCACATGAATTCTCAGGGATGTCCTTTCCTCGTGTGTGAAATGGATACAATGCCACTGACCTGTGTCATGAAGAATTGTAAGTCTTAGCTGGGAAAAACATCATCTTACAAGTGAAAAACCAACCAAATGTAAATCCACTGAAGAGGAATGGCCTTTTTTTTTAAGATTAGACTCTGAGCAGGATGAAAATTTCTAGCCTAATACATCTTGCCCTCTAGGGAATGATTGTGAGAGGGTGAAGAGATGAGAGGAAGAAAAGGGAAAGAATTCCAGTCCACATCAGCTGCATCTAAAGATATACATGCTCTAAAAAGCTGAACAAATGAGAGTGAGGCAAGCCAGGGCAAGACTGAACTGATTCTTGAGCCCATACTTTGTATGACTCTTTCTGTTACTCACACCTATAGGTATTGCTCCCCACCCCCTCCAAAAAAATTATTTTTGTCTGATTCCCAGTGATTGAACATTGAACATAGTAGGTAATGAATGTGTCTTGGCTGATTGATTATACTTGAACTGATATTATCAATCAGTCATTGTTTAAAATAGAGCTACTTTCAAGAATTGAATATTTGGGGAACTAAATAATAAATTATAGAATATCTATGCTGAGATCATTTCCCCAACTCCAACACGCATTGGTGGACCAAATCTCCAGAGAGTGCTGAATTAGTACTCCCATCAAGGTTCTAGCTCTGAGGGATTGTGGTTTCTAAGACTGACATTTTTAAGCCCCAACTAGTGTGCTTGCCAGTATAAATCAGGCAAGCAATCTTAATTAGCTTTTGAAAAGAGATATGTAGTAAGTATATAGTAAGAATATTTGGTACAAAATATCCCCCCAAACCCTACTCCAATACCCAACCACACTTTCCCACAAGCAGAAATAGGACCATGGGGCAGTGATCTCAAAGAGGAGAAAACACATGTAGCCAAAAGACAAATTTGGTTTCCGGTTATTGAAAGTCCTTTCTTGAAAGCATGGCTAGAATTCCTTTCCAGTTCAAGCACTCACACTCTTCAGAATTATTGATAGAGGTCCATCTGACCTAAAATTCTTCTAAAACTTAAGATCCTCCATTGTATGACTTGTCTTCTTGATCTGCCAGTCAAACTGCTCCCTTCCCAACCACCCCAAGGAGTTTATATATCCCATAGAGATCACAAATGCGAATCATCCAGTTCCCATAAAACCTCTTCATATTTGAGCATCCGCACCTTCTAATTTATTTAATAGAGGTGGAAGGGGCCCTCACTCTCCCTTAAACTTCTTCCTGACTGATTATCCTTTTCCTAGCATTTTCTCTTCAACTCTTCTGCCATTGAACAGTATTCAAATGAGAGCAACAGATGCCAAAACCTGTAGGAGATTTTCTTGCTCTCTGCAGGACACACTGGGCCACAATGCAGCCATGTTGGGTGTAGAACAAGCCATCAATTCACTGGCAGCCACATTAGTAGAAGGCTGCCAAGCCGAATATTAAACCATCAAATCATTTTGGGAGGATTTGGCAGCCAATCTAGAGAACTCATCTAATGAGATCAGCACCTCTTGGAAGGAGTGAAGGGTCATTTCTGGCTGATTTCCCAGCAAGACTAGGGGTGGGGGAGGAGTATTTGGGTCCCTCTGCTAGGTATTTTGGGACTAAATTTGGGACTAACAGTTGGCCATCTTTTTGTGGTTACCCATCCCTTCTGATCTAAGCAGGAAATCCCTGGGGGAGGGGAGAGAGAGAGAGAGAGAGAGAGAGAGAGAGAGAGAGAGAGAGAGAGAGAGCACACATGTGTGTGTGTCTGTGTGTGCATGCGTGTGTCTGTGTATGTCTGTGTGGATGTGTGTGTGTGGATGAATCACAGAGCAGAAGGGCTCTGGCTGCACAGCATATCTATTATTTATCTATCTGGGTCCTTCAATCATATTACAAATTTGGGGAGACAGAGAGATGGTAGAGTAGTATATTTTCAAGATTTGATTAAGGATTCAGTGGATTTTCTGAGAAATTGAAAGGAAGATAGTAAAAGGGAATGATTACCACCTAGACAATGAATAGATAAGGGAACAAGATCAAGAAAGGTCTAGAGACAAGCATTGTTAAGTGCCTACTATGTGACAGAGGCACAGAGAAAAAGGGAGAAGGAACGAAACAAGCAGAACTAGAGAGAGAGGGACAGAGAGAGATAAGGGGAGAAAAAGGTGGAACAGAGGTAGAGATAGGAAGAAAGAGATGGAGAGAAAGGGGGAGAGGGGAGGAGAGGGAGAGAGGAAGAGAGAGAGTGGGGGGGAAACAGAGGGAGAGGGAGAGAGGGAGAGAGAGAAGGGGGGAAGAGGGAGATAAAGGAGAGACAAAGAATCTGAGACAGTGGGAGAGAGATAAGACAGGCAGGCAGTGAAAGAGACAAAGATGCAGAAAGGAGAGAGAAAGAGACAGAGATGGAGATAGGGAGAGACCACACCACTCAAGGGGAAAATGACAAATCCCAATGTGGAAAAAAGGAAATATTTTAGCACATGCATACATACGAACACACGTACAAAATTTTCCTGTGATGCCCTGAATCTATAGTTTGGCTGTAGCTCTAGGGAGCCAGTTCCCATGGAAACCCTGGAACCTGACTGTTGTAATAGCCTCCTTTCTAAGCATGGATAAGATGAATTTTGCTTCCCTCCCTGCTCCCACCATTGTGGGCTTCCTCAATGATCAAGTCTCTGAGGACTTCTCACTCCAGCCCTGGGTCCTCCTTCCACGGTCCCTCCTTGTTTCTGAATTCAATACTTGTCTTTTTTCCAGCATTTGCTCTTCCTTATTTCTACTGCTGCTGGAGTCTCACTCCCTCGCCCCACCTTCCCCAACTTCCTGCAAGCTCCTAATTTGGTGACCACGTATCATCAGCTGCATGAAGCTGCAGAAAATCAAAGTCAGCCTTGACATTGGTGTGCTCTGAAGGACAGAGAGATGGCCTGAAATGCTCCCTGCCTCTCCCAGAATTGATTGACTACGTTCATTCATCCCTGACTCTTCCAAGCTCTTGAGTATCAGTAAATAAACCGACAAAAACACAAATTCTGAATACCAAACAGAACAGATAAATCATGAAGTTCATGACCACCACCTGTCAGCAAGCCATTACTGAGTGCCTCCTGGGTTCATGGGATTGTACGAACTGCTGCTAATTCTTGAGTCTAAACTGCCCAACTTCCTCACCTCTCATTCCTCTTCAACTCCACTTTTTAAACACCCCAGCTTCAATCAAGGCTTATCTCCTGGGTCGTGTCCTTCAGGAAGATTTCCCAAAGCCACTTCATTTTAGCTATTTCTCCTCTTTAAATGTTTTAAACATACAGCATGCATATATACATGTGTGTATACATATATGACATTTGGATAGATTTTCATGTATATATGCATGCATGCACACACACAGATGAGAGACAGGGATAGAGAGACAGAGACGAAAGAGATGAAGACATCACAAATGCCTTATCCCTTATCGCTTATCACTCGGATGTCTTCTATTTCTCTTTCTTTACCCTTGTCTCACATGATAAAGGAGTCTTGCCCTTTACCAACTATAAGCCCTCTACTTGTTCAAGTGAACCTATTCCATTCTTCTTTCCTTTCTGTCATCTCCACTGTTTCATTTATTTTTAATCTTTCTCAGTCTATTGGCTCATTTCTTATTGCCTACAAACATATTCATATTTCTCCCATCCTGGAAAAAAATCCCTCATTTATAATTCTTCTATCCTCTCTAGCTATCATCCTATATATCTTTGGCCCTTTTAGCTAAACCCCATCTACAAAAGATGCCTCTACTTTCCCTCTTCTCAGTCTCTTCCTAACCCCTCTTGCTTCTAACCTTATCATTCCACCAGAACCGTCACCTTTCAGCAGCCCTTGACACTGCTGAGCACTTCTCTCCTTGACACCTTTTTTCTCTCTGGTGTTTTAGGGCTTGGCTCTCTTCCGATATATGCTCCTTCTACCTCCTTTGCTGGTTCCTCTTCAGATCATGCCCTGTAATCATAGTTGTCCCTCAGAGTCCTGTCCAGGGGCCCTTCTTTCTTCTCCTTATATACCAGTTCATTTGGTGATGTAATCAACCACCACATCTTTAATTACCATCTCTATGCTGGTGATTCTCAAATCTACCTATTCTGCCCCAGTCCCTTTCTTGACCTCCAAACTTGTGTCTGCAATTGCCTTTAAGACGTGTCAAGCTAGATTTCCAGTAGACATCTTAAATTTCATATGTTCAAATCAGACTCATTAGCTTTCCCCCTACTCCCTCTTACTTCAGATTTTCAACCTAAGAGTCATTCTGGACACCAATCATAACCAAACTGCTGCCTGTCAATTTCACCTTTACAGCATCTCTCCAATATACCCCTCTTCTAACCAGTGTTTGGCAAATGGTAGGTAGTTAATAAATGTTTCCTGATGGATCTTCAGGCATTGCCAACATTCTGGTACAGGTCTTCATCACCTGGTGCCTGGACTAGCAGCTTGCTGGTGGCTCTATCTGCCTCAACTTTCCCCCTGCCCCCATCCATCCTCTTCAGTCCCCATAGTTATTTTCTTGGAACACAAATTAAAAAATGTTATCCTCCAGCTCAATAAACTCCAGTGGCTTCCAATTGCCTCCAGGAGTAAATACAAAAATGTCTTTTTGACATTCAAAGCACTTCATAACCCATTCCCTTCCTGTATTTCCAGTCTTCTTATACCTTATTCCCCTTCTTCGACTCCTTGATTCAGTGACACTGGCCTCCTGGCTTACACAAACAAGACACTCCATCTCTCAGCTCTGAGTATTTTATTTGGCTGTCCCCAAGACCTGGAATGCACTTTACTATCTATTCCAAACTATGGATCCCTTCCATCTCATTTCCTTAAAGTTTCAATTAAAATCCCATTTTTTACAGGAAGCTTTCCCTAAACTCTCAGTTTCCATGTCTCCCTCTGTTAACTACTCCTATTTGTCCTGTGTATAGCTTGCTTTCCACGTATTTGCTTGCTTGTTGTCTCTCCCATTGGATTGCAAGATTCTTAAAGGCAGGCACTATCTTTTGGTCCTTTTTGTATCCTTCACAGTAGCACAGTGTTTGGCATGTGCGCTTTAAGTTCATTGATTGATAAACTGATATCCAAATGATCAGATTTAGGGACTTGGCAATTCTTGGGATCACTTTAACTTATTCAGTCATTCTCAGAAATGACTTGAGCTTAGAAAAGGAAAGTAGAAAGGCAGAATAAGGCAACCCCAAAGTGGAGGATTGGACATCCACCACAGCCCCCTTTATTTTCGTGCAGTTTACCAGAAACATCCTTTTTGGGCAGCAGCCAGAAATCCTGTCATTGACCCCATCAAAGTCATACAATCTTGAAGTCAAATGTTAGAAAGTACAACAAAGCCTAGGTCAATGAAGTCATCAGCTCTGAATTCTAGTCTGAACTTTATTACTATTTACCCTTTGATGTCTTTGGGATACAAACCTAGCAGTAGTATTGCTCTATCAAAGAAGATGAACTGTTTTACAGCGCTTTGGGCATAGTTCCAAATTGTCCTCCAGAATGGTTGAATCAGTTCACAACTCCATCAGTGGGGACCTATGTCCCTACTTTTCCACACTGAGGAGGCTGCCAGTAACTTCTAGGAATTTTTACTCCCTACATCCTCCTATCTGTTGCTTTTGCAAATCCTCGCTCGCATTCCCTTTTCCAGCACAGTCCTTAACAGTAACAATGCTTCTTAAACTTAGTCCCAATTTTAGCTGGGGATAACCATTAGACTTCCTCTTCCCCTTCCCTCATTGCCACTTGTCCCTAGGGAAAATATAGTCCTTTAAAATTTGCTAAATGCTTTACATGAAATATGAGAAAGGTACTTACCAGGTGTCATTATCTCCCTTTTACAGATGAGGAAACTGAGTGTAAAAGAAGTTAATTGATGGTGGCTTAACAGGTAAATAACAGTCAGAATTTGTACTCAGTTCCTTGCAGTATTTCATCCAACCAGGCCTTTGATTTTTGAACTAACCCTACATTCCTGATATAAATCCCACCTGGTCCTAGTATATGATCTTTGTGATATAGTGCTATAATCTCCTTGCTAGTATTTTATTTATTTTGCTGCATCAATATTCATTAGAAAAACTAGCCCATTGCTTTCCCCCATTTTTACTCTTCCTGCTTTAGGTATCAGCACAATATTTGTTTCATAAAAGGAATTTGATAGTACTCTTCCTTTGCTCATTTTTTCAGATAGGCTATATAGGATTGGAACGAATTGTTCATTAAATGTTTGGTAGGTTCATTTGTAAATTTATCATTTTTACTTTGTGTCTGTCTCTGTTTCAAGTGTTTCTTTTATACATGTTGGATTCTGGTTTTTTTTTCCATTCTGATGTCCACTTAAGCTTTGTGGGTGATTTTATTCCATTTACATTCACAGCTGTGATTGCTATCAGTATTGCCTTCCATCCTATTTTTCCTATCTTTATCCTTCTCTGTTTCTTCCTCTACTTTATCCCTCAATGGTCTGTTTTCCTTTAACCACTATCTCCCTTACTCCTTCCTCCCTCATGAGAGCCCTCCCTTTTCCCATCATCTTCCCTTTCTACCCTGTTGAGCAAGATAGATTCCTATACCCAACTGTATATCATGCAAATCATTCCCTCTTTGAGTCAATTCCAATGAAAGTAAGGTTCAAGCATTTCCTGCCACCCCCTCCACAATCTACCCCTCTATTGTAAAAAAAGCTCTTCCTTTTATACCTCATTTACATGAGATGATTTCCCCATCTTTTCTCTCCTTTCCCTATTCTCCAAGTGCCTCCCTCTTTCTCACTCCTTAATTTTATTTAGTTTTTTTAATCATCCCATATTCATACCTATGCATTCTGCCTACTTTCTAACTGCCTTAATGACAAAGTTCTTAGGAATTACAATTACTTCCTATTTAGGAATATAAACAGTTTAATTTTATTGAGTCCCTTTTGATTTCTCTTTCATATTTACTTTTTAAGGAATTTTTCTCTGTAGTGGATTTTTGTGTCTCTTACTTTGGTAAATTCTATTTTTTAGATTATTATTTTCTATATTTTTTGTGCCTCTATTATCAACTTTTTGATGCTATTTTCATAATTTTCTTGCAACTCATTTCTTTTCCCAATTTTTCCTCTACTTCTCTTATTTGATTTTTTTAAAATCTTTTTTTATTTGAGAGCTTCCAGGATTTCTTGTTGGAGATATCCAATGCACATTTTTTCTTTGAGGCCTTGCTTGTAAATGTTTTCATATCATTAACTTCTTCTGAGTCTGTTTTTAACCATAGTAACTCTTTATGATCAGGTTCAATTTTTGTTGTTTATTCATTTTTCTAGCCAATATCTTAATTTTTAACTTAATGGTAAAGTTGGACTCTGCTCCCAGGGCTTAAGGAGAACTGTCCCAAGCTTCTGTCTTTTTATGCTTTAGTTTACAGATCTAGTTCTGGTGTCTATAGGTTTTTAGTATTTCCAATGTGGTCTTATCTAAGGACAGGTATGCTCATGATTATTCTAGCATGTGGTGTGGTCTCTACCCTGAAAGGAATCTTGTTACCCTGTTAACAAGTGTTAACAAGTGTTAGCACCCTCTTGGCTTTAGAACTGTGACCAGGTCTTCTGCTGTCCTGCAGCTGCAAGTGCTCCTTTTGGCCTTAGAACTGAGGCCAGGGCTCTGTTTATTTGTGAGCAAACACTAGCACTCTTCTCTCCCTTGGAATTGTGAGCAGGACCCATTTCCCCTTTGGTCACAAACCAGTTGTCTTCACTTCAGTATTGCAATTTGGTACTGCTATCTTAAGCTGTTGCTGCCATTGATGCAGTTACCTCGAAGGTCTATTGCTGGCCCACCATATATCCTATATTGTGCTCTAGGCCAGTCACCATCCTGATGAGACAAACTTTTATTGCAACATCCTAAGTTGTCATGGGCTAGAAATTTGTTTCACCTGACCATTTGTTGGGTCTGCCCCTCCATAATTTGATTTGAGGCATCATTTTAAAGTTGTTTAGGAGGGACTTTTGTAGAGTTCATCTGACTACCTGTTCCCACTTCACCATTCTGGCTCTGCCTTGCAGACCTGCATCATTCCAATCTATCTTCCTTCTTAACTATCCCTTTAATATCTTCCAAAATCCTCAACAGAATGCTGACTGGCCTTGCACATTTCCTAATTTCCTTTAACTGGGATCAGCATGCAGGCCTACTATTAATGGAACCCTCCTTGCTCTCTGCTTTCTTACTTAAATGTCCCATGGACTTTTAACCAATCTCATTCATCAGTCTGGTTTTCCTGATATGTCTCAATAACAGCATCTCTAGAAGTGTGTGGCTTTCCTTCTCTGACCTTGCAAAGATTTGTCCTTCACTTATACCATTTTACCAAGTTAGCATCACATATTTAGAACTGGGAAAGCTCTTAGTTATTACCTAGTCTAGGAGTCTCATTTTGCAGATGAGTAAACTAAGATCCAGAGTGGCAAAAGGAATGGTACAAGTTTGCCCAAGTTCTAAGTGGTAGAGTTAGCAATGGAACCCAGTTCCTCTGATTCTGAGTCCAATCTTTTTTTTTCTCTCTCCCTTTATGATGACTCAACCCTGTGCTCAAAAGTTTATTCTTTTTGTCACTGGGTGAGACAGAGGGGCCTATAAATACACCATGAGCAAAAAGCAAGCTCATATATATATATATATTGATTTGCTGAAAATGTGTTTTGTGAAAAAGGAGAAAACAAATCTATTGAAACAAAAGGTGTAAATCTCATTTTTCATTCTTGTAGATTCTATTGGGGCTATTATGAGAATTCTCTCCTTCCTGTCAATGCAGATTGAGTCAGTCCATTAATTTCTCTCACCTTGGTACATTTCAGCAACAATATCAATGCATCATGATTTCCCACCCTAATTTTTGAAAATCTTTTGAAAAGCAATGGAAACAATTTATTTTTCCATAGTATTCTTTATAGAAAAATGAATAAAACATGGAAATAAGGTACAGAGAGGTTAGGGTAAAGGTATAGAAGAGGTATGAGGTATTTCTTAGAGTTGCCCAGCCTAGAGAGATGCCATGTATACATAGAAAGGGGAATACATAGGACTGAGATGAACCCTTCACAAAAAGAAAGGAATTGGAGGGCCATGGTTCATAGGGATAGAGGCACATATGGGTAAAAAGACACAGAGAAAAGACACAGAGTCATCTCTCAAAAGGTATTGAGTCATAATACCTCTGTGACTCTGGGCAACCTGATTGATTGAATATGGTTTTCACTTATATAAAGAGAAGAAGTTGAAATGGTGGGGAGAATTAAACTCCCATGAACACCTTGAGTTTTCCATCTTTTCCTAGGCATACATGCCCACAGCTACCCGTGCTGGGTGTCTCCCATCAACCCCAAAGCAATTACTCCCATCTGTGTCAGAACCAGCTTTCTTCTGTCTCCTTTGCTGCATATTCCTCCAGATCATGTCATTAGTCCATAGGGGTCCCTCAGGGTTTTGTCTTTGACCCTCTTCTCTTCTCCCTATGTACAGTTCCACATTATGATCTCATTATCTCCCCTGTATTTAGTCAGCATCAACACTGATGATTTTCAATTCTTACTTATCCTGTCTCAATCTCTCTACTAGCCTCCAGTATTGCATCTCCAACTGCCTTTCAAACTTCTCAAACTGGATGTTTAGTAGACACCTTAACATTAATATATCCAAAGTAGAACTCACTGTCTTCATCCTGCCCCAAACCTTTCCTGTTACTATAGAGGGGAACACCATCCTCCCAGACCTTTGGGTTCAAAAGCTAGGAGTCATCCTGGGTTCTTCATTATCCCTCACCCTCACATGCAAGCTGTTGCCCAAATCATTTGATTTTACTTTGGCAACATCTTTGTGGAAATGCTCTTTTGTCTTCTAACACTGCCACCACCCTGGTATAGGCCATGGTCTCCTCAGGCCTGTATTATTGCAATAGTCTACTGGTATATCTGCCTGCCTCAAGCATCTTCCTGTTCTTGTCTATCCTTTAGCCACTTCAGTAATTTTCCTAAAGCACAGGCACCATTATATCACCTCGCTATTCAATGAACTCCATTGGCTCCCTGTCACCTCCAGGGTCACGTATGAAAAGGCTCTGTTTGGCATTCAAAACCCTAACCCTCTTCTACCTTTCTGTTCTTCTTATACCTTACTCCCCTTTTCATACCTTTTAATGACACTGGCTTTCTGGGTTTTCCATGAGCAAGACACCCCATCTCTCAGCTCCAAGCATTTTTCTCTGGCTGTCCTACATGCCTATAATGTTCTCCTTCCTCAACTCTACTAAATGGCTTCCCTCAAGTCCTTCTAGTCCCAACTAAAATCTCATCTTCTACAGAAAGCTTTTCCCAATCAATTCAAATGTGTTCTTTCTTATTTCCAAAGTTCTTGTTTATATCTTAATTTTGTTGTTTGTTATCTCCATTGCATTATGATCTCCTTAAGGGCAAGGACTGTCTGTCCCTTTTTATAACTCCAGAACTTAGTACAGTGCCAGCATACATTTTTATTGACTAACTGATTAGAGTTATTTCCCGAAGAGACCAAGTAATAAAGAAAATGTCCCACATGTACAAAAAAACATTTATAGTAGCTCTTTTTTTGGTTCTGGCAAAGAACTAGAAAATAAGTTGTCCAACAGCTGGGATGTGAACAAACAAAATATGGTATCTGAATGTAAGAGAATACTATTAAACCATAAGAAATTATGAAAGGGATTGGTCCAGAGAAACCTGAGACGACTTGTATGAACTGATGGAAAATGAAGCTGAGTAGAACCAGGAGATTATCTTTTATGAGAGTACCACCACTGTAAAGAAAAAAAACTTTGATAGACAGAAATTCTGAGCAATGCAAAGTCATCAATGCTGATTCCAGATTATAAAATATGTTATTAACCTCCTGATAGAAAGGTGGTGTATTCGAGATGTAAAATAACAAGACAACTAGTATTTATGTAGTCTTTTAAGATTTTCAAAATACTTTACAAATATTATTTTATTTCATACATTTATGTCTCCTGTGTGCAGTCACTTCAAATGGACTCTGGAGAGTCTGTTGTGAAATTTTCAGTGTGAACATTTATACCTCAGAAATCTTCAAACGTTTCAAAGCTGAGCTTGTTCAATTGTTTTGTTGATTGTCTAGACTGAAGGAAGTGATGGGGAAAATATTACTAGCTCATATTAAACTGTAAAGTTTGTCATGGGTACATTTCTTTTTCCCAGAGAGCTAGTCATTAAACTTTACCAACACATCACTGAATATGTGTATACATTTTTAATCATGACTAATACATAGGTTTGTTTTGTGTAATTGATATTCGTTTCAAGGGTATTTTTCCCTTATTTTTTTTCCTATTAAAAGGGAAATGTGTGTACAAAGCAGAGGAAATAAATGCTTATTAACTGAAAAATGAAATAAAATCAAAGTAAGGGAAAGAAATGTTTCATAGTCTCAAGGACCTTCTAGCCTAATAAGAAGGCTGCCTAATTATAGTTTTTCAGTACTACAAAGTGATTTCATTCATATAACTATTTCTAAAGGCAGAAAGTCATGTGCTTGTTTCTCATCTTGAATAACTTGTCCATGTACTTTTGTCAGGCATCCAAAAAAGACATACCTAACAAATTGAAGACCTTCTTCTAGGCTTTTGAATATAAACAGCTATGATGCTGAAAGCACTATAGCAACTAGATCTGCATATTTCTCCGAGAATTTAGTTTAATTTGATCTGCAACAAGGGGCAAAAATCAAAGCATTACTTTAAAAGTTTCTATTGTGTTTCACAGACCTAACAGAACAGTCAAATTTGAGATCACTTAGATGAATTTTTCTTGGCCAGAATATAGGGCATATTTTGCATCAAATATCACTCACATTAAAAATAAGTGTGCCCTACATTTGTTTACAAATACTTACAATGGTAATACTGTTCAGCTCTTCTTTCCTTTTATGAGATATCACCTGAGGGCGCCTGACTATATTGAGACAGATACTTCAATATGTGGAATAGGTCTATGATCTCCTTAATAAAGTATTTCCTCTAGCTATAGAGATAGCAACCCATCCTCAACTTCTCAACCTATAAGACTCTTTTCTATATCCTCCTTGAATTTCTTGATAGAGGACTCGACCGGTGCACTCTTTCTTCTGACCTATGAATACAAGGTCATGTGATCAAAGATTTGACAGAGGCAAGCAATTTAGAGGTTATGTGACCCACTTACATGGGTAGGAGGAAACTGAGGTGCAGAAAGATATACTTTGCCCGTCGTTCAATGTATATTAAGTGACTAAGTTGGGATGTAAACTTAGACTTCAAATTCAAAGCTCTGTTTTCCCTCTAGAATATTAAAAACCAATCTCCTCCATTCTTATTTACCTCTCCAAGATTTTTCCAGTGAGAAACTCTTTGGTTTAGCCACTACTTTTTGTCTTTGCTTTTTTTTTTTTACAGAAAGAATGCTAATATTGATATGATTGCTTCTCCCTACATGGAAGCAATGAATTCAAGGTGCAGAATGAGACATTCCTTTTTGGACATGAAAAATGTGGGTACTTTTTTGGAGCACCATGTTTATTACAAGGGTTTTCTCTATCTTGTGCCATTGGGAGAGAGGGTGGGAAGGAGAAAATAGATGTTTGGTAAGTGAAAAACAGTAAAATAATTTTCAAATGATTGGTATGCTTTAGCTCCTCTAGTAATCTGGTGCATTCATGGTCCATTTGTTTATTAGATCAAGATGTCACATTCAGAACATTAATGATTGAGCTAGGATTATTTGCAGACAATCTAAAGATGGTGAGCCTTCATCTGCTCTGTCCTATTTTCTCCCAATCTGACATTTGCACTGTAGAAGTAGAAAGAAATCAAATTAGCCAAGTAGGTGATCTGGAGCAATCACTTAACATCTTTGTGCCTCAGTTTATTACTTTATAGAAAGATGACCTCTAAGTTTTTTGCTGACATTGACACTATGATCCTCAATCCTCAGAGAGTGATGATTTTCTGCATTTTGATTTGTTTCATTAACTGCTGTGACCAAAGTATTATAAATGGCTCACCTCTTAGATGAGCATCCCCATGTACAAGGAGCCTATTTTTCATAAAGCAGGCCCAGTTTGTGGTCAGGACAATACTTAATGCTTTGTCAATGTGGGAGAACCTGGCAGACTCAGTGCTGCACTGGCATAGACTGCAAGAACCCAGTCCTCCCTCTATGCCACAAAGAGACACCAGAGGAAGACTCAGGGGATGATTCAGACCAGTACTTCATTAAATCTCAAAAACCCGGTAGACACCCAAGTATGATGCACATACATAGAATGTCAATAATTCTAAAGCCTTGAAGTAAGAAGGGTAAAGTTCAGTTTATAAATACACTACATTACAAGTATTTTATCTCCAGAAAGAGTTAACACTCTTGAAGAGGAGACTTCAAATTATAAAACTAAATTGGGGAAGGAAGAAAATTGGTTGAGGGGGTTAGAGTACCATACTTTGGAAATGTGTCATCTAGAGAATGTTCAGCTGAGTGAGGGAAGATATGAAAGGGCTAACGAAGGGAAAGCTGGAAAGAGATTCTAGCCTCAGAGGCAGATATCCTAGGAAGGAGGAGTCTGTCCTTGGTCTATATCCTCCTTTCCTTCTTCCTTCTCCACCAGCCTAGGATCACACCCTTCTGTCTTCTTTAAGCTTCCCCCACCAACCCTCATAGGGATGGAGGTTCGCAAAAGGATGGGATGCACAAAGAAGAAATTATTGCCTTTTTGTGAAGGGAGAAAAAGATTCCATTCACTACAACCAGTGAAAGTACCTGGGGAAGAGTCCAGGTCATCCAATAGAGTTATGGCTATGGTTTGTAAAGGATGTGGATTGAGCTTTGACGTCAGAGAAACTAAGTTCAAATCCCATTTCTGCTACCAACTAGCTGTGAAACCTCAGGAAAGTGATTTCATTTCTCTGGGTCTTACTTTCTCATTTGTAAAGTGAAAAAATTATACTAGATGGGGCTCTAGGCACATTTCAGTTCAAAATTAATGATCATGGATATTGAAAGTCTTAAATAATGTGTCTCAAAACCTACCTTGGCATACTTAAGATGCAGAAACCAACATTGGTGTCTGGATCTTCTCTCATGATTGGTTCAGCTCACATGGTATGCATCCTGTTTCCTCCAATGGCATCTGTGCAATGTTAAGAGATATAAAGGAAGTCAGACTTATAACAAAATATAAAATAGAATGAAAGGGTAGAGAGGAGGGGCAAACTATGCTACCTGTGACAGTTTCCATGTGAATGAGAAAATGAATCCATCGAAAAATTGAACAAAGCTATAACTGAGGTTGCACCCTTGGAGGACACAGTTAGTGTTGCCTGCCCATGACGCAAAGATACCTAGTCATACTTCTATGTCAGACTAAGTTTTAAATTATAGAAAAGTAGGATTTCAAAATTGAAGCTGGTGGCACAGTGGATGGAACATTGGACCTGGAGTCATTTAGATCTGAATTCAAATCCAGCCTTAGACACTTACTAGTTGTGTGACCTTGGGCAAGTCACTTAACTTCTGTTTGCTTCAATTTCCTCAACTATAAAATTGTGTTAATAACACTTATCATTTAGGGATTATTTAGCCTGGAACATAGCATAGGCAAAGGGAAATAAACAAAAGGGGTCGCAAAAAAACAATGGAGAGGCCTTGGCAATAGCTTAGATATGAGGAGTGAGAGACTGTGAGGAATTCAGGATGATTCCTAGTTTGGGAGCCGAGGGCCTGGGAGGATGGTGTTGTCCTCTACAGTAATAGGGAAGGTAGAGCAGTCAAGGAAGGGGTTAGGAGGCAAGTGTGGACACAGTGAGTTGGATATCCATTTTGCAATGTCACAAAGACAGTTGGAGATATGAGATTTGAGGTCACAGAGAGGCGAGAAAGGTAAATTTGACAGTCATCAGTATAATACCTAGTAGAAGTATCATCTGTTTAAAATATAGGAAGATTTCAGAAATTTTTCGAATAGAACTTCCAATGTCTTTCTAGAATGGCTGTAGCCATTCACAGTGTTGGTTTCTCTCTTTGAAGTTGTGCCTCTCCCATGACAACATTTCACTGTAGCATGATAGGAACCAAGATTTAAAGGTGAAAGGGATTTTAGGGTCATGTCCAGGCACACAAAGCTAGTAGGTATTATTAGCAAATACTTTGTAAGCTCCTAAGGAAATATTCGAACTCAGGTCTTTCTGATTTCATGTGGAAGGTGCAATTCATCATGCTATACCACCTCTTTCTCAAGAAGTGCTCAATAACTATAACCTGCTGGGCTATAGTATTTTAGTTCGATAAACTTGGCTGGTTATATGAACTAGCCCACATCTCTCTAGATTTTATAATCACGTCATTTTCAGGCAAGAAGTCAAGTATCTACATTAAATAATATAGTTTATAAATGAATAATCTCATTAAATTGTCTTGTAAGGGCCTCAGCTTCCCCTTTTTTCCCTTCATTTTTGCAAAATGAAGACTGAGTGTTAAGGTCTCCTCCAGCTCTAATTCTCAGATCATATGAAATATGAGTGGCATCTCTTTTCTATTTTAGAGTGTTTGTTTTTAGACTCCCACGAGTGGTTATAAAATTCTAATGACTGTACTCTACACCCCACCAAAATATCCTTCTCTAATTCAGCCTGACTTCATAGCAGAGATGAAATGATACTTAAATAATAGCTATTTTAAGAAAAAGTCAGCCACAAAGAAACACTACCTCGCTGGTCAAGAACATTTGGAAATTTCTAATTCAGCAAAATTTCAAGACAAGGACATAAGAAAGGGTAACTACTGTTGAACTTCTGGAAATGAAGCTTCACCTACAATGAGCAACTTAAACCATTTTTACTAATTAGTTTATAAACAGAAACTTTGAAAGTGTTTCACATATAGGCTCCTTGTCCTCCCAATGCTTATACCTCTCTCCCTCCTTTCTTACCTTCTTTCTTTTCAGTTAAACACAGTAACTGGTACATCATCATTGTATTTTTATATTGTTTTACAGTTTGTAAAGTGTTTACCTACACATACACACCCATATGCACATATACATACAAACATATCTTCCTCATTTAATGCTCACAGCAATTCTGGGAGGGAGGAGCTATTATTATACTTATTCAATCTAAAAAAAATAAATATTTACTGAGCACCTACTATGTGCTAGGTACTTTGGTAAAGGCTGGGAATAAGTTAATAAAAAGACAGTCCCTGACCTCAAATAGCTTATAATCTGAAGAAGAAAATAACATACAAAATGAATCAGGAAAGGGGGAGACCAGGACATACCTGGCCAGAGGCATTTTGTTCCATAGAATTCAAACCAGGCAGAACAGCAGGTACTGAGTAAAAAACTGAGAAAGTCTTGTTTCCTCCCTCTGTAAAGGAAGCAGTGAGAGGAGTTTGGCAGTCCAAACTCCAAGTTTCCAATCAGAAAGAAGAGAAGGCTGAGGCAGGTGCCTTCAGTCAGGGCTGGAGTTAGCAGCAGGGAGAGAGTTTAGAAGGAATGAGCTTACTGGAGTAGAGTGAGTTGTTGAGAATTTAGAAAATCTTAGTGACTTGTAAAGAAAGACATGGTTAGTAAGTGTCTGAGGCATGATTAAACCTAGTTTTCCAGTCTACAAGTTCATACCTCTACTTGCTATACCAATCTACCCACAGCTGAAACTCAGGTAATACTCACTGAGTTGGACATGATAGGATCATCTTGCTGATTAAAGTCTGCATTAATTAGAATCACCTTTCTAATCAGAATCAAATCTTACTGTAGACACTTCTAGCTATGATTCTGGGCAAGTCACTTAACTCTGTTTGCCTCAGTTTCCTCATTTGTAAAATGAGCTGGAGAAGAAAATGACAAGCTAGTTCTGTATCTTTGTCAAGAAAAACACAAATGGGGTCACAAAATGTTGGATTCAAGTGAAATGACTGAACATTATTGATAAGCAACAAGAGCTGAGCAGATACCTTTACAGGTCTTTCTAGATCTTCAAATCCAGTTCTCTCATTTCACAGATGAAAAAAAATGGTATCCCAGAGACAGAAGTGCAAAGCCCCGGTTCACAAAGGTAGTAAGCAAAAAAGCTAGGAATAGTACTCAAATCCTCAAAATAAATGCTCATCTGATCCTTGGGGAAAAACATCATGGGATAGATAATGTTGGTTTTCCCTGTTTCATCATTCTCTTTTTATATGCTCGTCCATTTCCTTAGACTGCACCACCCAGGACTCCATTAAGCTGAAGGTACTTTCAGCTGTGCAGAGCCCAGCAAACTCTGATACCACCCCATCCCCAGTTATTTCCCTTTCCTAAGATATAATAGTAGCTCACATTTCTTGTTTGCGTAGTGCTTTCTTTACAGTTATTCTGTAAGGTAGGTACTCTAAGTTATATCACCCCATTTTGCATGAGACAAACTGAGGTCTAGAGAGTGACTTAACTAAGGTCAAATATCTACTAGATGTCTGAGATAGGCGATTAACCCTTAAAATTGTCTTACTCCAATTCCAGAAAAATTTCTACTACATCACACTGTTTGATGGCAATACTCACATCACCCATAAGACCTGTCCAGTGTTCCCTTCCATTAAGCACTTTGTTAGCAGCTTATCTAATAAAATTTTGGAAACAAGTAAAGGAGGAATAATTGGTTAGTGAGCTATGCTTCCAGATAACCTATTTTAGAAAAGAGGCTTAATCTAAAAGAATGAAAATTATATTTTTTAAAAATAAAATCACAGTCTCAGAGCAATACAAGTCCACATGGTTATTTAGCCCAACCAAGATCTGCATGTAATTCTTTGCTACAAGACATCTTACAAGCTGTAATCTACTTTTAGCGTGGAGACAATTCATCTACTTTGACCCATCTCTGATCTTTGGTGAGTCTTTCAACTCCAGCCTAAATTTGCCTCTTGCCACCTTCCACTTATTGCAAAAAGTTCTGAGATAATGTCAGATAATATAAATGAGGCAATATTTGTAAAGCACTGATCACGGTTCCTGGTACATAGTAGGTGCTTTAAAGCATGTGTTTCCTTCCCTTCTCCCCTTTGGAACACAGAAAAAGATATATTAAGTCACCCCCATCTTCTTCCAAATGACAGGTATCGCCATACATTTGAAGACACTTAGTATGTCAGCCCCATTCCTTCAATAGATCCTCATATGGTATGGCCTCTTGGCTCTTTCCTATCTTGGTTTTCCTCCTGAGGACATTCTCCAGTTTATCAGCATCATTTGTAAATGGGATTCTGAACATAGCACTGTAGATGTGGTCTGATGAGGGCAAGGTGTAATAGAAGAAGGACATTACATCCCCAGTTCTGCATAATGTGCCTGTCAAAGTTGTTTAGAATTGAATGGCCATTCTGACTTCTCTATTACCGTACTGCGTCATAGGAAGCTACAGCTCACTAGGACCCTTAGACCTTGGTTTGAGAAAATGCTTCCTAGTTGTCCTCTCCCCTCATTTCATATTTCTGAAGTTGATTATTTTGAACACAAGTTTAAGACTATATTTATTCTTATTAAAGCTCACAGTTTTTAGAATTGGTGCAAAGTTCTGGCCTATCAAACTGATCCTCAAACACAGTGGGAAATACATTTATAATTAATGGAAGTCACCAAGATTAAAACGTGAGTCCTTATGATAATAGTTAGCCCTGGTATTTGTTAGTCATTTTCAGTCATGGCTGACTCTGTGACTCCTTTCAGAGTTTTCTTGGCAAAGTCACTGCAATGGTTTGCCATTGCCTTTTCCAGCTCATTTTACAGATGAGGAAACTGGGGTAAACAGGATTGAGTGTCTTGTCCAGGGTCACACAGCTAGGAAGTAGCCAAGGCTGGATTTGAATTCAGGAAGATGAGTCTTCCCAACTGCAAATCAGGCCCTCTGTCCACTGCAACTTCTAGCTGCCCTAGCATTGATATATCTAATGTTTTTAAGTTTTTGTAAAACATTTTATTTATATGATCTCACTTGATCTTCCCAACAATTCTGTAAGGGAATAACTACAAATTCAATTACTCCCATCCTATAGATTAAGCAACAGGGGCAGAAAGAGGGTTAGTGATTTGCCAAAGGAAGGTCACACAGCTAATAAATGTCAGAGGAGGTTTTGAACTCAGATCTTTCCAACATTGTCTTCATTACACTAATTAAATGCCTTATGATAGCAAATAAAAGGGAACTATAAAATAAGGGGAGATTTGGGAAATTTCACTGGTTTTATTTTTCTAAAATGGGATAGGTCTTCCAAAATTCCTAGTGCAATTTTAAGCTGTTAACTCATGTACTTATGCATTATTTTGGAACCATCTTTATTTTACCCTCTTTTCACTATTTCATTTGCTTTCCAAATAAACTCACCCTCATTCAAGAAATGAAAGAGGATTTAGAGGAAGACTCACTCTAAGAACCTTTGAAAAGCCCTTGGGCTACCCCAAGCTCTCTCCTTCCCTAGGAGCAAAAACCTCCTTCATTCCCTCTAAGGACGGCTGCTCAGTTCAAAGGAGAGATGGATGTGAAAGCTGTTTGCCAATTAAATACTACAGGATAATTATTGAGAGAGGACTTCTGTGCTTGTAAAGCTCCCAAAGCGTTTGATAATGAATGTTATTTCTGGCTCACAGTCCCTGTTAAAGGGCTGGAAGGGACCTTAGAGATCGTTCAGTCTAGTGTCCTCATTTTATTTATTTATTTATTTAAATACATTTATTTATTTAACTTTTTTTTAAAATAAATTTATTTATTTAACTTTTTACATTCATTTTTACAATATTCTGGGTTCCAAAATTTTCTCCCCATTTGTCCCCTCCCCCCTCCCCAATACACTGAGCATTCTAATTACCCCTATCACCAATCTGCCCTCTCTTCTTTCATCCCTACCTTCCATTACCCCATCTTCTCTTTTGTCCTGTAGGGCCAGATAACTTTCTATT
>CM053770.1:9236275-9277456 GCA_028658325.1 Potorous gilbertii
CTCTCTCTCTCTCTCTCTCTCTCTCTTCTTGTCTCAAACTCAAAGATTATGAGAAGGAATATGGGGAAAATATTTTCACTAGATAATACTTAATTTGAACAATGAAATATTTCACTACCCTGTCATTGTTATGGAATATTACTCTCTTGGGTTTGTTGTTTTTTTTTTTGGCAGGGGCAGGTGTAGGTTAGGGAGAATCTTTGATTTTTTCAGTACTGGAAACTGCTGGTATAAATCTCCCTTCACTGAAAAAGGGCCATTATAGAGTTTTAGCGAGTTGTTTGGGGCACTAAAAATGATTTGATCTTGGTGATCAATTAATATGGATTTATGCCAAAGTTTGAACCCAGGTATCCCTGACGCTCGTGGCCAATGCATGGCCTACTATTCCATGTATTCCTCTTTATGAGAGGTCTCCTTCAGAGGATGAAGAGTTACTGTTGCTTCCTCTGCCCAGCAGTATCCTGAGAACTGGATGTAGCCCAAGAAACAATTTTGTCAAATTGACATTGTGTTCTAGTCATCCAAGAGTCTAGGACCTAGGTCAAGAGCTCCATTTCCTATGCAGGAAATGACAGTCTCTGAGCAGAGGCTGGAAAGCTAAGCAGTACTGAACTGTGCTCTGATTCTTCTGTCTGCTATCTCATCCCTTCTCAGAGGAGATGGGGAGTTATTTGGGAATAGGGTGGAAATAGATAAGACCATGGATGGTAGCACCACGATAAAGAGCTGGGAACCTGGCAGTCCTCAGCTAACCTAATCTGCTCCAAATCTCTTTTAGATGTAACTTGGCATTTGGGTTTGACTGGGGGTGCAATTGAAAAATCCTCTTTAGCAGGCATCACAAAATAGGAACCTTTTCAACCATCTGGCCCTTTAACTGTGAAAAATCTAAAATGATTTGCTTGCCTGCCCTCTTTCCACCACTCCCCCTTGGGTAACTGTCTATACTGCAGTCTATATTTGGAGCTGATATTCAGAAACCCCACTCATGCGTGTTGCATCCGCTGCTGCCAATACAGTCTGATGGAAAAAGCTCTGGAAAACATGATCAGTTGAGAACTTAGATGAGAACTTTCTGGGGGTGGGGGGAACCCCAGGAGCTCAGGCAGATGACATTTTTCATGCTTCATTCTACTACATTGTTTCTGAGCTAGAGGTATTTATTTATAGATGCAATTGCTTACTCACTGCTTCTGTGGTCCATTTCTGAAGGTTTTGTAAAACAGCAAATGATTAGCATAAATCCTTTGAAATGGAAAAAGACCAAATATAAGGTGACAACAATAAAGCAAGAAGCCAAATTTGACTACAAATTCATCTCTACAAAAAAAAAAAAGAAAAGCAAAAGCAAACATCAAAGAATTTGAAATACCTTGATTAATATAGTGGGTCTGCCTTCCTTCTTTCCTTCCTTCCTTCTTTCCTTCCTTCCTTCCTTGTTTCCTTCCTTCCTTCTTTCTTTCCCATTTCCCATTTTCTATTAGTCTTAACCAATCTGTCTCTTCCTTCAAGGTACTACATAGTATTTACAGGGTAATTTTTACTGTGATTTAAAAGGTGGAACATATTGTTTCTTTGTGAATTACAATTCCCAAAGGAAATATTTCTGTGGAAGTATGACTGTAAAAAGGCAATTAGGTCACACATGGATAGAGTGCTGGGTTTGTGGTCAGGAGAATTTATCTCCCTTAGTTCAAATCTGACCTCACACACTCTGGGTGTAACCCTGGCTAGGCACTTAAATCTATTTGTCTCAGTTTCCTCACCTGTAAAATGAGTTGAAGAAGGAAATCACTTCTTTACCTTTGCCAGAAAAAAAAATAACCAAATTGGGTCATTAAGTATGAAACACAAATGTGTTGATTGAGCAACAACAATATGATTGGTTTCTGTATTTCAAGCAGGAGGGGTCTTCCATTTCTTTATGAAAATATATACACATTGGTTGGACCACTGTGTGCCTCATGGTTCTCCCTCCCTCCCTCCTTCACTCCCTCTCTCTCTCTCTCTCTCTCTCACTCTCTCTCTCTCTCTCTCTCTCTCTCTCTCTCTCTCTCTCTTCCTCCCCCCTCCCACCAAATCCAATAGTCTCACAACCTATAATCCCATACAATAAACATTTATTAAGTGCCTACTCTGTGCCACTATATTAATCATGAGGGAGACAAGTAAATAAAATGTAAGATAGTCCCTGCCCTCAAAGAGCTTACAATCTGAAGGGGAAGGCAGAAAAACAGGGAGGGGGCAAGACTAGCTGATGGCATCTTACTCTGTAGAGTTGAGACCGGCCAGAGCAACAGATAAAAAGTGATGTGAGCTGAGTCCGGCTTCTACTCTGCCCTCCAACACTATGACAGAAGCATCCTGCTTTGCCTCTCACTCCAGTGTAGGCCACTTTGAACCCTCTTTCAAAGTCCATTTAGTGAAGGGTCCCTGTGACTTCCTAGCTACCTTCAAGCCACTTTTAGGCACCGTGTATGCTCCATGATGTGTTCTTTGTTTCTCCCATAATCACTTGCTTACATAAGAATCTTTGTCTTATTTTTTTTCACTTTGAATGTGCTATCACTTAGAAGGAGCAAGAATGATATTCAGAAATGAGTCTCCTCACTTCACATTCTCAGTCCATGAGCATCCTGTCTTGCCTAACAGATTATAAGCTTCTCAAGGACAGAAAACCTAACACATACTCATCAAAGTTCACAAAAATAATAAGTTAATGATGTGGAAGTAAAATCTAGATCTCCTATGTGCCTATTACTATAGTACCTGTACAGAGTGGGTACTTCAGAAAGTCTAGTTAAATGATTGAGTCATTCAGTGGGCTTTCTACTGCATCGTACAATTTTTGAATGACTTTTGAAAGAGTCATTAACAGGTCTAAGGACTGTAGGATGTTCTAGAGCCCTAAGCTTTATTACTAGAAGGTAAATTGTTTAAAGATACAGTTTGCATTTTTTTTATTTTCCTCAATGGCTATCATGAAGTCTTGCACCTGGCAAGGATTGGTAAAATGTTATTTGAATGAATGAAAAACAAGGTCCTAGTCATAGAAGGAATTACCATATTTCAGTTAAATAAAGATGTCTCTGAGTATGTTAGAAAATGTTGAAAATCTGTTTGCAAAACTTCAATCAGCCAATTGAGCAAAAAACATTTTAAAATTATTATTAAGCACTTATTTCTACCAGTCATTGTCCTAGATGCTAAGGATGCAAGTTTAAAGAATGAAACTATCCTTGACTTTACACTTTAATAGGGAGACAGATATATGTAAAATATGTCGATATCATAAATACAAAGTCAGCAAATATGTTTCCATACATAAAGTAATCAATACATGGTTGGGAGGGAAGGTACTAGCAACTGGGGAGGGGGCTCAGAAAAAAAATGCTTTGTGTCTAAGATGGTGGCTGAACATCTACCAGAAAGAAGACAGAGATTCTGTGAAGGAGACAAAATGACTAAGAGTAGTTCAGGCATAGAGGGTGACTGCCATAAAATCACAGAAATAGAAGATGGGCTTCATGTGAGAATACTAGCGAGAAGACCATTTACTATATCAGGGAGTGTAGGATGTGGAGAAATATCCGGTGAGACTAGAAAGATAGGTTGGACCCATGTTGTGAAGGATTTAAAATCTAAGCAACCATTTATATTTTATCCTAGATGCAGTAGAAAGCCATGTGAGTTTATCTAGGGGACACAGAGTCAGATCTGTTTTTAGGGAATATTAATTTGTCAACAGAGCATAGGATAGACTAGAATAGGGAGAGATTTGAGGCAAGAGCCCATGAGAATGCTATGCTGTTGGAATAATGTATGGACATTCTATATACAAAGAGCAGAAAAACATATCTGTATATTAAACCATGAATCTCTAGTGTGTATAACGTTGGGGTTTTTAAGCATGCAGTCCAGAAGAAGTCAAAGGTTTGAGAAAGGGGATGATTGAGCATGAAATTTGCTGTAGAATATGAGAAGGGTTCATGAGTATAGTCAAGTCAACAAGCATCTTTAAGCACCTACTTTGGGTGAGGGCCTGTGTTAAATGCTTTGGATACAAAGAGAGATGAAGCCAATCCCTGTTGTCCAGTAGCTCACATTCTACAAGGGAAGGGGTGGCCTGAGGGAAAAAGAATTGGTGGAGAGGAAACTCAATAGAATTTCTAGTTAAATTCTGGTTCTGTTACCTATCTGTGTGACTTTGGGAAAGTCAGTCAACCTCTCTGTGTCTTAGTCTTCTCCTCTATAAAATGAGACAGGATGGACTCACTGACCCTCTGATAGCCTTTCTTTCGCTAAAGAAAATTCTTCTCTAGCATGTATTTACTCATAAAGTCTTACTGAGACATTCTTTGTTTCCCTGGCTCACTATTACTTCCCCTCTTGACCTCTGATGTTCCCAATGCCAATCATGTTTTCCTCAGGAAGAGGAAACAGATTTTTTTCTGTAAAACTTGGATTCACTCAAAAGGCCATATTTAAGGATCTAGAAGGCCACATGTGGTTCCCCATCCTTGGTCTAGAGAATCGTGAGCATATTTAGTCAGTTGAAGAATAAACTGAGAAAATGTGCAAAGCTAGAATGACTAAGAATGGTCAATCAATAAATAAATGTAATTTAAAGCATGTTCAAAGCCCTTAGATTATCATAATAAGTCTTAATAGAGAAACATCCTAGTCCTGGAGATAATTAAATACCAAATAAAGACAAAGTTATTTTGTAGGAAAAGCATTAATAACTAAGGGGAAAAGGAAAATTCCCATATGATATTGGCATTAGAAAGTCTGGAAAGGAGCTAAGAGGTAGAAGTGAGGAGTGGACACATTCCAAATATTAGGTGCCAGTCTATGCCAGGGGGCACAGGAGGGGCAGCAAGTAGGCTAGTTTTCTGAAGAGTATGGTACATGAGGAAAAGTACAATGTCATGAGCTTCAAAAGTCTATGGAAATGTCTCCCTGTGCTCTGAGCACGGACATAGCAGAGGTCCAAGAATCTCATATCCAAGTTGGTCAGAAGGGTGGGATTTGTTGAGGCATAGCCATACTCAAAAAGTCATCACCTAAAAGAGCTGAGGTTTACCTTGTTGTCAGTGGTTTCACACCAGTGAAACCACCATGCTGCAAGTATTGAGACAAGATAGAGTTTTAGAAACCTCAAGGTGGTGTCAAAATGCATGTTATTAAATCAACAAGAATAAAAACTTTAGCCACCTCCTATAAGGTCCTTTAAAATTTATAAAATGTTTTATATGTTTTATCTTATTTTTATTAAAGCAAGGACCCCATGAAACATTTCAAATATTTTATTCTAATTTTACAGATAAGGAAACTGAGGCTTAGAGAGGTCGAGTAACTTGCCCATAGTCATTCACTCAGTCAGACTCAAAAATAGGATTTAAATAGCAAAATCTTTTGGGACCTCCACATAAATTAATTACTGGAATACTGACCTTCTAAAAGTTGGGGAAAATTAAACTAGTTTTTGTGTATTTGATGAAAAAAATATCAACAATGCTATAATAAACAGAAAAAGAAAGGTTTTCCACTGAAAAAGAAAGATGATGAAAGGAGAAGTTTTATTTAGATGATTCTTTAATGTTCTTTCCAGTTCTAGCATATTATGCTTTAAAATGTGTTAATGAGAAATAAAAATAGACCTTAAAAATCATGGTCCACTACCTTTCTTTGAGATTTAATTTGAGAAGAGCTCTGATCACGTAGACTATAAATCTTGAGCAGTTCACGCTTGGGGTGGGGACAGGAGTGAGGCGGAGTAAGGAGCCTCACGTCAGCCTCTGCTGCTTCTATGAGTTGCCATTAAGACAAATTGTAATGAAAATTATTTTTATGAATCCATACATTCCAGCTAATGCTAGTGCTGACATTTATTGCTATAGGATTTAGGAAGTCCAGCCCCCTCCTTCCCATTATTGGTCATTCAGCAAAATGTCACTGCTGACTTGGGAGAGAAAGTCTGGCCCAAGACTGTTGCACTGGAATTCACTAAAATCATATTTCATGATCAAGGAAGGCCTTAGTCACTCGAATCTCAGCCTTGCTCACCCTCTCCTACCCCACCGGCACTGCTTTGGCAGCTCAGAAAACAGGAAGTTTTCTTCTTCAGTGGTTTGTAAATTCAGCTGCCTGAGTATCCTGTCCACTGGAACAAATCACATATTTTCTGACTTAGTGGTGGCCTTTGGGAGATTCTTTGGTGGAGAACATCCTCTCCCTGCATCCAAAGTGGTGCTGTGACTCTGAACTTAATTAAAGCTGAGCATGAGATGGCAGCCATATAGTCATTGATCAGGCCGTCTCAAATCTTTTCCCGTATAGTTGTTAGAACCTAGGAGAGCTCCTGGGGACTTATGGTCATTTCAATACCCCAGTGAGATGCGAACATGTCTACAATAGAGGAGAAATTACATTTACTGTACTGATTGCTATTCCAATTCATTAGCATCACCATCGGTTCTAGGAGAAAACTGAATCATCCTTCTAAAAGTCCAGGTCAGCAACCAGAATCATTCTCAAAAATTCACTCTTCCTCTTCTCATTAATTCATGAAAGAAGCCGACTACCAAGTCCTGTGTATTTTATATTCACAGAGTTCCACATGTGTTGCTCCCCTTGTTTCTTCCCACCCTAATTCCGGCCCTCATCTCCCAACCCCTGAACTATTGCCCTAATGGGGTTCCCTGCAGTCAGCCTCTCCCCTCTCCAATATTTCTTCATCTCAGTTGCCAGAGATGTTTATAAAGCACATTCCTGACCATGTCTTTGCTCTGCCCTCAAAGTGTCAATGGCTCCCCACCGGTTTTAGACTGAAATACAAACTCCCCTCTTTTCCATTTAAATCTTTCTTATATTGAGTCCTCAGATGATCAGTGGAAGCTTATTGCATGCCACTCCTCTTCAGACATTCTATCTTCCAGCCACACTGGCTTACTTTTTGTTCCTCATTCCTAGTCTTCCATATTCTTCCTCCAGGCTTTTGTAGAGGTGATGGATTCCCTTTATGCCTGGAATAAGCTCTCTTTAGACATTTGCTTCATTGCATCTCTAGCTTATCTCAAAGTTCAGATCCAAGACCACCTCCCCATGCAGCCCTTCTCAAAACCTATGCTGACCTGTAGCTACCAGGGTAAAAGTACATCATATTTCTATTATGTATATTTAATATTTACTTACATTTGTAATGGTAAACATATTTTAAAGTAAATTTATCTCATATTTCTTTTTTTTTAATTTTTGGATGGGGAAGGCAAGGCAATTGGGGTTCTCTGACTTGTCCACTGTCACACAGTTAATAAGTGTCAAGCTCCTATTTCCGCATATGGTATCTCTTTCATTAAAATATCACCACCATGAGGTCAGTATCTGTTTCCTATCTGTCTTTGTAATTCCAGGATGTTGAACAGAACCTGGCACATAGTAGGGCTCATTGATTGATGGATTACAACTTGCTATACATTTTTAATGCCTAAATATTTATTTCAACATGATCATCTTCTTTTAACTGCACTTAATGGGAAACTTTCCATCCCAGACACACCAGTATTCTCCACAGGGGAAAATCAACAATAATCTAGATATTTCATAGTAATTCCTTTCCTTTGAGAGGATCTTTTATTTCAGTTTTTTTGGAGGAGTTGCTCCCTGTGTCAATTCTCTGTATACACTATCTCCTGCAAGCTCCAGATTACTACTTGGCAATAGGGATTTTCTGTAAGTATGTCTGATCAATGAGCACCATATTCCTTCCGTATTCACATTTTCTCCATTGTCTACGTCGCATATTTCTCAGTGCTTAGTAGGAACTTAATAAAATACTTAGTAAATCCAATTGTGAAAGTGTATTTGGTGAATCTGCTCATTCTTAGCAGTGTCAAATGATATTTGATGTGTTTTTCTTGACTGACAGCTCCAGGAATTGCTTGGAAAGAGGCTGAACATTCAAAGATGAGAGTGAGACAAATTCGCCAAGAACCTGACATCATGCTCCCGCGTACTGTAAATGATCCAGAGCTCTCAGTTCTGAGTCAGATTGTTTCTTGCAAATGACTCTTGTGTTCCCAGTTGAACAGGATTTGGGGATGAGCGGCACCTAGGACGCGGGGGAACTCTTCCACATTCATTCCCAAGAAATGCCTGGCCTACTGACTCAAATCAGGAGATAAAAAGAGATGAACTTTCCTTAAAAGAAGGTTAAAACTTTACTCTGTGGGATGGAAACAATTAAATTCCTTCTATTTAAATCTCTCGTTTGTTTTTCTTTCAATGGTTTGCCCTTGGGAGTGTCCCTTTGTTCACCAAGACTGGCACTGCCTTGTTGGCTAAAATGCTTGTCCCTGTAGGCAAGTGTCCAATTTGGTGAAACACATTTATTGTTGTTACCAGTAGAGAAGTCCAATGAAAGAACACACATGGAAGTGAGGACCCCTGTCTTTCAGGGAAAGAAATATAAGTTTAAAATCAAAGGTTCTCTGCTCAAATCTTGTTCCTGTCATTTACTTGACATTCACTTTTGATCACATCACTTAATCTCATCAGATCTCAGTGCATCTGAGGGTGTTAATAGGAGACAATGTTTATTTTTATTACCATAAAAATACTGCAATAAATTATTCTCTGCATCTATTATTTGTGAATCTATCAATCTATCTGCCACATCTATAATTTTCCTGGTTCCTGATTTCTTCTTCAAGAGCATCTTATTTTTGCTTTTTGTTTTGTGTACCTCTCTATTTGTACATACCATCTCTTTCTTAGAATGTAAGCTCCTTGAAGGCAGATACTATTTCATTTGTCTTTGCATCCCTAGTGCCTCGTTCAATGTGTGGCCCATAGTAAGCACTTAACGATTACAGATTGACTTATTTTTAGAAACACAAGAAGGACCAAGCTGAGAACTTTGGAGAGAGCATCTGCTCACCTAATAGACTCTTATCTTCATCTCAGTCAGACACCTTCACACAGTCAAGGTAGTGGGTGGAGGCCAACCCTGTGGATTTGCAAATGTTGTCATGCTCATTCCCCAGGACATTTTACTGGCTGGGAGAAAAGATGTTTATGCATCTGCATAAGAGAGAAAAGTAAAATAAAATAAGATAAAAAAAGATTGCCAAACTTCCTTGACCTGGATCTTCTGCTAGTTGGTGAAATTCGAAGTGATGAATGATGCAAAGGAAAGAAATGATCTGTTTTTGCCCAACTGCATGCTGTTTGTCCTTCTTTCTCAAAGAAGATCATGACATCAGGGAGGTAATGCCATAATAGAGTACAAGTGAATTGGACTTAAGTGAGGGAGGCCTGTGCAAAGTCACCAGACTCACTCTCTCCTCTGGAGCCATTTGGGTCCAGAGGCAAGATTGAGATCAGGACAACTGGAGGTGGCTGAGGATGCAGTGGGGGACCTTGGCCTTTTGAATCTAAGGTCTTTCCCAAGTCTCAGTTTGTCTGAGGCAACATCCATTCAGTGATTCAAGGCTAGGTAAGAAATGAGGCAAAATGACCACTTTTACCTTTTCCAAAAAATTTAACCTGAGAGGTGAAGAGCCCCAGTGTTTCTGGCCAAAACAGAAACAATCTCTATTTACCCTTGTTCTGAACAGTCTGTGCCCAAACAATGACCAAGTGGGGCTTGGCCTTTAAGTTATTATTGGTCAGTCAATTTGAGCTAGAGTGATTGGGGTTTAAGGTAAGGTCCTTAGGGAAAAAAAAGTTTCATAGAGGTTGTTGCTTATCTTTTGTTCTCAAAGAGGATTGTAAAGGGAATTATGATTTTCGTGTTAATCAATATGATATATGTAATGAATATAGATTTCTTAGAGCTGCCTTTTTTGCCTTGGGAGTCAGAAACTCACAATGCAGCTTGAAATCATCAATAAAAGCCTTGAAGCTCTCACAATTACTATATTCCTGTGCCTGTGTACCTTAAGTGAAACAAATCGAAGATTGTAGAACTTGTTCCTATCACAAAACTCTGATCCTGTGCCCCATCATGTAATCATGACCCCCAAGACTTGAAACAATCATTTTGAGAATTATTGCCATTGTATCGTCATGGGTTTGTTGTGGGAAACAACTCATATCCTGGAAATGATTGTATTGTAATATACCTCCCCCATCCCTTTCCGCTTGTGATCTGTGTATATAATATCTGCCTTAACTGCAGCAGGTAATGTTTCCTCCTTAGGGGAACTTTAAATGTTCACATACCTTATCCCCCACTCTGAAAGTAATCAATTGAACTGCTTCTTGTTTCCTGGCCTGTTTTGTGTAGCTCCAACTATTCATAGGTTAGAGAGTAGTCATGTTTGAGCACATCATAGCTTCTGTGTGTGTATTTGTCCTTTGTTGCTGAAGAAGACCACTCTATCAGAGAAATGCTGACATGACTTTCACTTGACTTTATTTTGAGTGAGGGAGGGTTTTCTTCTACAAGATAGATGAAGGCAAGATGTTTAAATTATGCGTCTCTATGCTAGGAAGACATGACTTGGGACAGAGGCAACCAGGACTCACACTTCCCTGAGCAGACCTAGACCCATGTAGTCCTTGCTACCAATGGGTCTGAAGTAATCTTCCCACCTTTGCTGTCAGTATCCCAGCTCATGGCACTGGAGAGAGACTATTCTTCTAGAAGAAAGAATGGGAGAGCCTAGGCCTAGTACTGGTACTGTTTAGTCAAAGGGTATGCAGAGTTTATTGATTTCTTTTTGCCATAGTTCCATTTTTTTACTAGAATAACTGGAAAAATTCACAATTCTCCCAAAAGTATGTGAACGTGCCTGAAGTCTCTCCAACATTTGTCATTTACCTTTCTCTAGTCAACCTCGCAAATGTAATGACTATGAGGCGAACTCTCAGTTACTTTAATTTACCTTCATAGCTTGGATTTTTTCCTCTGAAAGCTTCCTATTCCTTTCCTTTGACCCCTCATCAATTAAAGAATGACCTTTACTCATAGTAATTTCAGACAATTTCTTATATATCTTGGAAACGAGACCTTTATCTGAGAAACTTGGTGCCGGTTCTCCTGGCCGTCCTCAGTAAACAGTTTCACTTCTAATTTTAGCTTTCATGTGTGCAAAATAAAATCATCATATAATCCAAATTGTCCACTTGTCTTCTGCGATGCTTTCTGTCTTTTGTCTGGCCAAGGACTCTGCCAAGTCATGAATCTGACCGATAATTTCTTCCTTGTTCTTCTAATTTTTAAAAATGATATGACCTTTCATGTCTACATCACGTATCCACTTGGAGCTTATCTTGATATATGGTATAATATAATAGTCTAAACCTCAATTCCGCAGACTACTGTCAAGTTTTTCTTGGACAGTGAGTCCCTATGCTAGCAGCATTTCTTTGCAGAACCATCATTTCACAAATGAGGAAACTGAGGCAGAAAGTAGTGCCTCGCCCAGACTCACAGATCTAACAAATGGCAGAATTCGCATTTGAAGTCAGGTTATCTGATTTCCAGTTGACACTGGTCTTCCTCCTGTTGAAGATGAAAATGACAATCATGATAACTTTCATTGATTCTGCAGAAACTATCTCAATACTGTTTAGAATTTTATGAAAAGCAATGATTTTTGTCCACTTGTCCTCAGTAGATCCAGTAGTCCCCAAATTAATAAATACAAAGTAATACTAGCAAGTTGGTGACTTGGCTCAGGATCCTTTTTGTCTGACCTCCATATGACAACCACCATAATTGCTAGGATTATTTCTATTGCTGTGTGCATGTTCATGGCTGTTTGAGGTTCCAGAGCATGTGCCGTTTGATCCTCCAGAAACAGACACACTGCTCTACTCTAGTGAAGAGGAAAAGTTCAAGAGCGCTATCAGCAGTGGTTTTGGGTTGGAAACAGGCTGTTCCCTTGGCCAGCTCAGTTTACTTGGCTTGTCCTCAGTCTCCTTCTCTGTATTATAAGTTAGCCTTGATATCTTCCGCCATTTACCAGATAGCCTCTTCATTCTATCGCTTTGCCTTTCTTCTAGTCTATTATCATGAATACATTTTGTTTGCATAAGTTGTTCATGTTTTTCTCCTCATTAGATTGTGAGTTCCTTGAGGGCAGGCATTATCACGTGCTCTTGTTTCGCCAAAGCTTAGTGCAGTACGTGGCACATAGTAAGCACTCAGTCAATGCTTATTTAGTGACTCTGTGACTGATACAAATCTATAAAGTCCCTTCTGGCTCTGGCACATCATGCTCCCTGATGCAGTCAGTTCTTATCCCTATGGATTTTATGGAATCTCACACAGACACCTAGAGAATAATGTGAAAAGTTCACAGAAGCAACACAAAGTTTTATATCCTGCTGAAGGTAGGTAATGATATCTCTAATGAGAGGAGTTGGGTTTCACTGGGTAGAGACAGATGCAAATAGGAAGGAATTTTAGAATTAGGGAATTGTACTGTGAGGAGAACTTATGATATGCATTTTGGCAGTGGCAAGTGATAGATATCCAGTTTAGCTAAGGGACCACGAGGAGTGGAATTGGCTGAATGAAGGGTGGTAGGACAGTGAGGAAAGAAGGGGGGCAGAAGGTAGAGAGCCATGCTTGCCAATCTAATGGAGTTTTGGCTCTCATCAGAAGATTCTTGAAGAAACAAAGCAAATGATAAAATTTATACCTGATGTGGCAAGAGTAACAAGGTTTGATTGAAAGACAGTGGATGTGTAGGTTGGAAGACTCCTTAAAGGGCAATGGAATAGTCCATGTCCTGAGCTGTCATATGTGAATGATGGTAACTGGTAATAACAGCTATAAACATGAGAAACCATGCAGAGGAATGGGCATGGGGTGATTAGAAATGCCTATGACATTTGAAAGTCTTTGTTTTCATAGGATCACACAGTTAGACGTGGAAGGAATTTTAGTGTTAATTGTCATATTTTGCAACTGAGGAAATTGAGGCATAGAAAGTTTATGACTAGCTGGAAAATGTCTGACATAGATTATAGCATACTATGCCCCTGAAATACACACACATGTATATAAATAAATATATATATATGTGCATCTGTGTTCATACACACACATCGATGTGTGTATATCTATATATGTGCATATGCAATATACATCCTATGTACATGTACATATCCTTACATATTCTTGTACTAAAAGAATATAAAATCTTTGAGAACAATGATGTTTCATTTTTGTCTTTATAGTTTCAGAATCTAATTTAGCGCGATGTTTGAGACATTTAAAAGTGCTTAATAAATAATTGTTAGATAATTATTACCGTATTAGGAAAGGTGTCTTACTCTGCCTACTATGTTGAGATAGGAGAAGTCTGTATATCTCAGGGAACACCACCGGTTACTTCTCTGAGTACAAAAATAAGTCCAGAGCATCAGCCCCGCTATAGAGTAATTGGCAATTGTTTGGTGAGAGCCTTCTTTGTGTTATGAGGACAGCCTCGTGTGAGTTCCACAGAACACAGCACACACCCATCTTCCATTAAAATTTGTATTCTCTACACAGGTTAGTGTAGATGAATTTGTTCACCTAAAGGAAGTATCAAGAAACTTGGGGATATCATTGTTTTCTCAAGGGAACGCTATCATCAAAAACTAGAACGTTCGTTATTCCATCATTCTCCCTGAACCCACCTAGGGTTTGCTCAATAAATTCTGGTGCTTTCTGTCTTTTAGTACAGTTTATTTCTCAATATTGGCAGGGTGCATTGTCTCTGACTCAGTGGATTTTCAGACCACATGTTTTGCCCTTGCCTTTTACCCCATCTAATAAATGTATGGAATAGACTTCTAGTAAATCCCATTTCACTTCAGAAGTGGGAGGATTAGGGGGAAAATGTGTGTGTGTGTATGTGTGTGTGTGTATGTGCATGTGTGTACGTGTGCATGCGTGTGTGTGTGCATGCTTTTTGTTCAGTCCTTTATTCAGTCATGTCCAACCCTTGATGATTCCATTTGGGGTTTTCTTGTTAAAGACACTGAAGTCATTTGTATTCCTTCTCTAGCTCACTTTTTAAATGAGGAAAATGAGGCAAACAGAGCTCAAATGTCATGTCCAGGATCATAGTAAGTGTCTGAGGCAGGATCTGGATTCAAGAAGATGAGTTCTATGCCTGATACTATATCCATGATGCCACCAAGCCACCCTATATACATATATATGTAGACATACATGCATGTTGTAGTATTTATGCACTTATACATATTTAATTGGAGATTATGGGAAATGTTTGTACATATGTATGTACATTTACAAACACATATACATAAATCTAAGAGAGAAAATAAAAGCACAAATTCCCTAATTCTTAAAGTAGGAGATTACCTGGTCAGACTCTCCCTGTCTCATTCTTACAATGATTTTTTTAAAAAATTTAATTGCTTTTAATCAAGTCAGAGAAGATTTCACTCCAAAGAACATTGCTGAGGCAGCTCTGAGGACAATTGAGCAGGAAGGAGAATTTAAGAAGAAAAGAAATGATAGAGTGAAAAAAATAATTCAACTCTCTATAGCCCTGAATGCACACTATTTAGAGATGGAACGAAATAGAAGGAGGCGGAAAAGGAGCATGTTGGCTTTGCTCCTTACCCAGTCCTTGTTGAAAGACTGCCTTCTCTTGCTGTTCAGTAAGGCGGTTCTGTGAACCTGGTCCTGATCATGGAAGCAGGGCTGATAGGGACATTTATGTTCCTTGATCTGCCCCCTCCCAGCACCATTGATTCAGTCCATGCAAATCCCCTAGAGGAGGAGAGGCAGTCATGCTCCAGACAGTCAGGGATGCTAGGACCCTTTTTAAAGAGTAGCTGAAAATCCCTTTCTTCCAGCTCAGAATTGACTGAACTATCATGAACCCCAGTCAGGGCAGCCATGGTGAAGTCTGTGCTGCTCCCAAAGCAGGATTTGCTCAGAAGGCATTGTCTCAGCCACCCACTCCTCTCCACAGAGAATCATGTGGCTGTCAGGAGTGAGCTCCAATCCAGGAGTAGCCTACCACTGAATTTCCCAGGGGAGAAGTCAGTAGTTTGCATTTGATTCCACCACCCATGTGCTTTCCATTTGAAGGAGTGGTCATGGCTTCATTCCTATCTCAGCTACTTACCTGATTCTCCAGATTACTATGCCATAGAAACCTCTTCACCCTAGGGGCTCCTTGGACTCCTGATCATTGGAAGGAGGCTTCAATCATCTCCCACTTTTCGGCTCTCTTTTATGTATTATCATGTAAGCTCCATGAGGTCAGGGTCTGTCCTCCCTACTTAGGTTTGTCTTCCCTGTGCCAAGCACAGTTCCTGAAATACGGTCAAAGCTTAATAAACATGGAGAGCTCATATAAGATTGCCTGCCATCTCTGGGAGGGAGGGGGAGAAAATTTGGAACTTATGGAAGTGATTATTGAAAATTGAAAACAAATGAATTAATTTGGAAAAGAATAAATTCTTGTTGGTATGAATTGTGCACAACAATATGAAAGGTTTTGTAGAGAGTTTGGAGTCAGAAAACCTGAATTGAAATCTGGTCTCTGACAATATGAGGTGCATGTCTGTAGGCCTTCTCAGGGCTTCTGGGCAACTCTCTAAAATTCTGAAATGCAGACAAATTGCTTCATTGATAAAGGAATTTACAGAGCAGCACAATAAACTAGCCAGTAAATTGACAGGTTCTGAATTACAAATAAAAGATGCCAAGAGTGGAGACATGAGGGAATCATTGTTTCTGAGCCACATAACTGGAACAAAGGTAATCCATCTGTCCATAATTTCATGTATTAAATGTCATTCAGGAGAAAGACCACAAGTTGAGGTCAGAGGACCTGGCTGCAAATATCTGCTTTTTTTTTACTCTTTTACTTATTCTTTCCATGAACTTAAGGAAGATTTTCAATCCAGTTCCTTATCTATAAATGAGGGAGAAAGAATATATGTTCTGTAAAGTCTCTGCCAATCAATCATCAAGTATTTACTAAATACCTTCTATGTGCTGAGCACCGTACTAAGCACTAAGGTTAAAAAGTTGGAAAAATGAAAACAGTCCCTGTCTTTTAAAAGCTTATATTCTGAAATGAGAATATGCACATATATGGGAAAAAAAGTAAGATTCATATGATGTAGGTAAGGTTCCTATAGAAGTGAAGGTCCTAGCACTTGGAAGATGAGAAAAGACTTCCTGAAGTAGATGGGGTTGAACTGAGTCTTGAAGGAAACCAGAGAAGCCTGGAGGTGGAGGTGAGAATGGAGAGTATTCCAAACATGGGAGACATGCAGTTGGAGATAAGTGGAGACTATAAAGAACAGGAAAGAGCATTTGGGAGCTAGATCCTACACACATGTAGGGGAGAAGAGTATAAGACTAGAAAGAAGAGAAGGGGCCAGACTGGGAAGAAAGTTAAATATCAAATATTGGAGCTAATATTTGATCCAAGACATAATGGAGAATCATTGGAGTAAGCCAGATGGTCAGATCACAACATCAATCAAATCATTTTGGCAACTCTATGGGAGATGGATCAGAATGGGGATAGAGCAGCAGCAAGGAAACCAGTCATAAGAATTGTGTAGGATCATTCCCAGTAAGGAGGGCAGGAATTGGGATGATAGCTACATGAGTGGAGAGAAAGAAATGTGTGTGTATGTATGAGTGTGTGTGTGTGTGTGTGTGACAGAGAGCGAGAGAGAGAGAGAGAGAGAGAGAAAGAGAGAGACAGAGACAGAGAGACAGAGAGAAATGTTGTGAAGGTAGAATGTGAAGATTTAGCGACAGACTACATGTGTTGGGTGAGTGAGGGTGAGGAGTCAAGAATGGCACTATGGTTCTCAATGTAAATGTCTGGGATGGCGGTTGTCACTTAACAGTAATTATGGACTTTGTGAAATGGGGGGAAAATGAGGTCTGTTTTGGTCATGTTGAGTTTAAGATGCCTGTGGGACACCTAGTCCAAAATATCCAGTGGGCAGTTATAATAAGGGAGTGAAGCTAAGGAGTCAGACTAGAACTAGAAATATTTGTACAGACTCAATAATCTAATTCATTGGCACTAATGAGATCATCAAGTGAGATAACAAAAGAGATTCATAAGCAAGAGTCTCTGGGGTCCATGGATGGAATTCAAGGAGTTTGTAAGTTTAGAAGGGGAAATAGTAAATCATAATTTTTGTAATCTTTTGTATTTCATTTTCTATATTTAAAAACATAATTCTAAGAAAAGTTCCATGGGCTTCACCAGATTGCTGAAGTGGTCTATAGAAAAGAAAAGGTTAAGACTCCCTGGTAGAACAGAGAGAAAAGGGTCCAGAACCCTCTGGAGGGAACAGAGACTTGGGAGCTACTCATAATTAGGGACCATGCCATGGATAAACATCCAGTTTTGGATCTTGTGATCTATGATCATGTTGTGATCCTATGTGCAGAGGACCATCTAAGGTGCTGTGGGAGGTACAATCCTGCCCTCATGGAGAATAGAGCATCTAATCCAGCCTTCCTGAGTCATACTATCTTCAGTTAAGAGAAAGTCTAAGGATGGAGAAGCCAACGTATGAAAAGATTTTTGCCTAAATGCTCATTGTTAATCTGCTGAGTCACATGGATCAACACACGTACAGCTTACGATCATCTCTAGACTTAGCTAAGCTCATCACTACATCCAGATTCTTTTCAAGCTTGTTAGGAATGTAGCTGAGTTTGAAATTTGCTGCCAAAGCATCTGAAGTCTCCTTCCACACCATGGTGAATATTCACAAAGGAGTTTGTAAGAATGTGTTACTATAAAAAGACCAAAGGCCGAATGGCACACTAAATGATTTCTGGGACCTCTCAAAATGCATTCCAGCTAATAGGGTCTCTATGCATATTTTGTACGGTAACAATGTGAACTGACTTATTATGGCATTAGAAAATGTGACAACACTGCAGAAATATATAGCAAATCCCCATGTTGAGTTTTAAGTAAGTCACTGGTGCTTAAATTTGCTTGCAAAGAGATTTAACTGCTTACTTTCCAAATACGTTTTGGAAAAAAGCTAACCAAAAAACTGATTCTGTGATTGGCCATATGATGTCAATATTAATCAAGATTTACATTTTAACAAGAATATGTGAACATACACACACACACACACATATATATATATACATATACACATATATGTATGTATGTCTTCATGTCTGCCTAATGATCATACTAAAAACATTGTTCTCTGCTTTAAAAAGCAACTTTATTTTCTTGTCCCAAATATAACTATAGCAACTATAAGGAAAGTTTTAAAAATTGTTGGAAAGCATTCTAATGCTCTTCGAACACCATCAAAATATAATCTAGATTGTTAGAAGCTTTAGTGAGTAGAGCTATTATGGATGGATTTCATGGTCATTCCATTCAGCCTGTAATCTGATAAATGACACAACTGAGTTGTGTAGGAAATAAAGGAAACAAGTATTTATTAAACCCATAATGAATGTATACATCTTTGGAGAAAATAAATACTTTACTTTTAGAAAATCTGTGGATGAAAAGCAAGTAGAGAGATTCCAAGCCCATGTGCTATCAGCAGCTGGCAGAGCAGACAGAGGGCCTGAGAACCAAGCTCAGCCTTAATCTCATTCTGCTGTTGTCATTTTTCTGGGAAGAAAGAGGAAATAGGAGCAGAGACTCCAAGGCAGGGATGGGGGACCTACAGCCTCAAGGCCACGTGTGGCCTTGTAGGTCTTTGGGTGGGACGTTTTGACTGAGTCCAAGTTTTACAAAACAAATGCTTTTATTAAGGTGATTAGTTCTGTGCAGTTCAGATTCAGATAAAGGACTGCACTTGTGGACCCTGAGGGTGACGTGTGGCCTTAAGGACACAGGGTCTCCACTCTGATTCAGGCTGATGTTTTCTCAGGCTCTCCTCACCAAAAGAGTGACAAAAAGGGATGGTGACCTCACAAGTCCTGAAGCCCTGCCTACTATTTCTGGTCAAACTTAGGCAGAATATCACTTCCATAACATGATCTGCCTGGATCCGGACTATGTTTCACGTCTCATCCAAACGTTTACCAGGACACCAGTTCCTACCCAGATGTCTTACAGTCAAAAACATATACTTCTCCCTTGCTCAACCCTTTCTTCCTCTTGTTTTTACTTATTGAAATTAACTGAAATTAATGCTATCATTGCTATGGGGAAGACAACTGCCTGATGACCCAGTTCATCAAACCTGTGACTGCTCAGATCCAAGCTCTCTTCTTGGCCACCATTTACTCCTATGTGTCCACTCCTTCCATTAGAATATAAGCTCTTCCAGGGCAGGGGCTGTCTCATTTTTGTATTTCTATCACCAGGGTTTAGCAGATGCTTAATGCATTGTGAAGATGTGATTATGATCGATCACTGGTTCCCTACTATATATACTCCAGTAAACTCCTCAGAATTTAATGGGGAAAAACTCGATTGAGCTATCATTTTCCATTCAGTAACAGACACCTTCTCATGGATTATGATTTTATATAATGACTATTCTAAAAACCCTTAGTAGTGCAGGCTCCCCTATGTCCTCACCTTCCCTTCTTTCATACCTTTGCCATTCATTTTATAGTCAGTTGACTTTTGTATGACATTGATTTCCTTAATGGATTCTCTCAATAGAATGTAGCAGGACTTGTTCATTGGATTAATATGTCTCTTGGGACATCTTTACATCATAGTCTCTCAAGGTTCAAGTTGTCTTCTTTATAATGCAAAAGAAATTCGAGTTCATCGTTAAAAGAATTATCAATTTTAAATTGTTTATTTTAAATGGGATTTGCCTTTGTCTTTTCTCCATAGTTGAGGTATAGAGGTATGGACAGGCTATGTTAAATACTCCAAAATAAAATATGTGTGTGCTTATGTATATATCTATTTGAATATATACATGCATGTATAGATAGCATACATGCATGATATGTCTATGCATGCATATATACTTGTGAATATTCATGCACAAAAGTATGTTTATATGCATCTATGTATGTATATGTAAGTGTATATATGTATATATGTATGTATGTATATGTATACACACAGAGATTATGTAACTTGCTTCAAGTTAAGCAGAGAGTATACTTCCCTATTAAATCCCAAAATGGAAATCGAATAACTTTCCTGACAAGTCAAGCTCTCTCTACTGCACCATGCTTTCTCTTCTTAAAATAAAGCATATCATAAAATTGTAGACTCATAGATTTTAAACTATGAAAGATGTCAATACCATGAACTTTGACCTCATGATTTTACAGGTGAAGAAATTAAGGAGCAGAGAGTTCAAAATACCTGGGCATAGTGTTTGCTTAAAGGTAACTTAAGTTAATTTGCTAAATGACACACAACAGAGAGCAAATGAGGATGGACCAGTCATTGAAGCTGTGAAATCATACTCTCTCTAGAAGTGGCCAAGTTACTGTTTTCTGTCAAAATTCCACACTTCACAGTCAAATTTTGAATGTTCTATTAGCGCAATGAATATAGTAAATGAGGATAACAAAGCCAGGGATTGTGTATATGTTTTCGCATATATCCCATTGTTTTTTTCCTGAGGCAGCCTTGAAGTTTCACTGTCTGAGATCAAGTGTCATCCTCTAAACTTCAATAATTAAAAATAGACCCCATATTTGTGCTGGATTTGGCTTAAATCTCCTCCCCTAATGAGAATTTAAATCATGCCAAGTTAAGAGTTTATCAGTTTCACTTTTTTTGAGCCTTAAATGTGAGAACATTTGGGAATGTGTGATTTTTTTTTTTGCTTTTCATATAACTCAAAAATAGGTAAGCCAGTGTGTCTATAATTTTAAATTACCTTTGGGCAAGAACTATGCCTAGCCATTTTCATCCATAAAGGATTCTGGAATTGGAGAGAGGAGGAAAAACATCAGAAAAGGAAAGGAAGAGAGATGGGGGGATTGGGAGAGAGAGGGAAAAATGTCTGCGTGTATACATACATACATACATACACATACACACAGAATCGGCCTGTCTCATTCTTGGAATGGTACCAGCTTTATATATTGGTAATTTAAGGCAGGGTTTCATAAATTAATGTGCACCACATTTTCAATGTGTCCCTTGGGTCTAACCAAAGAACCATGCTAGAATGTTCAAAAAGGTTCATGAGGAAGTTACTATAGATTTTATCGTCCCCATTTTAGAGATCAGGACACCAAGATCTAGAGCAGTAAAGTGACTTTCCCATTATTACACAGTTAATAAGTATGAAAGACAGAATTTGAACCCATATGTGTCTGGACTTCAGGTTCAGCACTCCTCCCACCCCCCACCTTATATCACTAAGAAGAAAATATCTCTCTAAGATCCCATGTAAACCAAAAGATTAATAGTAGCACTATGAATTAAAAAAAGGAACCTAGAAATAAAATGTATACCCATTATTTTGGGAATAACCAAGTAAATTGAGGTTATGTGGCATATATAAATATATTTATTTATCTATTTACTTTATATTTTTTTTAACCAGACCTGTATTTCTCTTTTATCATTAAAACTCATGAAATCACATTTGCTCCAGAAAGTTTTTACAGGTAAGTGGAAGAAAGTTTTCACCTTTTCTTGAAGGATTTTCTTTCCACAACTTTGCATCTCTCTTAGTATCAGGATATAAGCTTCTTGAAGGTAGACATTGCCTGACCTCAAGTGTCACCTCCTATATGGAGAGTTCCCTAATTCTCCTTGCTCATAAGGTTCTTTTCCTCTTGAAAATGTGCTGAAGTACTCCAAAAGATCTGTGATCCTGTTGATTTGTTTGTTATCTGTGAACATGCATGCAGTCCAACTCCTATCCATACCTGCCCACATCATACATCATGTTTTCATGCCACAGCCAGTCCACCCAATGAGTTGATTGGAGTCTTTATTATAATCTCTTACTATTTTAAGGATAACAGAGTGTGTAGTCTGTCAATTGCTCATCCTTCCCCCCCGCTTTTTAGCACTAGCCCTTCATTTTATTTCATCCATACATCTATCAATCTTTCCACCTCTGTCTCTGTCTCTCCGTCTCTCTCTCTGTCTGTCTCTGTCTCTCCGTCTCTCTCTCTCTCTCTCTCTCTCTCTCTCTCTTTCTTCCTCTCTCCCTTTCATGACATACCTTTTCCCCCCAGTTGTCCTTCAGAGCTCCTTCTTTATAATTCATGATAGCCTGTTGACATTCACCAATAGCTTCTCTATAGTGCTCTGAATAATATTTGATTCAATTCTTTGGAGGCTGTAGTCAGTCATGACCTACAAAGAATCAATTTTATGTTTAGGATAAATAATGGCTTTGGTTCTAGAATTATAGAGATGGAGCTGGACGGAGGAGTGGCATTAGAAGACACATAGTCCAAACCCCACATCTTACAGATGAGGAAACTGAAGTTAAATGACATGCCCAAGATTACATAGGTAGTTAGGTGTTAGAGGTCAGATATGAACCACCACATGTAACTCTTGATGCTCGTTGCCTTCATTCAAAGAATTGCATGAATTTTCTAAAATAAATCCAACTCTATTTCTTCCTCTTGCTTAGTTCTGTTTAGACACTGTATTTTCTCAGTAAAATATAATCCACTGGGGAGGAGTTTTCTTTGTTTTTTCTTTCTATCCTGAAGGACTGACATAAGACCTTAGACATGGTAGTTGCTTCTTATATTTTTATAAAATTGAATTGAACCACAGTGCAAAAATGTATAGTAATGTGTCATACATATGCATATATATTATATATATATATATATATATATATATATATAAATAAAACTTTTGGGGTCTATATGTCTCTCCTATTCTTCCCATACCATTGATACCTTAGACTGGAAAATCCTGAACGGCAGTAGATATTTCATGCCAATGGAACACTGTCCTCTGTAGCTTTCTTTCCCGGTCCATATGTTATAAAACACAGAAAAAGCAACCCACCTGTAAACAGGGTTAGGAATCAAGGCTACTTTTGATAAGTATATATCTATCTGGTGTGGAGTTCAGCCTTTATAACAGATTTACATACATTTACATTCCATTCAATAAGCACTTGTTACGTACCTACTATACTGCAGGAATACACACATCACACAGTGCGTATGTGCGTGTGTATAATATAGAGTTCTGCTCAATTTAGGGCTCCATATTATTGGAGGGACATTGAGAAGAAGCCAGAGAATATCTAGAGGAAGGTCACCAGGATACACATATAATACACAGACACACACCTGTGAACATGCATATACACATACAGAAATAGAAGTTTCTGCACTCAAAGAATTTCCATCCTATAGGGAAGAATTAATATGTATGTGGAAATTTAAATTTACAAATACATATTAAATAATTTCCAGGAGAATGACACTCATCTAAAACGAAAAGTCATTTGTTAACAGTACAACAGGTCCCAATGGATAGTGTAGCATGATATAAAAAGAAGTGGAGGCAAGAAACTGCCCTGCATGGTAGGAAGGAAAGGGGAAGGATGCTTCCAAAGGCTATCTAGGATCAATGCCTATAAAATAATGCAGAGCCGAGAAAGGAAATTAATTAAAGTCCAGTTGGTGCTGAAAATCTTCAAATAAAGTTCTTTTAAGGTTGTTATAATCATTACAGGAAATGAAAATTTCATAAATGTGAACTAGCAACTTATTATTTTTTATATTCTCTTACAAATAAGTGGAAAATATGGCCTCAATTAAGAGATCTGCTAATAACCGTTCCCAGTTTTAGGTCATTACCCTGTGTTCTTGTGACATAGAAGTATAGTGGGTGGAAATTAATTTCTTCTAAGTACTAAGGATCATGTGTTCATGTGATGAATATTTGCTCGGAATCTCAGAGTTGGAAGTCCCCTCTGAGGTCCTCTTCCCTAACCCAGTCCTGGCAGAGGCTCTGTTTTACAATATCCCGACAAGGAGTTAGCTACCCTTTGTTTGAAGCTCAGTGTTTAGGTCGACCACCAAAATGATTTTGATGCACTTTGGAATTGTTCTTAGGGTGAAGAAGCTTCTTCTGCCATCAGGTCTCAATCTGCTTCTGTGTCACTTTGCCCATTTCCACCAGTTCTACTTTCTGGGTCTAATCAGAATGCATTTGATCCCTTATCCATATGATAGCCCTTCAAAGGGCTGAAGGTAGCTATTGTATCTTCCCTCAATTTTCTCTCCTCAATACTAAACAGTCTAATGCTTTTATCCACAGTTCCCATAAGGTGTACACTCAAAGTTATCTTCCTCCTGGTGACCCTCTTTGGAACCTTCTCTAGTATATTACCAATATTCCTATAATATGGAGCCCCAAATGAGCACAACGCTTTACATGACACATGACCAGGACAGAGTAAATCAGTGCTGTCACTTCCTTCTTTAGGCAAGTTATATAGATTTCCTTTAATGAAAAATAAAACCACATTAACTTTAATGAGCTCCTTAAGATACCATTGGCTGAGACTGAGCTCAAAATCCACTATAATCCCCAGATCCTTTTCAGAACTATTATCAGATAAACCTTGTTGATTTTGTACTGTAAAATTGGCTTATGGAACCCAAAATTTTGATCCTATTAAAGTTTTGAGCCTATAAACTTATTTTTAATTCACTTTATTTTATTTTTTTTAATTTTTGTTATTATTTTGTTTTCAGTGTTCTACAATCACTTCCATATAACTTAGATTTTTTTTCTCCTCCCTCTCCCTCCTTCCTCCTCCCCCCCCACCCCCGAGATAGCATACAATTCTATATAGGTTCTATATATACATTCCTTTTAAATACATTTTCAGCTTAGTCATGTTGCATAGAAGAATTAAAATGAATGAGAGAAATCATAAAACAAACCAAAATGTAATACAAAAGAAAATGGGTTTGCTACATTCTGCAGTTGAATTCCATAATTCTTTTTCTGGATGTGGAAGGCATTTTGCTTTAAGAGACTATTGGGAATTTTTTAAGTCCTTGCATTGCAATGAAGTTCTAAGTCTACCAGAAAAAATCTTCACACACTGTAGCTGTTGCTGTGTACAAAGTTCTCCTGGTTCTGCTCCTTTCACTCAGCATCAGTTCATATAAGTCTTTCCAGGTCTCTCTGAAGTCTTCCTGTTCATCATTTCCTATAAACCTATTTTTAATCCTTTAAATATCCTTAAAAAAGATCAAAATTTTGATCATTGTTATGGCAAGCAAAGTAGGATCATTTGCTATTTTTGTTTTAGTGTAATCAAGTATAATACCTCTATTTCAATGTGACTGAGAAGGACTTTCCCACATTGTGTTTGATCTGGGAAGATTTATAAGAAGGTCCACACCTTTTGTTAATGAGGCGCTGGTTGTCAAAGGATGTAATGCCCCCTGGCTATAAAGAGTTTATAAAGACTCTGAGGTGCAATTTATTTGGGGGCTTAATTTTGGTAAGAAGGTTTGAGCGCCAGAGGAGAACTCTGGAAGGCCCCTAAAGAGCCCCCTGGCTTTGAGAACCCAAGTGTTGTGCTTCCCTCTCTGGTAACTGGTCAGACAGTTGTACCTGTCTGTTGAATTATCATCAGAGAGAGGAAGCCACGTCTGTTCATTACTTTGGGGTTCAGGGTGCTGACTCCCCTGAACTAGGAGAGTGATATATGTGCTTGACTAAAGGATTAATACATGTGCTTGATTAAAGTGCTTGTTAACCCCTCAGAATTTGCTTTTCCTTTTATGAATGCAGATCTAAGAATCTATGATTGCAGGTCCCTCATCTATGTTGGGGTATGTACTGTTACAATAATTTAAACTTATACTTTAAAGTTTTAAGTTTTAAAGTTTTGATCCTTTTAACTTATCTTTTCTCATTTCATCTTAATTATCTTGGTCTAATATTCTAGCCCATGAATAACCCTTTTCTATTTATGGAATGAAACAAGCATGTCTTTAACATAGTGAAAAACAAAAGATAATTGCATATGAAACTGCAGATCCACTATGCACAACGTGCTGTATCTTTCAAATATGGAATTAAATCATCATGTAAATTTTTTCCTTTTTTTATTCCCTACCCACTCTTCCTTTCCTCCTAGAGATGGCTTCTATTAGACACAAATAGGTACACTTATGGAAAATTGTTTTATAGTTACTTGTATTTATCAGTTCCTTCTCTAGATGCAGATAGCATTTTTCTTCATATGTTTTTTGTAGTTCATTTGGGTATTTGTAATAGTCAAAAGGTGTCCTTAAAATGTGTCCTAAAAATGTCCCCCAAAAATGTCCTTAAAGTCATTATTAAAACAATATTTCCATTACTGAACACAACGTTCTTGTTTTTGTTCATTTCACTCTTAGTATTTTGTATGTCTTTCCTTTTTTTTCTGAGATCATTGAGCTCATCATTTCTTATAGCACAGTGGTATTCTATCACAATCATATACCACAATTTGTTCAAACATTCCCCAGTTGATGGGTAGCCCTGCAATTTCCAGTTCTCTGCCACAGCAAAGAGAGCTACTATAAATGTTTTAGAACATATAGGTTCTTTTCCTTGTTCCCTAATCATCTTTGGAAATAGACCAAGTAGTGGTATTATATGCCAAAGGTCCTAGACAGTTTAATAACTCTTCAGGTAAATTCCAAGTTGCTCTCCAAAACAGATGAACCAGTTCATAATTCTATCAACAATGGATTAGTATTCCAGTTTTCCTATATCCCTTCCATGTTTTATCACTTTCACCTTCTATCATTTTAGTCAGTCTTGTAGGTATAAAATGATATCTCAAGATTATTTTAACCTTCATTTCTCTAACCAATAGTGATTTAGAACATTTTTTCATATGGCCATACATTGTTTTCATTTCTTCAGGAAAAGTACCTGTTTATATATCACTTGACCATTTATCAATTGGTAAAGGACTCATATTCTTATAGATTTGGTAAAGTTCTTTATATAATTTAGTTATGAGAACTTCAGCTGATAAACTGTCTATTCAAAATTTCCCAATTTTCTGCTTTCTTTCTGATCTTGGCTATATTAGTTTTATTTGTAGAAACTGTTCTTCTTAATTTACTGTAATTGAGATTATCCATTTTATATCTAACCTTGCTCTTTATATATTGTTTATTTATAAATTAACTACCTAACCATAAGTACCACATGCCATATTCTTCTAATTTTATGGTAAAATCTCTCTAGGTCATATATCCATGTTGACCTTATCCTAGTAAATAGTATAAGATACTGGTCTAGGCACACTTTATACCATACTGCTTTCCACTTGTCCCAACAATTTTTGTTTTACCAAATAATGAATTCTTATACCAAAATCTTAAGGCTTTACACTTGTCAAATACAAGGTTATTATGTTATTTGCCATCATAAAGTTTACTTCTACCCTATTCCATTGATCTGCCTTTCTGTTTCTTGGTCAGTAGCAAAGAGTTTTGATAATTACTGCCTTAAATATATTTTAAGTTATGGTGCTGCTAAACCACCTTCTTTTACATTTTTTCCCATTATTCCTTTGATAGTCGCAATTGTTTTTGTCTTTCCAGATGAGTTTTATCATTTTAATGAAGAAAAAATTTGGTAATTTAATTGGGATGGTGTTGATTATATAAATTAGTTTGGGTAAAATTGTTATTTTTACTATATTAAACAACTTATCTTTATTATATTAAACAATTAGATTTCTTGAGTTATTTAAATCTGATTTTATTTGCATAAAAGTTTTTTTTTAACAATTTTGTTTATATAGTTCCTGGGTTTGTTTTGGCAGATGTACTCCCAGGTATGTTATACTGTCTGCAGCTATTTAAAATTTTTTTTTAATGATCTATTCTTGCAGTTTTGTTTGTGATATACAGGAACAGGAATGCTGATGATTTATGTGTATGTACTTTATATTCTGCTACTCTGCTAAAATTGCGAATTGTTTCAATTAATTATTTAGTTGGATATTTGGGATTTTCCAAGTTATATCATCATATCATCTGTGAAAAAGGGTAGTTTTATTACCTCATTCCCTACTCTGATTCCTGCATTTTTTTCTTCTCATATTGCTTTTGGGAAGATTTCCAATATAATATTAAATAATATTGGTGACAGTGGCTTCCTTGTTTCATACCTGTTCTTACTGGGAAGGCTTCTAGTTTATCCCCATTACAAATAATACTTGCTTATGGTTTTAGATCAATGCTTATAAACATCCCTATGAATATTGACTTTGTCACCTAGCATGTTAACCATCTTTTCTAGGTTTATGTCATCTTCAAATTTAATAAGCATTTGCATAGAATTTAAAGGTGGAAGAGATCTTAGCAATTATTTTTTCTAAATATTATATTTATTTATATATAATATTAAATACTTCATATTATAGATGAAGGAAAAGAGACTCCATGGAGTGATATGACCACTAGTAGTAGAATCAGGGTTTCATTCTAAGGCCCCTAAAGCTAGAGCAGTTTTGTTTGTTTTTTACCATGAATACTGTACAACGCTTTCAACCCAAGCTTCGGACTACATAACCTCTTCAACATCAGACAATTTAATTCTTCCCATTCCACATTTTCCTGTTGAGCAATAACTCTTGGGATATCCTACTTGCTCTGGGGCAACAATCTATCCACTAGCGTTTAATAAATGCTCACTTATTACAGATGCCAGGCACTGTGCTACCTGCTGATGCCAACCTCCTTAATTTAATCACCACCTCCTTTATAATTTAGATAAACAAAAAAAATCAGAGAAGTGAAGTAAGGAGAAAATACTTGTACTGGCTTTTGTCCACCTCATTTAAGCACCTGAAACACCTCGGAGGGATGTCCATGAACCAAAAGGCTCATTTAGAATAGAACACTTCAAAAGAGAGTCTTTTTTTGACAAAGAGGACAGACAAATGAAGACACTGACAAACATTCTTGACTGTAGTATGGATTCTTGCTACAATAATAAGGGAGGTGACAGGAAAATGCTATGGTAAGGGGAAGCTGGTAATTGTTTCTTACTGGCATATCTTTGATTTTAAGAAAAATGGAAACCTGGTGCCTAGAACAGTGATACTCACACAAAATGGAATGAAAGGAAGCCCCATGTTATAATTATGAAACACTTGGACTTTACAGATAATATTTCCTGGTGAAATGAGCGAGAGAATGAAAGAAAGAAAAAAGCATCTGCTGAGTTCCTACCTGTGCTAGATACAAACTATTCAGGGAGAAGCCAAAGTACTTCTCTAATGAACTGCTAAACCCATGGACATCAATTGTTGTTGATGGTTTCTGCCACTTAAGAGGACTGTGATGGTATAAATTAAGTTGGCAGATTTCCTTTTTCAGCTGATATCTAGCTGCAACACCAGCATCCACAAATAAGTGCTGTAATCTATGGACAACAGTCTAGAATGCATAGGGAATGCAACAGAGTAAAGGAAAGGGTGACAGTTCTACCTCCAACTAACCAGCTGTGTGATGCAAGACAAGTCACTTAACATGTCTGGGTCCCTGTTTCTTCTTCCATAAAATGAAAGAACTGGAGAGGATGATCTTGGAGGTCCCTTCCAGCTCTAATTGCCTATGAGCCTCAATCACTGGGGAAAATGTTAAAGTTTTCACAGTCAATTACATGGAAATGACAAATGTTATAATATAAGCAATGGACAAGACAAGACAAGACAAACAACTCTTTCTGATTGCATCATTAATTCCAAAATTGTCTCACCAAGTTGATTAATGGAATCATTCATGTTTTGAACTGGTAATAGTAGCTAGAGTGAGAGTGTCAGAAGTTCATTAACTGAATATTTATTTCACCTACTTAAATATTTATTTTGAAATACTGGGAGTCTCCTGCAGTGAAGAGAGTGGAAACTTAGAATCAGAAATGGTTTTGATGTTGCTTCAGACACTAGCTGGGTGACCAAAGGCAAATTATTTAAATACTCTGAGCTGTGGATAAATCTCTAGGTTATAGATGGTACCAATTTACAAATTCTACTTTTGGTTCTATGTGTCACTGTTGTGTTCCTAGAATAGTCATAGAATGGGTAAGAATAGTTATAGAATGAGGATGGACTTGGGATTCCATTGGTCAGATAAGTTCAACCAATGCCAGGCAGCACCTCCTCTATACCATATAGTCTCGGAAGGTTGCCTGAGCTGTTAAGTGGCCCTGGGTCACAGAGTCAGTTGGTTTCAGAGGGAATACTTGAACTCAGATCATTTTGGCTTCAAGAATAGATCTCTATTCATTCTGTCCCATGCTGCTTCTCTTTCACTGAGGATATATGTCTTTAATTTGATTCAATGAGCAATTAAAATTCAAATGTTAAAATTAATAATAAATTATTATACTGAATTTTTTAAAAATTCTCAAAGAGAAAGTAGGAACTTTGTGTTAACACTACCCTGAAAAAAATATATCTGCCAAGAAAATTCTTGAAGGAAAACTTCTGTTGAGTATGTAATATATCAAATACCTACTCACATCTGTCAGACCTGGGTGTAGAATATTCTGTTTGAGTATAAGATTTGCAAATTATACCCCCCCTCAACAAACCTGTAAGATCCTTTGTACAAGGATGATTATGCCGAGTTTTCTGGTGAAGAGACAGTTTCAGAGAAGTTCAGTTATTTGCCTTTGTTCAGCCACAAGAAGACAGTGGATCCACTGATAGTTAATAGTAATGTTACCAGACACTAAATACTGACAGCCCCTACCTTCAAAGAGCTAACCATCTAATGGGGGAAACAATACAGAAAAAAGAAATGGAGGGGGGAGGTGACAGAGGATACACACCCAGGGATGTGATGTTTATAGAGTTGAAAGCAGAGAAGTCATTGAGAAATGAAGAGTTGTCTAGAAAGCCCTCCACAAAGGGAAGACATTTTGTGTTCCACTCTCCATCCCTCCTGTCTAAGGGGAGAGGCAACAGAGGGTAGGAGGAGGTGATTTCCATGATAATGAGATTTATGCTTGTTGTTGTGTTCTTGGAGGAAGCTTCATGTGTGAGTTCTCAAGGAAAGCGGGTGGTAGGAAATGAGTACTTACCTTTTGAACACAGAACTACAAATGGTAAGTCTAACATCTTTTCCCTTCATATTCTATCTTGATATTTGGCATCTTCTAGACATTTGGCATTCTTTCTGAAGGTAAGTTGGGGGTAGGGTAAGGAGGAAAAGGGGAATCTCAAAAGGCTGAGCATTTGAAGTCACATCTGGATTGGTATTTTTAATCAGGATATATTGACTGGAAAATGTTGGTCTGATCTGACCTCATCCTTCAGTTAGGATGTATTAATGCATTCTTGGCTTTTTTATTTGTTTCTCCTGTGTTGTTTTTCTTCATGGTTTTTTCATAGAAACATGAGATAGAGGAGTCGAAGTTTCTTTTCAAGGTTAAAATATCCTCTTCTCAAAAATGTACCTTATTTTCTTTAGATCTATAGTCAGCATATTCAATTTTAAGTCCAGTCTTATCAACTGCAAAAATTTACCAACTTACCTGCTTCAAAGTTCTTAAATCCAAGCTGATCTTTCCATCCTCTTCCTTGTTTGTCTTAGAAATTTCAAAAACAATTATTGGATTTAATACCAGTCTATTACTATGAGAAAGTCTGTCAGGCACTTCTCATGGCCTCATTTTATTCATCTGTGAAATGAGTGAAGAGGTCCTGTAAATTACAATAACCAGGGATAGAAAGAATCATACATGGGGTCTGAAATGGAGTAGAGAATTTCTAAAGACAGGAGAAGTCCTATTTGTCAGAGAGGCATATGGAAGAAGAGGTCCTGGTCCCATCCACCAGAGTCTTCCTGGGATTGTTGGGAAGCTTAATGAACTCCAAGACGTTACTTAGGGAACAAAGGATATAAAGTTTGTCTCCTCTAAATATGAAAGTGATTGCCTGTGGTCCTGGCTGTTGCTATGTGCAGCTGCTATTGTTAGCCTTTCTTCAGGGTCAGGATCGGCACATCTGGAGAAAGAAGGCTTAACAGCTGTCTAAGGGGCAGGCTGTGGTGACAAGAGTTGGGTGATGATAGAGAGTCAAGGCAGTTCTGTGGCTCCAAAGGAAAACACAAATGTCCTGAAAGCCTTGATGGGCTCGTCCTCAGTGACCCTGAGGTGGCCTCTGCAGAGTTTCCTCCACCCACCAGACTGGGTGGCTACCAGGAAGAAATGATTTGTCAGGTCTTCCTTGTGACATACTCTGAGCATGACACCAACACATATAGACTCATTGCATCCATCTTCTTCATAGTGGGCCCTCCAATTCAACTCCTGACACAGGGATTATTTTTTTAAGCAGCTGATACATTCCACTGTCTCTGTACCATCCGAATCCCCACGTAACTCCCACTTGATAAATGCATGGAGTCACTCTTTCCTCTCATTCACGTAGGAATGATCATTCACTCTGAGATGCTCCAAGATTCTCTTTCCCAATTTTAAATATTTTAAACCCAATGATACACAAACCAAAATTTTAATTTCCCTTCTGAATTCAAATGGAGGATTACAGCATAATCTGTATCTATTATTGGTCATGAGTTTGTCATTTTTGTATCAAACCATTTGTCACTTCAGTCAAATACTTGTAAATATAACTTTAAAAACAAACCTGATCCTTTCCTTTTAACATATCAAAGAAACTCATTGCTTTTGGAACATAGTATGACATGGAATGAACCCTAAACCTGAGGCCACAATGGCCATATTCAATTCTTGGTTCTACCACATACTTTCTAGTGACCTTGGATAAGTCACTGTCCATCTTTGGACCTTAGTTTTCTCATCTGAAAATGAGAGGGTTAGGAAGAATCTTTTTTCATTCCCCATATAGTTTTGCTATCATGAGATTCTGTACATGTAATAGTACACAATCCGTCAGTATGATCATTTATAAACTTTTCCAAAAAATTGTGTGATAAATTCTTTTAGCATTATGACATCACTCATCATGTATTTATTAAGGTAGGTGAAATGCTAAACTCTGGGGAGACAAAGAAAGGCAAAAGTATAGCTCTGCTCCTGAAGAATTTCATGTTCTAATAGGGGAGGGAATATGCAAGTAACAAAGTGCCCACAAAACTGTGTAGATGCAAGGCAATCTCAGAGAAAAGTTACTAGCAATAAGTGGGAGCCTCTGGACTAGGAAATGTCACCCACAGAAACTTGAGCTGTGTCTTCAAGGAAGGTAGTGAAGACAGTAGGTGAGGTGAAAAGGGATGGCAGGCAACATAAAGACCATGAGTCAGAGATGAAGGATGCCAGGCATGTCCCCATCACCCAGCCCACCTCTGAGGCTGAGGTGTCCTGAATTTAAAGTGCATCTTACTTTCTGTCACAACACTTCTTCATGCCTTGGCTTCAGCTATCTGGCAGTGGGAGGCTACATTATGTAGAGTTTAGAGAGCTGTCCCTGCCTCTGACAGTATGGTTATGAGATACCAGGAAACCTCATAGGTCACACTTTTAAGGAAATTAGCCAAGACTGCCTTAGGGGGAAGGAAATCCTCCACCAGGTATTTCCAATTTTAATGAAATCATAGAGCTTGGGCAAAACAAAAAGTGTGTGTGTGCGTGTGTGTGTGTAATATTGCATAAGTGTGTAGGTGTATGTCTGTGAGTGTGTGTATGTGTGGGTGTGTATGCATGTGTATATCTGTGCTTGTATGTGTGTGTGTATGTGTGTGTCTGTCAAGAGGAAGTGAAGCAGTCTTCATTTATTGAAACCAGCGTTCCAGATCATTGCTGATTAGTTCCACTAGAAGTGTCACCTCCTCTCCTCTCCTGGTTGTGATTGTGCTTCTGATTCTCTGGACTTCTTTCTCCACCAAGCCCAACAGCCCTCTCCCTTTCCATTTCTAGGACTTCCCTCTCAAAGATTCCTGTGGCCCCATCTTTCCGACAGTCAGTTCCCCTCATAACCTCCATGTTAGGGTGATGCTATCATGTTCATTTGTGTGCTTTTCCAACTCTGCCCTGACTCTCCAGATTTCTTTTTTCCACTATGTTCTCAATCAATTGGCTTCTTTCCCAAACCCATCACCAACATCTTTATGTGTGTTGTCTTTATACATTAGATTTGAAGCCCTTTGAGGACAGGCACTCTATTATTGTTTCTATCTGTATTCTCAACACATACCACAGCACCTGACATATAATAAGTTTAAAAAATGCTTGTTAATTAACTAACTGACTGAAGCTCTTTAAAAAAATCTGCTTCCAATGGAATCTTTCAGCATGGCCTTTCTTATTGACTTTCTGACTGCAAAGGGCACACTCAGCATAATTTGACATTTGCTTGATGACTCAGGGCAGTCATCATGAAAATCAGTGATTGTGCTTAGCTCTAACACAGCAATGCCCTTGAGGCTTAATGGGGTTGGGAAGAGGACAAAACTGGCCATTTTGTTAAAGGAATTTACAGAGGAAACTGCTTCTTAGCACATATATCTAGAACATGCAAGATCAGTCTCACGGGATGAGTTTAAGGGTTATGGGTTACTTGCACCTACACTACAGAATAATTGTGGTCTTCCTTTTGAGTCCTCACAACTAGATCTTATTCATCCCTTGTCCCTTCTTGCTGCATCAAAAGATCCACCACTTCAGGCCACAATCATTGTCTCTAACTTCTCTGTGCTCCTGGTCTATCTTCCTGTTTTCTTGTCTTTTTTCATATTTTTTGGCACATGGGAGAATGGTCTATTTTCTTTTCTGTCCAGTCAATCAGAGGTTGGGCACCAATAAATTCACAATCTGAACAATTATTTGGTCTTGTGCTATAGTCTTTGTGTCTCTCTATTCAATGTTTTAAAAAAGAAAAAAAAACACCTCCAGGTTTCACAATTTCAGTACTGTTATAGGTAAATGAGATTTGGAGTTATGTAAAGTATTCTTAGAGTTAGATTCCACACATTAACAATTAAAGAACACACATGGAAATAATCAGAAATGCTAAAAATAATAAACCACATAATACTGCTCACTACAGAGAATATGGCCAGTACATATTTTAAGACACTGAGCTGCAGGCTGGTATGACAGTTTCCCTTCCCTTAGAGGAAGAAAGAAGGCATACCGAGATAGCTCCCATCACTGAGCAACATTGATGAGCACAGTCCTTCCCCAAAAAGAATTCTAGCACTCCTGCTGGTAACTTTATTAGAGCAATCTCTGACAAGTTCATTAAAGGTGATCATGGTCTGCTCCCCCCAGGGCCTCTAAAAGAACCCACTATATTCTTTGTACCTCAGGATAAAACTGCTCTGTCCCTAATAGTTGTGGGTCATCCAGTGCATAGACTGGATGAAAATAAAGCTGAATTTTTGAGTAGTTACATGTGAAACTGCATTTCCAAGGGTGTGAAAAAGATGGGCTTCTATCCATTTTCTGTGGGGGAGGAGCAATATGACCTGTTGTAGTTTTCTTGCATGAATAAGTCCACCAGTGGTCCCTCTTTTTTCCAATAAACTAGATCAACTAACTATGAAACTCTATCTCTGTGTTTTTTTTTTAATTTTTGCCTGTGGACCCTACTCACAGAAAGAAATTCAATTACCAAGAGGATATAAAGAGATGCCATGGCCCCATTTATTGTGTGTTATCATCACGATAGACTCTTTAATGAGGAATTGGTTCAAGTGGCATAACATTAGTTAAAATGTGAGAACTGAAGTGATTGGTGCCCATAGTCACTGTAAACTTTGCTAAGCATTAGGATACAGTGAAAATAGTCCAACACTTGTTGTCAAAGGCTTTGAGTTTGACTTCTGACCCCATTACTACTCGGATGGTCAAAAAAATAATCACACCATATTGGGCCTCAGTTTCCCATTTGTAAAATGATGAGGTTGAATTAGAAGATGATCTCTACAGCTACTTTTTTCCCCCAAATCCAATAAATGTTTGACTTTCTCTCCATTCTTCAAACATGCCACTCATCTCCATGGCACTGGTCCCATGCTTGGAATGGACACCCTCCTCCTCTCTGATTTGTAGAGACTCTCTCTTCTATCAAGATAATGCTTAGGAAGGTTTCTTTTCTTCCTTATGAAGGATTTCCTGTTCTTCTCTAGAAGTTTGTATTTATTATCTTTGGTTTTTGTATGTACTTACGGCTGTCATCAGAATATCAGCTTTTTGAGAATTCAGAACATTCTATTTTTTGTATTTATATGTCCACAGACTGGCACAGTGCCAGCCACAGAGAAGATATTTAATAAAGACTTTTTGATTAATTAGCAACCACAATAATTCAGTGAGGTATCAGCAGTGAAAGTATTAGTATCCCAATTTAAAGGGGAAAAATATAGGTTTTGAGTAATTAGATGATTAGCTCATTTCTGAAATCTCTCTCAGTTTTGCCTTAGGAAGTAGTAGCTCCTTCCCACTAGATGCATTCAAAGAAAAAATAGATAAACAGTTGTTAAAATTAGCAAAAAAAGGGATTCTTGTTCAGATTTTTCTAACTTTAAAATATTATGGCACTACATATAGATATGTAGATTTTAGAGATATAGACATATATCTATTTTACATATGCACACATATGTATGCCTAAACATCTATACAGATGGAGAGAGAGAAAGAGAGAGGGGAGAGAAAGAGAGACAGAGAAAGAGAATGAGAGAGAAAGAGAAAGAGAGAGAGAGAGAGGTACCGTTGCTGGTTTGGAGAAATACATTTATTTATATGGGCCCCAATTAGGTTTAGGGCTTATGAGAGAAACATGTCTGCCTTCTTTTTTGAACCCTTAGTACCATAATTGGCATTGACCAGACATTGGGGATAGCGTTTGGCAGAGCTAAATGCAAATTGTTGGAGCTTTCTCAGCCATATAGCATCATCACCAGAGAGGACTGGTGTTGTAACAGATGGACTTTGTTGGTCCAATTACACTACCTAATGGGCATGACAGTGATTTACATGCCAAAGAATGAGTGGTCCATGGATTAAGTGTCAATGGATGGAAATTAATGAGATTATTCCAGTTTCTATAATTAGTTGTTATTTAGATGGTGGCAAAATGGTGAGTGAGAAAATCTGTTACCTACTCAGAGATAAGATTCCAAATGATTATTCATACATTAGTAGAAATCTATTTGGACACCTTTCTCCATATCAATCAGAACAGTTTTGAAGTCTTGGTGGTGTGTACCTCCATAATAAGCAAAAAGGAGAATACAAGGTAACATGGTATAATGGGAATAGTGCTGCCCTTAGAATAAGGAAGATTTGAATTCAAATTGTGCCCCAGACAATAACTGGTGATTTGATCCTGGATAAGTCACAATCTGTCTGAACCTTGTTTTCCTCATCTGTAAAATATGGGTGTTAGACTACGTCTCCAAAGTTCCTTCTGCCTCTAAATCTGTGATTCTTTGATCAAGTGCAGTTGCTAAAATCAGTTCATGTGGCAGTAGAAGGGCAATTTCTCAAACTGATTTTTTTCATTAAAAACATGCTGCAGCTTTCACATATTGATCCTAATTCTCTGTGGTGCCAAACAGTACTGTGACTAATGTTTTGTGTGCTTGTGACCAGCAGCGCCAAATAAATAGTTGGGGATAGGATGTGGGATGGAGAGGACTCTTCAAACACATCTTCAGGAGCAGCCTTGACATCAACTATGTGCTATCTGACTCAATCCTATCTGTTGGGCCAATGTATGCCTTGAGCCAAAGATCATGCTATAGCACTCACTTGCATAGGGATCACATTGGCTGTGGATTAAGAAAAGGTTATTTATGAGTAAAAGCTGAACTAGAAACAAGACTCTACTGGGAACCATCCTTCCTATTTATAGGTGCTAGTCCTCATTTCAAGTGAGAAAAATGGATATCAATCATAGAAGATCAGATTTTTAAAAAATAGAAGAAATTTCATTGGTCATCCCATCCAATCATCTTATTTTATAGCAAAACAAATGAGTCCCTGTGAAGTTGGGAAAATTGTCAAATGTCATACAGGCTAGAAACATAGCAGTTGGAATAATATGGGCTTTTTAAGGCAAATACATTTTTGGTGCCATAGTTTCAAACACCATTTAGCAAAGTTAGTGCCTCTCTTGGAAGTGCTAGTGCTAACCTCACCAAAACTCTGCTCCATTTTTCTGGAAATCATTTTGTACCAGACAGCAAGAAATGCAAGAAGAAAAACTTTGAGTTTTGTCAAGTGAAGAAAATTTGACAAAGCAAAGCTGTCCAGGAAAGTAAAACCTAGATATAAAATGTCATAGTATATCACACTGGAAATATCAGCCTGGTTTGCCTTACATTTCATACATTTAAAAACAATACACACACACACACGTGTGTGTGATGGAAAGTACATTTGTATTCAGCATTGATTCTGTATTCTGTGCACAGCAAAAAAGTTCTAGAGAAGAAGAGACAGAGATGTGAGTTCCATGATTCATGACCTTAACTTTAAAATTTAGTGGAAAAAATTCAAGTTAAATGTATAGTGGTCATACTAATACTCCATGCTTCATCTGAGTTCCCACCCTCTCTCACTGAAGCACAAAATATACAAAAGGGAGAGTGGACAAAAACTTAGAGAAACAAGAGAGTGTTGTAGAGTACATGATGAGGGAACACCATGTGCTTGGGGCAACTCAGAACTCTCAACTTAAGGTCTGGTTGTCCTTTACGGACATCTTCCATCTTCCTCTGCTTTCTGTCAGATAATCAGTTGACTTCCAATGGGAAAGAGAGATGGGATGAGACTTTTTTCCCTGATGATCTCACTGACTCAATGTGCCCATGGAACATCTCATTGGAGCTGGCTGCAGACAGTGTCTAAATCTAAGGAGTCAATTAGCATTCATTAAGTCCCTACTATGTACCAGACAGTGAGGGGTTCAGTCAAGAAACGGCTATGATGAAGGATTTTAGTTTTGAAAGTTACAAGTGAACCCAGGGGATGGGCCAAAGAATACAGAATAAAAATAAGGACTTTTGTGAGTTCTACCTCCAAACCACACCAAACACCTGTAAAAATGACTCCACATTCTGGAGCTGTAGAACCCACAGAATGATGGCGTACAACAAATTTCTAGAGCAAGACAGCCTAAAGTTGACGAAAGCATCTATCACACCAAGTTGAGAGCAGAGCGCAGTTCAGCATGGGCCACGTTGGCACAGGCAGGGCTTGAGCAGGCTGGAGGCAAGGGGCACTGAAGCACTGGCAGATGTGGCCATTTCCAAACTTCTCAAGCTCAAAATGCCAAGGACAAGTTCGAAGGTCATTGGAAAGAACATGTCTGACCTGGGTGAGAGAGTAGCATGGAATGGCCCCAGCCCCAGGGTGGTGGAGGAGGCAGACGATCCAGTGGCAGCCATAGCAGTGGCAGAAAAAGCAGCAGTGGCTGTTTCTGGAGCTCTAGGCCCAGAGATTATGGGGGGCTCAAGCAGCTGACAGTACACCCACCACCCCCATGGGAAGCAGAGAACTATCTTGACAAAGAGCTCAAAAGTCGTATAATTGGCTGGGGAAATGAGCAAAAAAGAGGAAAAAAATCAGACTATAGAATTTTGGTTTATGGCCATTGTCCTTCATCTTCAAAGAGGACCAAAATGACATCACCATGATAAAATGAAATTTCAGTGTGTCTGACTGGCTGATCAGATCAATATGAGCTTGGAATGCTCTATCACAGATCGGGCACAGATAGTCTGTGTGAGTATTTGAGGTGGATACCCTAAATTTGCACATCCTACATTTATTTTGTGCTTTCTCAATTTTGCTTTTCTCAAAGAGTATAGCACCCTTTTTGGTGCAGGCTTGCTATGCTGAATGGGCCTGTGCCAGTGTTTCTCATGTTACACAGTGAAATCCAACGTTCTTGAGAGAGACTTTATCACTTCTTCTGGCCTCCATATGTGAGTTCTCCATAAAATAGTCTTTCTGGTGAGTATACATTTTGCATTCAAACAACATGGCCAGCCCATTGGAGTTGCGCTCTCTGAAGCATTGTTTGAATGCTTGGCAGTTCAGCTCAAGCAAGGACTGCAGTGTCTAGTACCTTATCCTGCCAGATCCTCAGAATCTTCCTAAGACAGTTCAAATGGAAGCGATTCAGTTTCCTGGCATGACAGTGGTAGATCGTCCATGTTTCACAAGCATATAACAATGAGGTCAGCACAACAGCTCTGTAGACCTTCAGTTTGAAGCTGAGATGCAATGAAATAGGATCAATTCTCTGATGCCTATGCTAATTTTGGTCTAATAATTAACACCAAGAAAACAAAGGTGCTCCATCAGCCACCACCACACCATCCATACATGGAACCATCAGTTACAACAAATGGAGATTTGAATGCTGTGGATAAGTTTTCTTACCTTGGTAGTGTACTTTCCAGGGATGTATACATTGACAATGAGGTTGATGCCTGCAGTGCCATAGTTAGTTCAGTGTTTGAGAGGCTCTGAAGGAAAAAAGATTAGGAGAGAAGAGGTATGATAGAATCTTACTTTGGTGACAAGGAAGACCAAAACATGCAACCAGAAGAAGACAACAAAGTCAAAGCTCCTACATTCAAAGCCTCCAAAAAAAATATGAATCAGTCTCAGACCATGGAGGAGCTCAAAAAGGATTTTGAAAATCAAATAAGAGAAGTAGAGCAAAAATTGGGAAGAAAAATGAGAATGATGCAAGAAAACTATGAAAAAAACTAATCAACTCCTTGTTAAAGGGGACCCAAAAAATGATGAAGAAAATTAGACCTTAAGAAATAGACTAATCTACATGGCAAAGGAGATCCAAAAAGTCAATGAAGAGAAGAATACTTTATAAAGCAGAATTAGTTACATGGAAAAGGAGGTTCAGAACCTCACTGAAGAAAATATCGTTTTTAAATTATAATGGAGCAGATGGAAGCTAATGATTTTATTAAAAATCCAGAAATTATAAAAGAAAACCAGAAGAAATAGCAATGTAAAATATCTCATTGGAATAACAACTGACCTGGGAAATAAATCCAGGAGAGATAATTTAAAAATTATTGAACTAACTGAAAGCCATGATCAAAAAAAAGAGCCTAGATATAATTTTTTAATGAAATTATCAAGGAAAACTGCCTTGATATTCTAGAACCAGAAGGTAAAATAAATATTGAAAGAATCTACCCATCACCTCCTGAAAGAGATCTGAAAAGAAAAACTTCTAAGAATATTGTAGCCAAATTCCAAAGTTCCCAGGTCAAGGAGAAAATATTGCAAG
>CM053770.1:9277956-9298100 GCA_028658325.1 Potorous gilbertii
GAAAACTGCCTTGATATTCTAGAACCAGAAGGTAAAATAAATATTGAAAGAATCTACCCATCACCTCCTGAAAGAGATCTGAAAAGAAAAACTTCTAAGAATATTGTAGCCAAATTCCAAAGTTCCCAGGTCAAGGAGAAAATATTGCAAGCAGCCAAAAAGAAACAATTCAAGTATTGTGGAAATACAATCAGGATAACACAAGATCTAGCAACTTCTACATTAAGGGATCAAAAGGCTTGGAATATGATATTCCAGAAGCCAAAGGAGCTAATATTAAAACCAAGAATCACCTACCCAGCAAAATTGAGTGTAATACTTCAGGGGGGGAAATGGAAATGAAATAGAGAACTGTCAAGAATTCTTCTCTTTTTAAAAAATTTATTTTGTTTTCAACATTCATTTCCACCAAATTTTGAGTTTCAAATTTTCTCCCCATCTCTCCCCTCCCCCCACCCCAAAATGTCAAGCATTCTGATTACCCCTACCACCAATATTCCCTCCCTTCTAACATTCCTCCCTTCCCTTATCCCCATCTTCTCTTTTGTCTTGTAGGGCAGAATAAATTTCTATACCCCATTACCTGTATTTCTTATTTCCCAGTTGTATGCAAGAACAATACTCAACATTTGTTCCTAACACTTTGAGTTGCAACTTCTTTTCCTTCCTCCCTCCCCACCCATCCCCATTGAGAAGGCAAGCAATTCAATATAGGCTATATGTGTGTACCTTTGCAAATAACTTCCATAATAGTCATGTTGTGTAAGACTAACTATATTTCCCTCCATCCTATCCTGCCCCAATTGTTGATTGTTTACTTCTAATTGCTTCTTCCTCTCATTTACCCTCCTTTCCATCATCCCCCACACACTGTTTAGCCTCTTCTCCCCTATTTTCTTGTGTTGTAATATAGGTTTTCATACCAAAATGAGTGGATATTTTATTCCTTCCTTGATCCAAATGTGATTAGAGTAGTTTCACTTTTACTCTCTTACTTCAACCCCTTTTTCCTCCATTGAAAAGGCTTTTTCTTGCCTCTTTTATGAGAGATAATTTGCCCCATTCTATTTCTCCCTTTCTCTTTCCAATATATTCCTCTCTCACTCATTAATCTTATTTTTTAGATATGATCCCTTCCTATTCAACTTCCTATTCAAATCCCTGTGTTCTCTGTCTCTCTCTCTCTATGTGCATGCACACGTGCACGTGCCCACATGTATGTGTGTGTGTGTGTGTGTGTGTGTGTGTATACTCCCTTCAATTACCCCAATGCTGAGAAAAGTTACACGAGTTACAAATATTTCTTTCCATATAGGAATGTAAGCAGTTCAACTTTACTAAGTCCTTTATGATTTCTCTTTCGTGTTTACTTTTTCATGCTTCTCTTGATTCTAGTATTTGAAAGTCAAATCTTCTTTTCAGCTATGGTCTTTTCATCAAGAATGCTTGAAAGTCCTCTATTTCATTGAAAGAACATTTTTCCCCTGAAGTATTATACTCAGTTTTCCTAGGTAGGTGATTCTTGGTTTTAACCTATATCAAATCACTGGCCTTCTCAATGGGGATAGGTGGGAAGAAAGAAGAGGGAAAATTGTGTTTTAAGGACAATTTTTAAGGACAAATGTTAAAAATTGTTTTTAAGTCCCAGTAGAAAATAAGACATAGAGATAATGGGTTATAGAAATCTGTCTTGCCCTATAAGAAAATAGAGGGGAAGAGGATAAGAGAAGTGAGATGATAGAAGGGAGGGCAGATTGGGGAAAGAATACACATTGTCTTGGGGTGGGGGATGGAATAGATGGGGAAAAAATTTGGAACTCAAAATCTTGTGAAAGTGAATGTTAAAAACTAAAAATAAATAAACTAATTAAAAAATAAATAAAAGTGAACTTATAACCTAGAAAAGGCCTCTATAGCCATGCCAACATGGAGTAACAATGTCTATTTCCCAAAGCTAATATCCCATCAATATTTGCCCATGAATCCAACTCATGTACATTTTCCTATGATGGAAAATATAAAGAAACCAAGGAGAAAAGTATAAATAGAGATAATTATACAATAGGATAGAATCAAAACTATGCTGAGTTTCTTCTTACCCACTTTGATGAGTTACTCTGTCTTTGTAACCACAGAGACAAATCCCTAAGTGTCAAATACAATCAAATAGCCTGGGGACTTAGGGTTTCCTTGGGGGCTTTGATCCCATCTTCTAATCTCTAAGTTTGGTTAATGTGAGTGATTTTTTTCTCCTTCCCTGCCCATTGAGAGTATGGCCATGAGAGGATGGAGCAGAAAACATTTACATGATGATGTGATTGAGTGGATAAAAACTGCAAGGTCTGGGAAACTTTAGACACACCTTGTCTAAGGAAGACCAATTGTACCCAATCCTAGGGCATTTCTCATCTTTGTTTTGCTTTGAGATTTGAAATTCCCTTTGCCAAGTCTTGTTCTCTTCAATGTAATTGCTTCCAGCAACAGAGGCAATGCTCTGCAACAGGCCAAGTAGAATTAAATTATGCCAGTAAAAAGGGTATAATACAGTGACCTCCCATTCTCCCCTGGACTTTTGTATTAAATATTCATTGGAGTACATCTATATTTGATATAGATTCACAAAAGCCTCTAGGAGCAGAATGGCTACGTTGGTTTCAGAGAACCATTCCCCCATAGAGAAAGCCTTTGTATTGAAGGTCTGCTACCTAGCTCAATATTAAATCATAACCTTTTAGAGACATAATAACAAGAGCTTACATTGACAGAGTATTTTAAGATTGGCAGAGTGCTATATATACATTATCTCAGATGACATGAGATCATATGATCCCAGATCTTCATCTGAAAGATGAGAGAACTAAAGACAGAGTTCAAATAAATCATTTAAGGTCACAAAGATATTTACTAGGAGAACCAGGGCAGGAATTATGGCTCCTGACCCCCTGATCTGTTCTTTCATGCATCAGAAGTCTTAGATCTGGAAGATACAGTATGGTTCAGTGGAAAGAACATAGGTTTATGGGACTTTCATTTAAATCCTGACTTTGATACTTTCTACTTTATTTGACATTTGGGCAAGTCATTTCATCCTTCCAGACCTCACTGTCCATTACCTATAAAATGAGAGAGTCAGACTAGATGGCTGCCAAGGAAGCCCTAGATCCATCTGCGGAGGGACTCTTGGAGTTTGTCGAGTTCAAACATCCTATTCCTCCAAGACCGTCATTTCCTAGGTGAGAAATCTGAAGAAGAAAAGTTAAATGGTATACTCCAAGTCATCCAGATATGAGAATAAGGACCATCTATCATAGAGTGATAGATTTAAATTAGAAAGAGACCTTAGAGTCCATCAAATGTAACAGAGGATCAGAGTGGTGAACTGAGTTCAAATTCGTCCCTAGACACTTACTAAATAGGTGACCCTGGGCAAGTCACTTAACCTCTGTCTGCCTCAGTTTCTTGTCTGGAAAATAAGGGTAAAATTAATACCTACCTCCCACTGCTGTTGTGAGGATCACGTGAGAAAATAATTGTCAAGTGTTTAGCAAAGTGTCAGGCACACAGTAGGTGCTCTGGAAATGTTAGTGCAATTACTCAGTCTCACAGAGCCAGGGACTTCTAGGTCTTTGGAAACAGCCTCCTTTATGGAAAAGAAAGGAAAGCAAAGGTTTTTTCACTAAAGCCACAATTCAAAAAGTGTTTGTTATCTGAAGTTTCCAAAATACATAGGCCAAAATACAGAATTTTGTCATTAAAGAGACCTTGAAAATTATCTTGTTTAATGCCCTCATTTAATACTTGGGACTGCTGGGTAGTGAGTGCAGTGGATAGAAAGGTAGACTTGGGTCAGGAAAAGCTGAATTCTAATTCTTTGACCCCTGGAAAGCCATTTAACCTCTTTTGTTTTTGTGTGTGGCCAAGCTGTTCTTATTTAACAGATGAGGAAACTAAACCTGAGAGAAGGTAAATAGGGGGTCAAAGTTCACAAAAGTAGCAAGGGGCATAATTATCACTGGATCCCAGGACTCTTGACTTTCTGTCTAATGTTCTTTTCAATGTACTATCCAGGGGTGGGGAACCTGCAGCCTCAAAGTCACAGGTGGACTTCTAAGTCCTCGAGGGTGGCCCTTTGACTAAATCACAAACTTACCAGAACAAATCTCCTTAATAAAATGATTTGTTCTGTAAAACTTGGACTCAGTCAAAAGACTGCAACCAAGGACCTAGAACAAAGCTTCAGGTTCCCCCCTCCTGTAAAATTACACCAATAAAATGTTCATTTTTAACGATTCAGGAAATCAAGGAAGGACACAAAAGTTGAAGGTAAAGTCATTATTCTAAATACCCTTTGTAGTTAGATCAAGTTGTAATCAGAAGATCTGGCTGTACCAGGCCTGGGGGCTCCTTGATTCTGAGTCTTTCCTGACTGTCCTGCACCAGCTCAGGTTCCAAGTCTCTACAGGCCTCCATGGTTTTCCTGGTCCTTCTCAAGTCCTCTGATAACTTTCCCATGGCCTCATCTGCCTTTTGCTTTTGTCCTGGGTCTTCCCTTGTCCACTGAGAGCCTTCCCAGGTCTATCTAGTCCTCTGGCCTTTGTACTCTTCTGGGAGCCATCTTTCCCTCTGGCTTATTAAGTTTGTCCCTGTCTTCATCCTCACCATGTCTTGCAACCGCTTTCCCCTTCAGTTCTTTCTCACAACAACATTTCAGCCTTTCCCTCACTGATCTTGCTTCTCCATGTTGACCTCTTGGAAAATCAGTTCAACTCTACACTGTGGTGAAATCCTTTGATTCTTTATCGTCTTGTTAATAGTGCCCTGCCAAGTTTCAGCCCTGGGTTTCCTCCCACCATCTGTTGCCTTCACCCTGATTCTCATACAGCTGCACAGAACTAGAAAAAAAAATCATAAAATTGCTTTGACTGAGTCCATTACAAATTTATGTTTTGTAATCTCAAATGGGCCTTCATTGCAGCAAGGAAATCATTTTACACCTCCCTAATTAATTGACAATCCCACTCACCACAGCAACATTTCCAAAGCTTTTTATGACTCCTTAAATGTCCTCCTACCCCAACCCTTTCGGTTAAGAGCCTTGCCTCATACAGACCATTCTCTGAAACCTCCCTCTGTTCCCCTTTCCCATCTCAGATCACTTATATCCCTTCCCCCTACTATCTCTTCTTTTACCTATATGAAGACACTTCTCCTTTCTAACAACTTTTCTTTTACTTAATTGAATTATTTTGATTTCAACAATAGCTTCCATATAAGATTTTTCCCCTCCCTACCCCTCTTCCCTCCTCTTTCCCCTCTCTTTCTCCACTCCCTCCCTGAAACAGTGTACAATCTTATATAGGTTGTACATGTACATTCCTATTAAATACATGTTGCATAGAAAAATTAAAATGAGTGGGAGAAACTATAAAACAAAACAAACCATAATACAAAAGAAAATGATTTGTTTCTATCCATGATCCATTTCCATAGTTCTTTCTCTGGATATGGAAGGCATTTTGCCTCAAGAGTCTGTTGGAAACGTTTTAAGTCCATGCATTCCAATGAAGTACTAAGTCTACCAGAAAAATTCCTCACACACTAAGGTTGTTGCTGTGTACAAAGTTTTCCTGCTTCTTCTCCTTTAACTCATCATCAGTTCTTATAAGTCTTTCCAGGCTTCTCTGAAGTTTTCCTGTTCATCATTTCTTATAGCACAATAGTATTCCATTATCTTCATATCCCACAACTTGTTCAACCATTCCCCAATTGATGGGCATCCCCTTGATTTCCAGTTTTTGGCCACCACAAAGAGAGTTGCTATAAATAGTTTTGTATATATGGGACCCTTTCCCATTCCTATGATCTCTTTGGGATAGAGTCCCAGAAGTGATATTGGTAGGTGAAAGGATATGCACATTTTTGTAGCCCTTTGGGCATAGTTCCAAATTGCTCTCCAGAATGGTTGGATCAGTTCACGGCTCCACCAACAATGAATTAGTGTTCGAACTCTCCCACATCTTCTCCAACATTTATCATCATCCTGTTTTGTAATGTTAGCCAATTTCATAGGTGTGATGTGGTACCTCGGGGTTGTTTTCATTTGCATTTCTCTAATCAATGGTGATTTAGGGTATTTTTTTCATATGGTTATAGATAGCTTTAACTTCTTCCTCAGAAAATTCCCTTTTCCTATCCTTTGACCATTTATCAAGTGAGGAATGACTCTTATTCTTGTACATTTGACTGAGTTCTCTATATATTTTAGAAATGAGACTTTTATCACAGACACTAGTTGCAAAAAATCTTTCCCAGTTTTCTGCTTCCCTCTTAATCTTGTTTGCACTGGGTTTGATTGTGCAAAATTTTTCAATTAAATGTAGTCAAAATTATCCATTTTACACTTCATAATGTTCTCTATCTCTTGTAGGGTCATAAATTTCTCCATTCTCCATAAGTCTCTCCATAATGTTTTTCTTCTCTTATTGCTACAGCTAGAATTTCTAATACCACATTGAATAAGGGTGGTGTTAATGGACAATCTTGTTTCACCCCTAATCTTATTGGAAATGCATCTAGCTTGTCTGCATTGCATATAATGTTTGCTGATGGTATTAGGTAGATACTGCTTATTATTTTTTAGAAAGTTCCATTTATTCCTATGCTTTCCGGCGTTTTCAATAGGATGGGTGTTGTATTTTGTCAAAAGCTTTTTATGCATCTATTGAGATAATCCTGTGGTTTCTGTTAGTTTTGTTGTTGATATGATCAATAATGCCAATAGTTTTTCTAATACCGAACCAGCCCTGCGTTCCTAGTATAAATCCTATCTGATCATAATGTATTATTCTCATGATAAGTTGCTGTATTCTCTAACAACTTTTCTACATACACAAGTGATCCTATTTCATCCTATTCTCTCTGATAGGTTGCCCCCATTTATCGTAACCACTCTTGCTAACCTTTTATCTCTTCCTATCTACTGACTGTTCCCTGCCACCTACAACTATTCAATATCTACCTTTTCCAAAACCAAAAGTCATTACTTTATCTGTTCATCTTCATGAGCTACCATCTTATAATCTCTTTTCCTGCTTGTATTTAAAATGGTAAGGATAACCTTCTATAATACTTTCTTCTCTATTCTTGAGTCTCTACTGTCTAGCTTCCAATCTCATCATTTAGCTGGGCTTACTCTCCACAGTTACCAGTTATCTACTTGCCAAATCTAATTACCTTATCCTTTTTGACCTCTCTGAAATCTGTGATATGCTTTTTGATATTTGCTTCTCTCTAATTTTTGATGAAAATGTTCTCTCCTGATTTTCTTACTACTCTCCTGATGACTCCTTCTCAATCTTCTTTGTGGCTCTTCTTTGTGGCAGCTTCATCTACCTCTTACATACTAAGTGTAGGCATCACCTAAGTTTCTTTCTTGAGCCTCCTTCTCTCTGTATCCCTTCTTAGTTTGTGGACTCATCAGCTCCATGTATCTAACTATTGTTTTTGTGTTGATGATTCTTACATTTACCCATATAGACCTAACCTCCCATATGATCTTCAATTAGATATTTACAGTTACTAACTAGATATTTACAATGGATATTCTAACTGGGCATTTTAAATTCACCATGTCCAAAAATTAACTCATTATGTTTCTTTGTAAACCGTTCCTTGTTCTTTACTTTCCTACTGCTTTCCTGTGCGCCACCATTCCCACAGTTCCCCAAGTTCACCTCTATGATGTTATTCTCAACTCTTCATTGTTTTTTATTCCACCCCCTATTCAATCAAGGATATTTAAAAGATCATCTCTGGGGAGAGGATGGTCAATTTTTTCTCAATGGCACTCCATGACAGAATTAAGAAGTTGTAGGGGTTCAGATTTTGGCTTGTTAGCAATAAAATATTCCCAACTTGAGCCTTCCCAAATTGGAAAAGTCTGTCTGTTGAAGTAGAGGTTTCCTCCTCCTCGGAGTTCTTCAAGTCTGCAAACTTGAATAACTAATTTCAGGGTTTTGTATACAGGAAATTCTTTCTTCTTCCTAGATTGGCCTGGATAGCTGATGAGGTTCATTATAACTACAAAATATATTGCTTTCACCATTTGTCTCAGTGTGATATGTGACTTTAAACAGACCAAGGGAAGAACTTTCTAAATTATCACAGTCAATGAACAGTATCTTTTATGTAGATGATACCTAAAAGTATAATCTAAACCCATCATTACATTCAAATCAAACAACATTGACTATGACATAATCATCTCAACACTGGGGAAAGAATTGGAAACTAAAGATTTCTTGTCATCTATTACTGGAAAATTGTTTGATTGTTTTGCAAAGAAATGGATAGATTTAGTGAAACTGAAGGATTTAGCATGAAAAAAACTAAAAAAAGTCATTATTTTAAAATCTTTATCAATATTCTTAAAACTATCTGCTTAAAATGTCCATCACACTTTAATGATAGCCTTGGATTTACTTCTGCATAGACTAACTTGTCCCAACTGAGATAGTTTTATAAGAAACCATTTATAAGCCTCAACATCAGTTTCACAGATTTAAAAAACTCAATTCATAATAAATATGAGTAATAGAAATTTCATATATATGTATATATACACATACATACATACATATATATTTCCCCCCAGGTTCTAATTCTGTGATAATAAGATGAATACTATATTTCAAGTCTGGTAAAGAGTGGAAAATGACAGACCCCTTATGAGAATGAGGTTGAAGTCTATCTTCTAACAACACTCAAATGGAAAGACAATTTTATGATAGCTCCCTTCTCCAAATTTAAATTAGTAGACAAGTGTTGGAAAGGAAAAGCCGGTGTGCGGGAGTGTCTCATACTTCTGTTGATGTACACAATCAGGCCAATATCTTTGGAAGCTGTTACCTAAATATTTACTTCTACAAAAATACTTTTCAATTTTCCACAATAGAAAAAAAATAATTCTAAATATTTGCTTTCTGTTTAGTCAGCAACCAAATAAAAAAGAGCTGAATTTAAAGACATAGAGCCTACTTACAAACTTGCTCCTGTCTTGGTCTTGTCACTTGCTTTCCTAGGGCTCAGTTTCCTCATATTAAAAAAAGGGAAGTAAATTAGTTGTTTTCTGAAGGTCCATTCAGCCCTTCTTCTCTGAATCTATTAATATTATCTAATTTTGTTCATGAGAACTCTCATGCATTTCCCTTACCATCTGTTTCTACTACTACATCTGAACTTTGGATTATTTTTTCCTCATGTTTGGGCTGCTGCTTTCCTGACTTTCAATCTGAGCCCCTTACTCCAATCTATGAAATAAAACAATGCTAAATAATCTCATACAAAATTACTTTCATTGAGTCAAAAACTGAGAATTGTACGTACCTCTTAAAGTTTTACAAAATACTTTGTAGTTATGTCATTTGAGTCTAACAATGGTTTTAGAGTAGTCGTTACATTAAAAAAATGGTTCTTTCTACATAAATTAACTTGCTTTTTCAAACTACCATAACAAACTACTAAAATTATTTTATAGAGCTAGAAAAAAACAGCAAAATGATTCTGGAAGAACAAAAGGATATGAAGGCAATAAACTAATATATGTATATGTGTATGTACATATATGTATGTATATACATATATACATATATATTTATACAAGTGTATTTATATATATATATATGTATGTATGTATGTATAATATAGCTCTACCAGAACTCAAACAATCTTGTACTGAAATAAAATGATGGATTAGTGTAACACATTAGGTACACAATACATGGTGGTAAATGACCATAGTAATCTAGTGTCTGATAAAGCCATATTTGACAAACATTGGTTGGAAAACTGAAAAGAAGTTTGGCAGAAATTAGACATAGAAAAACATCCTACACCAAGATACCATATGCCAAAGGAAGTTCAAAAAATGTATGTGATTTAGTCATAAAAGGTGATTAAGAGAGCAGGGCAATTTTTACCTGTCAGATCTATGGATAAGTAAAGATTTTACAACCAAACAAGCAGTCAAAAGCATTACAGGATATAAAATGAATAATTCTGATTACATTAAATTAAAAAGGGTTTGCATAAACAAAATTAATGCAGCTGAGGTTAGAGGGAAAGCAGGAAACTGAGGGAAAATTTATAGCAAGTATCTCTGATAAAAGCCTCATTTCTCAAATATGTGAAGAAACAACTCCAATTTTCAGGAACATATGTCATTCCTCACTCAATAAATGGTGAAAGGATTTGAGTAGGGAATTTTCAGAAGCAGAAATCAAAGCTATCTATGGACATGTGAAAAAAATACTCTAAATCAAAACTAATTAGAGAAATTCAAATTAGAACAAATTGGACATACCACTTCACGTATGTCAGATTAGCTAATATGACAAAAAAGTAAAAATAACTGATGTTGGAGAGGATGTCAAAAAATAGGGACTCTAAAGCACTGTTAGTGGGGTTTTGAATTGATCCAACCATTCTGGAGAGCAATTTGGAACTATATCATTAGGGCTATAAAACTGTATTCTCATTGACCCAGAAAAAGCTACTACTAGAGCTGTATCCCAAAGATTTCTTTTAAGGGAAAGGCTCTATAAGAACAAAAATATTCATAGCAACTCTTTTTAAGGTGCAAGGAATCAGAAATTGAGGGGATGCACAACACTTGGGGGATGACTGAATAAACTGTGGTATACAATTATCATGGAATACTATTGTGCTATAAGATATGCTGAACAGGATGGTTTCGGAAATACTTGAGAAGATATATGAACTGATGCAAAGTGAAGTGAACAGAATCAGGAGAACATTATCCACATTAATAGCGAGATCATCCAATGATGAATGAGTAATGTGGCAATTCCAAAGACTACAATGATCTGAGATAATTATTAAAGACTTATGATGAAAAATACTTATTGACCTCCCGAGGAAGAACTGATGGAGTCTAAACACAGATCAAAGTTTGCTTTTTCCTTGATTTCTTTTTCTTGTTTGTTTTATTCACCTTTTTGCACCATGGCTAATATGGAAATATATTTTATATGGTTTCATGTATATAAACTATTTCAAATTGCTAGCTTTCTCAAGGGGGTAGAGGAGGAAGGGAAAGTGGAAATTTGGAACTTAAAACTTTTTTAAAATGTTAATTATTTTACTTGCAATTGAGAAAAGCAATAAATAAGGAAGAAAAATATTTTAAAGTATAAAAATACTTATATGATTTCACTGTTTTGGGGAACTCTCACTGAGGAAATTCCTTCTTCCAATACAGCTCAGTCTCTGCTCTTAATTTAGAGGGTACAAGCTCATACAGTTAAAAAGTAGCAGATCCTAAGGACATTGAGAAGTTCTATCACATTTCCTAGGTCACATAACCAATGTCACACAAGAGAGGAAGTACTTGAATTCCTTTTTTCCTTAGGCCAAACAAGAATTCTCTTCATTATGGCTGCCTTTAAGAAGTAATTTAAAATGTTAGTTTTTCCAGTTTTACAGATAAGGAAACAGAGTCAGAAAGGGGAATTAGCTTGGCTATGATTACACAGGTAGTAAACATTACAGAACACAGGTGGCATTTACAGCCATGGGGGTTTTTTTTTTGTTTGTTGGTTTTGGTTTTTATGGCCCTTCTCAAAGTATTTCAATAGTTTTCTGGGGTTTATTAAGGTAAAACCCTTTATTCTTGGCATTTGTGGAATTTTTTCATAATCTGAAGCAGCAAGGGTATACAGAATATGGATAGAAAGGTGGATTTGGGGACAGGAAGACCCAGGTTCAAATTTTGCCTTGCTCTAGGCACATAAAACATGGAGAACTCTCTCTACTTCAATTTCCTAATAATAACACCTTTTTCTGGGGTTTTTACTTGGATTGAGTGAGACAATAATGTGAAAAATTACTTTCAAATCTCCAAGTGCTTTTTATACCTGTCATATTGTTTTTACCTTTCAAATCTTATTGGTTTCTGCTTTTCAAATTGATTTAGTATTTTTTCTTTATTCTGCATCCTTTTTCTTTCTCTCCTTTCTTCCTATTCCCATTGAACAATTTAAAAAAGGAAAAAGAAAATCTTCATAACATATATGCATCCTCAAACAAAATTAATTCTTACACTAGTCATTTCTAACAATGAATGTCTCATTCTGCATTTTAGGTGATGACAGCCCTTGTAGGAATTGGGTGATATCCCCTGCTTTGCCTCCAGAAGACAACCTATCCAATAGCATGCTTTCCCTTTCCAATCCTGTTGTATACTATCCCCAACACAACCTCTTGGTCATTGGAATCCCATTGGTTATAGGATCCTTGGAAAAGGGTTAAAAAAAAGGAAAATTTAAGCAGGAAACACTTTTGTTTCATCTGCATTAGTAATATGTTCTCCATAACTTTCTTGAATTTGGGCAATCAACAAAATAATAAACCAGGTCGTGATTTGTAACCTTTGCTGATTTCTGAATTATAAATGCTCACATTGAAATTTTCATAATGTACTCTCATGAGCTGGTTTTAGCACTCTCTAGCATGCTTCTGGTGGAAATATAATTCAATGATATTCTAGTATAGCTGAGGTTCTAAGACAGGAAATTAATAACCTAAAATCATAGTTTCATAAATCTAATTCTGCAAATGACTTGTCAAGGTCACACAACTAAAAAAGTAGCAAAACCAAGACTTTCTGTGCTCTATTACACCCACATTGAAGTTAAGCTCCTAAGGAATTTTCCAAAATGTGCTTATATGCAAAAATATTTTACAGTTTCTTCCAACTAATTCCAAAATATTTCACTAAAAAATCTAAACAATCAAGATTGTAGAAAAATGCTATTCTACATAAAGTAATTCAACATTGAGTCAATCTGTTGATATCTACTCCAGAAGACAGATGAAAGCTGAATATCACATACCAACTGCCAGCTTGGGTTTCCCCAGCTGAAGATAGCTTTATATCATCTGCATGTTTTAGATTTATTTTGAAGGGATTTTTTTTCTCCCTAAACAGAAACTAACAATTTCCATCCTATTGATTGAGCCAATTTTCTCCAGGTCATTCAAGGAAACTATAGAAAGAAGTCAGAAATCTGCATAGTTGGACCAAAATACCAAAATGGCATACATATTATTATAGGGTGTGGTTTCTTTTGTCATTATGTACATGTCAGAGGATCCAGATCTTTCAATGAACTAATTAATGAAGAAGCATTTATGAAACTTTTGCTGTATGCCAGACACTAGACTGAGTACTGCAGATAAAAAGAAAGGCTCAACAGATATCTGCTCTCAAGAAGCTCAGAATTTAATATGAGTAACCATATAAACAAATAGATATAGAAAAGATACATACAGAATAGAAGGAATGAGGATGAAGACTTTGATCTCTACCACAGCTATAAAGAACTTCCCTCAGATCTTCAAGAATTGGAGAAATTCATTTAGTTGTTGACAAGTTAAAAGGGAAAGATTGCAATTTTAGTTATAAATCATTGTGAATATTTTTCCTGTCTAATGTAATATCTTTGATTGTTGCCAAAATAGCATGAAGACAGTGGAAGCCAGACAGGCTGGGTGAATTGGCTAATTGTGTCATCAATTCAATTTAAATAGTACAATCTTCAGGCCTCTGTTGACAAGTCTAAGTGGTTTTCTTTTTAATTCTATTATATTTGAATCTGTGAAATTCAACTTTAATTTTCTCAGTGGTTACTATATTTTGGGAGGGTGATACAAAGACAGAAATAAAACATTCCGTCCCCCAAGGAGTTTATATTTCACTGAGGGGAAACAACATGCACACCTAGCATAAGTACATGAAGCATTAAATAAAGCAATTTCAAGGAGAGGGAAGAAACTAACAACGGTGTGGGTGGCATTTGGGGGGAATTGACAAAGACCCCATCATTGATTACACTGGAACTGTGCTTCTAAAAGTTTTAGATACCATAAGCTTATATAGAACTTGGGTTACATGTGCTGGCATGTACAGGAAAGGAGAATGGGAATGCTCCTTTGGGGCATGCTGGCATATCTATGTTAGAATTCTAACAAGAAAATGTGAATAGAATATATACATATATATATATGTGTGTGTGTGTGTGTGTATGTGTGTGTACACATATGCACATATAGATATGCACACAGATATATTTAAAATCTCTATCTGTAGATATATAAATATCTATAGATATATCTATATATCATCTCTTTGCTTTTCCTTCTCAGTATCCTTCTATTGGATGTGGAAGAGAATAAGATGAAGGAACTGAAGATATTAACCTAGGAAACAAGAAGACTTATGGTAGACATGATGCAATTGTCCTCACGAACTTAAATGGATTGTCACAGAGTAAAACATACCCTGACCTTTTCTGTATGGAACCAGATGTAATAACTAGGACTAAGGGTAAAAACTGAAGAGAAATGAGACTTGGTGTAAGTCAGAACTCTCTAAAAGTGGAATGGCAATCCTCAGGAAAAATTGTGATCCCGTTCATTGGAGATTTGTAATCAAATGGTGAGGAAGTATGTGTCAAATGTTTTGTGGTAATCTTTTCTTACATAGTGATCTGATAAATGGACTCGGACTTCCCTAGCAAATTAGAAATTCTGTGATTGATTCTGAATTCAAGAATTACCTGTAGGAGGCATTCATTTTTATGACGTAGTCTGTGAAAGAACTAAACAAATCATAAGAACTCAGACTATTCAATCTTATCCGGTTCAATAAAGACTCGACATCTTCCTGGCTAATCTAGTATGTCCTTTGTCCTTCAGAAAACAGGAGCTTTTTCATTTGTTGGTTGATCTTTCATATTCGACTAAGCAAAGGACCATAAAGTGATCTGTGGAGTAGGCTAAAAAGTGGCAAGAAAACTGTCACTGAGATCATAACTCACAGTATCTGGCGTGGGAGAGAGCATCTATTGTGAGGGAGAAAAGTTTTAGCATCAAAGGGACAAACTAGGACTTCAAGGAATATGGAACCCAGGAAACCAAAGAGAAGGGGGATGATGGGCACAAGTAGAGTTTGTGCAAAAAAGTTATGAGGACACATTTAGATTTATTTTTGACTAGAGAAGGAAGAAAGGAGAAAAAATTTTGTGAAAAATAGGAGGGAGACAGTTAATCCTCATTTTTTTTTCATTTTAAAAGTGAATAGGTCACAAGACAAAGTCAGGAAGACCTGAATACAAATATTCTTTCTGACATTATTAGCTTGTTGTCATAGTCAAGTCATTTGTCCTCACTGATCCTTAGGTTCATTGTCTGTAAAATGGTGATAGTATCTACCTCACAGCATTTGTATGAAAGTTAGGAGCATAATGTATATAAAGTGTTTTGTAGACTTTAAAGTGCAGTATAAATGTCAACTATTCTTCTTTAATACATATCTCTCTAATATTGGTCTCCTATTTAATATAAGGACATTGTGACTATTTTTGCATGAATCATTTGAAACCAATTCAAGTCACACAAATTTGTAGTCATCAAACTCTGTGATTGAAATGACAAAGGAATAATTTTATAAGTAGCCAGGAGGGAAAAAATAACATCAGATAGAAAAATAAAAATAAATTGTATAGAATTTTTCACTCAAGAAGATGTGACAAAAGATTCAGAATATACACATTGGAAATTATATTTCATTCCAAAACAGAGTTGTCTAAAATAGTTTTCAAAGATAAAAAGGCATTTGGAATAACAGCAATATTTCAAGAATTTAGGGATAAACTCCAAATTTGACATGCTGGTTGATACAAAAATTATTTTTAAAATGCCAAGGTAACTTGAAAGCAATATTATGAGTGTGAATGATAAACTTCTGGCTTTATATAAAATGTATGCCAACAAAGCAAAACAAAAGACATATTGTTTGGATTTTTAGAAAATATCTCACCATAATCATCCTGGGGAAGGACAAAAAATTAAAGGAAATACTGGTTTGATTTGATCCTCATAATGCAAGAACCACAATTGGGCATCAAAGTGTTTTCTTGTTAAATATAGTCATTGGGGTTGAAGGTTGTAAATGTGGAACTCCACCCAAGAGAATCTTAGAAACCTTCTAAATAATAATAAAGTTAAAGAGAATCCTCTATTCTCACAATTTGCATTTGGTAAAGTTCTGATAGTGGTAATTAGGCAAGGAAAATATATTACAATTAGAAGCTTTGGTTAAAAAATAAAATATCATGTCTATTCATGAGTGAAATGAAGGTTTAGGTATAAAATCCTAGAGACTCAAAAACAATGACATAAAAACCTAATAGTTTCAGTAATGTTATATGATCTATGAGAAACCTACAAAATCACCCAAATTTTGTTGTTACTAATAAAAAAAACCACAGACATTTATAGCAGAATAGAATTTAAAACAACAAAATTCATTAACTATTTGGGAATTATACTATGAAGAATAGGATCGACATAAAATTGTCATAAAATAATGTATAGAGGAAGATGGAGGGGATAATTTTGATTTAATTGGTTTAAGGCATGCCCAGGTGAGGAACTCTTTCCTTTCCAACTTATAGATTTAGAGATTTTTAGAGGCTTGAGTGGTTATGTGATACATATAAGTAATACATATAGTTAATATGTATTAAAAGTGGAGCTTGAACTCAGGGCTTCATGGCTCTGAAGTCAACTCTCTGTCCACTATGCAATATTTTCTCTATAAAAAGGAAATATAATACGTCTTGTAGTGGCTGTTCTTTGTGGTGGCAAAGAACTGGAAATGGAAGGGATACTCATGAAGAATGACTTAAGTTGTAGCATATGATTGTTTTGGAACACTATTATGCTATAAGAAACGGCAAGCAGGATGGTTTCAGAAAATTCTGGGAAGATTTATATGAACTGATACAAAGTGAAGTGGGCAGATCCAACAGCACATTGTACACAATAATAACGACAGTGTAAAGAAGATCAAGTGTGAATTATAGCTACTCTGTTGAAGACAATGATACAAGAGGATCCAAAAGGTTCATGCTGAAAAATGTTGTCCACTTCCCAAGAGAGAATGGATGAATTTAGAGTACATATTGAAACATCCTTTTTTTATTTTATGGTTTTATTTTTGTGTGTATTTTTTGATATATAACTAATATGGGAATAAGTTTTGTTTGACTTCACATGTATAATCAATATCATATAATTTGCTTTCTGAAAGGGTGGGGGAGTGGCAGAAGAGAGAGAAAGAATTTGGAACTGAATTTTTTAAATCTTTTTTTTCACATATAATTGGGAAATATTTAATGAAATAGATTTCCAGGGGTAGAATTAAGATGGTAAAAGAGAGAAAGGACTCAATTGTAGTCTCCCACCATTTTACATACACTAAAATAATGCCTCAACTCACATTCTAGAATGGCAGAGCCAACAAAAGGTCAGAGTGAGACATTTTGCCAGCCCATGTGGATGAAATACCAGTGGTGGGACTCTTCCTTTTAACACTGGTTAAAATTGGGGAAACTGTGGCCTGAAGACAAATGTGGCCTTGTATGGGTGCAACCTACTGACTGATTCCAAGTTTTACAGAACTAATCCTTTCATTAAGAGAATTTGTTCTGTGAAGTTTGGATTCCATCAAAGTTCCACGCTTGAGGACCTAGAGAGTCACACGTGGCCTCGAGGCCACAGGCTCCCCATCCCTGGGTTATCTTATCTAATTAAGAAGTTCCCTTTGACATCAGTCAGCTTCATCCAATGTACACTAGACTTCTGGAACTCACAAATTCACATTACCTCCAAGAATGGTGACATTCACTTTTAAGCCAACTACTCAGATGCTCAGAAAAGGAAATACGAAGCAGAGAAGTTGTCTAGAGATCCAGGGGTAAACTTGCCTGGTAGAATCTTCCTTTTCTGACTGGGGTTTTTGTGTCCTGAACAAACACCACACTTTTGTGGGCCCATGTCTCTATGGCAGAGTAGTTGTTCATGAGGATTGGATGAGATCGTTAAAGCCCTTTGAAAATGTTCAGCTATAATAATGGCTAATGTGGAGGAACAGCTTGGAGTGCTCAAAGCACTTTCAAACACACTGTTTAATTTTATTAGATTTTACAAAAAAAAGTGAAGCCATGTAAAACTAAAGACAATGTATAAGTGAATGTTATCCAAAATAAACAGAAAACCTCAATTTTCACCAAAAGCACAGTCTCTGTTTCAACAAGGAAGGTGAGGTCAAAAAGAACCATTTGTATTTTTGGAGTTCTTACTGGAAGTGTAGCAGAAGTCCACACAATTTTCAGGAATTGAAGATAACCAGAACTTTATCTTGCCAAAAATGAAGTCACAGTGAAGGGGACTTCCAGACCTTCTTTTAGTAGTTAAGATTTAAAAAATAAAAGAACAAGAAAAGGTGTGAAATCTGGCTGCATATTTCTCATAAAAAGAGCATCTTGAGACTCCACTAGCTTTCCTATTATTTGTTCAGAGAACATTTTAATTTATTGTACATTCTTATGCTGTCAGAACAAATAAATGTGTCAAGGAGCATCTTAGTAGCTGATCAAGATAGCAGGAGAAAAAATGAAGACATGAAGGCCATGGAATGGCCAGATGGTGTTTTCAAAACAAACAAACAAAGAAAGAAAAAAGGAGTGTGAGAACTAGCATGTATATATTTTGCAAAATGTTATATGCCAGACACTATCCTAGGTGTCACAGATACAAAGACAGAGAGAAAAAAAAATTGCAGGCCCCATCCTCAAGGGGATTACATTCTGTTCTACTGAGGTCATATAATATGGGAATGTACACATAAACATATATGTGTATATATATATATATACATTTATATGTAAATACAAAAAAATACATAAAGTAAAGCACTATTTCAGGAAAGAGGAGAGGTGAAGCTATGAAGAAATGAATGAGGTATAAAAATCAAAAGTCATCAAAATAATAATTCAGATGAATCAATTCCTTTGAATGAACTAATAAGGTAGCACTATAGATGGAAAGAAGAAGATAAAAACGTTAAAAGAAAATGACTGACTGAATAAGAGAAATAAGAGACAGAAAGATGACTCAAACCTGTGGACCCTAGTTGTTTATAAGACAATAGTAGTGGTTGGATTGGCTGAAAAAGTTAATCCAAGAAAGCACCTGTTTGGGGAGGGGATGGAAATATTGAGTTTTCACTTGAAGTGATTGAGTTTGGTCACCCAACGGACCATATCCAGAAGAGAGTAGCAAACACCTCCTTCATGAGAGAGGTGGTGCTTGAACTGAATCTTGAAAGAAATGAGAGGTTACATATGGTGGAGCAGAGGAGGAATTGAATTCTATGCATGAAAAATAGCCAATGAAATAGAATGAAAAATGTCATAGAGCATGTAGATTGGCAGCATCAAAAATCTGAGGAGGGGGGAAAAGTGTAAGTAGACTAGAAAGGACAGAAAGGATCAGGTTATGAAGAGCTTTAATATCCTTATTAAAGGACACAATCAAAATGTCACCTCCCCAGAACAAAGCTCTATTTCTCTACTATAGTTGAAGTTCTGCCAACACAATTTCCTACACTGAACTATGTAATCTTATTTCATGTGTTTATCATATGACCTCTTTAGGCCTGTTTCCATTTGTCAAATCTTGTGTTGAACTGGATGACTTCTGAGATACCTTTAAATTCTAAATAACTGGCCCAATGATCATGTGAATTCCTATTTATAGAACAAAAATCAACTCAATCTTGCATTTTCATTGGCCTGAAAAAAATATTGCAATAGCTACACACCTAAACTGCCAGGTCAGCATCTCAGTCTCATCAGTAGCTTGAGCAATGGTTATTATTTTTGAGATGAAGCAGAGCTTTAATTAAATCTCTGGAAAGGTGAATCCACCTCTACTCCTCCAGGATTTGAGATGCACGTCTCCAATATTTCATTAACATCTGCCAAAGAGATTTGCGTGAACATCTAGCTCAATGCACACTACACTTCATCCATTGCATGATAAGAAAATTGAACTCTGGCCAGGCCTTTGGGCTCACAGCGGGTTTCCCAATTTATCAGGAAATAGGTAACAGGAAAAAAAGGAAGTTTTGTTTCCTGTCTTATCCTTGAAGTTGGATAAAAATAAAGAGATATCAATCTTACAAGCTCATGTACGCTTCATGAATTTCAGTGATATAT
>CM053770.1:9298600-9328268 GCA_028658325.1 Potorous gilbertii
AATCTTTATACCTAGATCATGTACACATTTGGACTTTATTCTTATGTATGGTGTCAGACGTTGGTCTATGACTAGCTTCTGCCACACTTTTATCCAGTTTTCCCAGCAATTTTTGTCAAATATTGAATTCTTCTCCCAGAAGCTGGGGTCCTTGGGTTTATCAAACAGTAGATTGCTATATTCATTGACTACTGTGTCTTGGGTACCTAACCTATTCCACTGTTCTAAACTTCTGTTTCTTAACCAGTACCAAATGCTTTTGATAATTGCTGCTTTATAATACAATTTGAGATCTGGTCGAGCTAGGCCACCTTCCGTAGCATTTCTTTTCATTAGTTCCCTTGCTATTCTCGACTTTTGTTCTTCCAGATGAATCTTGATATTTTTTCCAGCTCTAGAAAATAATTATCAGATAGTTTAATTGGTATGGCACTAAATCAGTAAATTAATTTAGGTATGATTGTTAATCTTATTATATTAGCTCAGCCTACCCTTGAGCAGCTCATGTTTTTCCATTTACTTAGATTTGACTTTATTTGTAGGAAAAGTGTCTTGTAATTATGTTCATATGGTATCTGGATTTGTTTTGGCAGGTAGACTCTCAAATATTTTATGGTGTCTACCCTAGCTTTAAATGAGATTTTTCTTTCTATGTCTTGCTGTTGGGCTTTGTTAGTAATATACAGAAATGCAGAAGATTTATGTGGGTTTATTTTGTAACCTGCAACTTTGCCAAATTTGTTAATTATTTCAAGTAGTTTTTTACTTGGATCTCTGGGATTCTCTAAGTATATCATCAAATCATCTGCAAAGAGTAATAACTTAGTTTCTTCTTTGCCTATTCTAATTATTTCAATGTCTTTTTCTTCTCTTATTGATATAGCTAGCATTTCTAATACCATATTGAATAACAGTGGTGTTAATGGACATACTTGTTTCACCCCTCATCTTATTGGAAATGTATCTAACTTATCTCCATTGCATATAATGCATGCTGAAAGTTTTAGGTAAATACTGCTTATTATTTTATGGAAAGTTCATTTTATTCCTAGGCTCTCCAGTGTTTTTAATAGGAATGGGTGTTGTATTTTGTCTAAAGATTTTCTGCATGTATTGAGACAATCATGTAGCTTCTGTTAGGTTTGTTGTTGATATGATCAATAATGTTAACAGTTTTCCTGATATTGAACCAACTCTGAATTCCTGGTATGAATTCTACCTGATCATAATGTATTATTCTCATGGTAAGTTGCTGTGTTCTTTTTGCTAAAGTCTTATTTAAAATTTTTGCATCTATACTCATCAGAAAAATTGGTCTATAGTTTTCTTTTTCTGTTTTGTCTCTCCATGGTTTAGGTATCAAAACTATATTTATATCATAAAAAGAATTTGGGAGGACTCCTTCTTCCCCAGTTTTCCCAAATAGTCTATATGTTCTTTAAATATTTGATAGAATTCACTTGTAAATCCATCCAACCCTGGAGATTTTTTCCTAGGAAGTTCATTGGTGGCTTGTTCAATTTCTTTTTCTGAGATGGGGTTGTTTAAATATTCAACTTCCTCTTGTATTAATCTGGGCAATTTTTTAAAATAATCATCCATCTCATTTAGATTGTCGAATTTATGGGCATAAAGTTGGGCAAAGTAATTTCTAATTATTATTTTAATATCCTCCTCACTGGAGATGAGTTTACCCCTTTCATTTTTGATATTGGTAATTTAGTTTTCTTCTTTCTTTTTCTTTTACTCAATTTGACCAAAGGTTTATCAATTTCTTTGGTTTTTTCATAAAACCAACTCTTTGTTTTATTTATTAGATCAATATTTTTCTTAATTTCAATTTTGTTAATCCCTCCTTTGGTTTTCAGTATTTCTAATTTGGTATTTACTTGGGAATTTTCAATTTGTTCTTTTTCGAGCTTTTTCAGTTGCATGCCCAATTTATTGATCTCCTCTTTCTCTATTTTAGTTGGGTAGGCATTCAAAGATATACAGCTTCCCCTAAGAACTACTTTTGCAGCATCCCATAAGATTTGTCAGGTTATCTCATTATTGTCATTCTCTTGAATGAAGTTGTTGACTGTGTCTGTGATTTGTTGTTTAACCCACTCCTTCTCTAGAATTAGATTATTTAGTTTCCAATTAATTTTTGGTCTTTCTTTCCATGGTCTTTTATTACATATGATTTTTATTGCATTATGATCTGAGAAGGATGCATTGATTATCTCTGCCTTTCTGTACTGGATTGTAAGATTTTTATGCCCTAGTATATAGTCAATTTTTGTGTATGTGCCATGTATCGCTCAGAAAAAGGTATATTCCTTTCTATTCCCATTCAGTTTCCTCCAGAGATCTATCATATCTACCTTATCCTTCTTTTCTCCCTTTTAGCTTTCCCTCCTCTTTTTTCCCCCTTCCCCTCCTACTGCCTATAGAGCTAGTTAGGTTTATTTACTTAATTAAGTTTATTGTTCCCTCTTTGAACCAAATCAGATGAGAGTACCTCTCAAAGAATGCTCATCTCCCTCCCCTCTTTCCCTCTACTATAATTTCGTACTTCTTGTGATGTAATTTGTCATTTTCTGCTTCCTCCTTTTCACATCTCCTGTTACAATCTCTTCACATGCTTTAATCACATGTTTATCATCACATCATTTACTTTATATCTGTTCCTTCTCTCTATGTATATCCCTTTTATACTTCAAAGTAGATGTACAATTCTCAAGATTAAACAAGTATCATCTTCCCTTACAGGGAGGTAAACAGTTTGCCCAAATTGAGTAACAAGTTTTTCTTTTCCCCTTTTTACCTTTTTATGCCTCTTTCGAGACCTGAATTTGAAGATCAAATTTACTATTGAGTTCTGGCCTTTTTGTCAGGAATGTCTGGAAATGCCTTGTTTTGTTGAATGTCCATCTCCTTGCCTGAAATGTTATGCTGAACTTTGCTGGGTAATTGATACTTGGTTGTAGTCCCAGCTCCTTTGCCTTACAGAATATCATAATGTAGAAGCTGCAAGGTCCTGTGTTATCCTGACTGTAGCTCCTTGATATTTGAATTATTTCTTTCTTGTTGCCTGTAGTATTCTCTCCTTCACTTGATAGTTCTGGAATTTAGCAATCATGTTTCTTGGTGTTTTTAATTTGGGATCCCTTTCTGGAGGGGAATGGTGGATTGCTTTGATGACTATTTTGCCCCTGGATCTAGCACTTCTAGGCTGTTTTCCTTGATAATTTCTTGAAAGATATTGTCCAGCACCTTTTTTCAACGTAGCTTTCTGATAGGCCAAAAATTCTTAAATTTTCTCTCCTGGATCTATTTTCCAAGTTAGTTGTTTTTCCAATTAGATATTTTACATTTTCTTCTACCTTTTCATTCTTTAGATTTTGTTTGACTAATTCTAATTTTCATCAAATTGTTTTCTTCAGTTAACTTTTGCATCCCCTTTTCCATCTGTCCAATTATTCCTTTTAAAGAATTATTTTCTCCATTTAGTTTTTGTACTTCCTTTTCCATTTGTCCAATTTTGCCAGTTAGGTTTTGTGCTTCTTTTTCCATTTGTTCAATTTTCCTTTTTAAGGAGCTGTTCTCTTCAGTGAATTCTTTTTTCCCACTTTTAAAATCATTGGCCATTCTTTCTTCTGTTTCCTTCTTCAGTTCTTCCCAGAGTGCTCTTTGTGCATGCAAGCAGTTTATAATTCCTTCAGAAGTTTCAGATGGGAGTACAGTCTCAATGCTGACCTCTTTGCTATTTGTGTTTTGGTCCTTGTCCCCATAGAAAGATTCTATGGTTTTATCCTTCCTCCTTTGCTTCTTACTCATGATGATGAGGCTTTGTGTGTTGTGGCCTCTAGTTATTTCAGCTAGACATTAAAATATCTGGTGCTGAGCTGGCTGGTGTGAGAAAGCAAAGTGAATTCTGTTTGTATTTCCCCAGATTAGCCCTGGAGCTGGCTTGTTCAGTGTGGGGAAGGGGTGATTTGGTCACAGCAGAGCTCCTCAGCTGACCTAGAGCAAAGTCAAGCTCAGTGCTTGGTGATCTCAGGCTGCTCTAGTGTCTTCCCATTTCCCCTGGAGTGCTGAGGCACACCTGGGTCCTAGTGTGAGACTCTGCCCCCCTGGAGCTCTGGCTGTCTGAGACAGCTCCGTCCCTCTTCCTTAGCAATTATCCTAGCCTCAGGTGCTACAAGACTGTTTGACCCTTCTGCTGATCATAATGGTCCAGGATTTTTCTGGGGAAATATTTTATGGTTCTTTCAAGGTCAACAAGGGGATAGGGAGAGAGCATTTACCAATCACTCCACCATTTTGGCTCCTGGAAATTCAAGTAGGTGACTTACAAACATTTAATCTTTCGGCTGAAAGTCTTGGATGCAGCTGCTGCAGATACCTGGGCCTCCTTCTGAGGCTCTCACTTGCTCAGCTTGACTTGACTCTCACACTGAATTGCTATCTCACCATTCTACTGTTTCCTCAGATCACCTTGGGGCTCTCCTGCTTGGCCCTGTGGCTGCTGGGATGCTGTCTCACATGCTAGTCAGCAGCCTGCATCCTTCCTAACTCTGACTACTCTTAAGACTCTATACTTTCTACTCTAACAGGGATCAAAATATCTGAAAAATAATTATGTTGCTGCTTAGTTGTTTTCAGTCATGTCTAGCATGTCTGTGATCCCATTTAGGATTTTCTTGGCAAATCTACCAGAGTAATTTCCTTCTCCAACTCAATTTAAAAATGAGAAAATTGAGGCAAACAGGACAAAGTGATTTATTTACCCAGGGTCACACAGTTAGTAAATGTCTGAGAAAGTGTTAGCATATGGATAAGAAATTCGACACATTCTGCTTAACTCCAGAAGGCAGAGTTTGAAATAATGCCTGGAAATTACAGGGAGATATATTTTGGTTTAACATAATAATTAATAATAATAGCTAGTTTTGAGATTTGCATGGAACTTTACATGTTAGTTCAGTTGAGCCACATAAGAATCCAGATAGAAGAGTGATGTTATTAGCCCCATTTCACAGATAAGAATCTGAGACTGAGAAAATTAAGTTAGCAAACATTTATAAAGTGTCTATGTGTGAGGCACTATGCTAAATTCTGGGGATATAAAGAAAGACAAAGAAAACTCAATCCCTTCCCCCAAATAGCTTACAGTCTAATGGGACACACTATTTGCCACATCACATGGTTGAGAACATCCACAAACATACAAAATCAATAATGCAAGACAAAAACACAAACACATCCCCAAAATACCCTGATGATGATAGCGCCAAATAGTAGAGTGGAGTGTTTTAGTAATGTTAAATTCTTCAGGAAAAGCTAGATGATCATTTGTATGTAGGTCTGGAGTTTGGGAGGGTTTCAAAGGGTTCCTTTTTGGCTCTGCCATCTTGGTACTGGAAGTTCCAAGACACAGTTCTTCAGAGTTATATCATTTACCCATGTAGAGATACAAACAGTTTAATCTTATTGAATAATTTACATATTATTTTTCTTTTCTGTTTACCTTTTTCATGCTTCTCTTGAGTCTTGTGTTAGAAAACTGAATTGTCTGTTCAGCTCTGGTCTTTTCATAAGGAATGTTTGAAAGTTCCCAACTTTATTGAATGTTCGTCTTTTACACTAAAATGATTATGCTCAGTTTTGCTTGATGCTTGGTTGTAATCCAAACTTCTTTGCCTACAGGAATATCATATTTCAAGCCTTCAATGTAGAAAGAGCTAAATCCTGTGTAATTTTTACTGTGATTCCTCAATATTTGAATTGTTTCTTTCTGGCTGCTTGCAATATTTTTTTCTTGACCTGAAAAGTTTAGAATTTGGTTATAATGTCCCTGCAAGTTTTTGTTTTGGTATGGTTTCAGGAGGTGATTGGTGGATTCTTTTAATTATTATTTTATCCTCTGGTTCTAGGATACCAGGGCAGTTTTCCTTAATGATTTCTTGAAAAATCCTGTCCAGGACATTTTGCTTTTATCATGGCTTTGAGGTAGTCTAATAATTGTTAAATCATATTTCCTGGATGTATTTTTCAGGTCAGTTATTTTTCCCATGAGATATTTTACAATTTTTCTATTTTTTCATCCTTTTGATTTTGTTTAGCTGATTCTTGATGTCTCTTGAATCATTAGCTTCTGTTTGCTCAGTTCTAGTTTCTTAAGGAATACTTTTCTTCAGTTAGCTTTTGTACCTCCTTTTCCATTTGACCAATTCTACTTTTAAGGATTTATTCTCTTCAACCACTTTTTATGCTTCCTTTACCAAACTATTGAATCTTTTCTTTCCTTATTCTCTTTTTTTTGGGGGGGGAGGGAAACAATATTTATTAATTTTAATATTTTATTTATGTTTGTCTTTAGTTTTCAGTATTCACTTCTACAAGTTCTACATATTCTCCCTCCCCTCCACTCCCCCTCCTTACAGATTCCATAGCTCTTTTTCTGGATATGGATGGCATTTTCTATCATGAGTTTTTAGAATTGCCTTAGACCATTATATTGCTGAGAAGAGTTGTCTATTAAAGCTGGTCATCACACATTGTTGCTGTTACTGTGACAATGTTCTCCTGGTTCTGCTTATTTCACTCAGCCTCACTTCATGTTAGTCTTTCCAGGTTTTTCTGGAGTCCACTTGTTCATCATTTCTTATGCAACAATAGTATTCCATTACATTCATATACCACAATTTATTTAGCCATTCCCTAATTGATGAGCATTCCATCAATTTCCATTTCTTGGCCACCACATAAAGAGCTACTGCAAATACTTTTGTACACGTGATTCCTTTTCCCTTTTTTGTGATCTCTTTGGGATACAGTCCCAGAAGTAGCATGCACAATTTTGGCCATAGTTCCAAATTGCTCTCCAGAATAGTTGGATCAATTTACAACTCTAGCAACAATACATTAGTGTTTGAATTTTCCCACATCTTCTCCAACATTTATCATTTTCCTGTTTTGCCATGTTAGTCAATTTGATAGGTGTCATGTGGTATCTCAGAATTGTTTTAATTTATATTTTTCTCCAATCAACAGTGACATAAAGCATTTTTTCATATTTGATTTCTTCATCTGAAAATTGACTGTTTCTGTCCTTTGATCATTTATCAAATGGGGAATGACTTGTATTCTTGTACATTTGACTCAGTTCTCTGTATAGTTAAAAAATGAGGCCTTTATCAGAGACACTGATTTGACTGCAAAAATTATTTCCCAGGTTTCTGCTTCCCTTCTAATCTTGGTTGCACTGTTATTGTTTGTGCAAAACTTTTTATTTTATTTTAATGTAATCAAAATGATCCATTTTGCATTCATGATGTTCTCTATCTCTTGTTTGTTCAAAATTCTTCCATTCTTTATAAATCTGACAGGTAAACTATTCTTTCCTCTCCTAATGTGCTTACAGTCTCACCTACTGTGTTTAACTCATGTCCCCATTTTGACCTTATTTTGGTATATGGTATAAGATGTTGGTCTATGCTTAGTTTCTACCTGTTCTCCAGTCTTCCCAAGTGTTTTTTATTAAATAATGAGATCTTGTCCTAGAAGCTGAAGTCTTTGAGTTTATCAAACAGTAGATTACTATAGTCATTGACTTTTGTATCTTCTACCTATTCCATTGATCCACCACTCTATTTCTTAGTTAGTACCAAGTAGTTTTGATGATTGCTGCTCAATAGTACAATTTTAGATCTGATGTGGCTAGGCCACCTTCCCTTGCATTTCTTTTTATTAATTCTCTTGATTAGTGACTTGTCCAAGGTCACACAGCTAAAAAGTATCTGAGGACACATTTGAACTCAGGCTTTCCTGACTCCAGGTCCAGTATTCTATCCACTGAACCTAACCAGAAGAGAATGAAAACCTCATCAGCAAATACAGAGAAGAGAAATATTAAATTCATTCTTTTTAGACAAAAATACAACAAAAATCACAGTCAATAAAGAGCCATAGAAGTTTATATTATAATTGGAAGCTAAATAATATAAATGTAAAGAAGGAATGATTCAAAGACTAAATCATAAAAAAATAAATAATTTCATTAAAGAGAATAACAACAATTAGACAACATTCCAATGACTGTAGGATTCAGTCAATGGAGTACTTAGGATAAACTTTGTATCTCTTAATGTGTACATGAATAAAAGAAAGAAAATCTAGATCACTTAACTGAGCATGCAATAAAGATAAAACCAAAAACTAGAGAAAGCACCAATTTAATACTCCCAGTTAAATACCAAAATTGAAATATTAAAAATCAAAGGAGAAATTCACAAAATTGAATCTAAAAATTAACTAATAAATAAAACTAAGCTAGTTTTATGGGAAAAAACACAACAAAGTGCATAAATCGTTGGTTATTTTGATTTTAAAAAGAAAAACAATCAAATTGCCAGTATCAAAAATGAAAAGGGTGAATGTACAACCAATGCAGATAAGTGTAAAACAATTGTTAAGTCATTTTACCCAATTACATGCTAGTAAAACTGACAATCTAAGTAAAATGCATATATTTAAGCTGTCCAGGTTAACAGAAGAGAAAATTGCTTTTCATTTGTTTCTAACTCCCCCCTCTCCCCTCCGCTTTTTTTGGTAAAGATGCTGGAGTGGTTTGTAGTTTCTGAATCCAGGTCATTTTGCAGATGAGGAAACTGAGACCAACAGGGTTAAATGATTTGCCTGAGGTAACATGGTTAGTAAGAGGTCAAATATGAACTCAGAAAGCTGAGTCTTCCTGACTCTAGTCCTGACCTTCTATCCAGGGCTCCATCTAACTGCCCAAACAGAGAATAGACTACTTAAATAACTTGATCTTAGATAAAAGATTAAACAAGTCTTCAATGAATTCCAAAAGAAAAGGTGCCCAGAATCAGATGGATTTACAAGTGAATGTTACCAAACATTTAAGCAACAATTAAGCATGATAATTATGTACACTATTTAAAAATAGGTAAACAATAAGTCTTATTTCCTTTTATGATACAAATATGGTCTTGATACCTAATCCCAGGAGAGGAAAAACAGAGAAGCTGAACTGTAGACCAGTTTCCTTAATGAATATTGATGCAAAATTTAAAATAAAATGGTGGCAAAGAGATTACAGTAACATATCACAAAGATCATATGCTATGATCAGGTGGGATTTACACCAAGAATGCAGAGCTGATTAAATATTAGGAAAATATTAGAGTAGTTGACAATAGGGATAACAAAGAACAAAAACCATATTATAGCAATAGATATAGGAAAAGCCTTTGACAAAATATAGCTGTGACTAAGTCCAGTCATTTTTTTCAGTCTTGTCTGACTCTTCATGACACCATTTGGGATTTTCTTAGCAGATACTGGGGTAGTTTGCCATTTCCTTCTCTAGCTCACTTTACATATGAGGAAACTGAAGCAAACGTTAATTGACATGCTCAGAGTCATACAGCATTATGTATATGAGGTCAGATTTGAACTCAAGTCTAGTTGACTACAAATCAGGCATGCTATCCACTACTAAGGAAATTGGAACCAGTTTAGAAAACTCCCCCCCCTAAAAAAACCTACACATAGACTAACATTTCATATCAAAACAAAGATAAGGTCAAAATGGATAAATGATTTAGACATAAAAAGTGATATCATAAAGTAAGTAGGGGTGCACAGAAAATTTTACCTGTCAGATCTATGAATAAAAGAAATATCTATGATGATACAGAAGATCACAAGGAGTAAAATAAAAAAAAATGATCATGTGAAATTAAAAATGTTCCCAAACAAAACCAATGAAACTAAAATTAGAAGAAAAACATGAACCTGGCAGGGGTGGATTTTGCAGAAAATTTCTCTGATAAAGGACTGTTTCTCAAATATATAGAGAACTGAATCTAATTTATAAAAATCATGACTGTTCCCCAATTGATAAATAGTCAAAGAGTAGAAGGGTAGTTTCCAGAAGGAGAAATCATAGCTATCAATAGTCACATGGAAAAATGCCCTCACTACTGATGAGATAGATACAAATTAAAACAATTCTGAGATATTGTATCACACCTATCAGATAGGCCAACATGACATAAAAGGTACAGCAATATTATATTGATGTTCAGCTTTGAAAGAGTTAGCCTTTAAAATCAAATAAATGAAGTCTGAATGCAGATTGAAGCCTACTTTTTTTTTTAAACATTTTCTTTCCTCCATTTTTTTGTTCTATTTTCTTTTTCAGCATGGCTAAATGAAAATATAAATAAATAAAGTCTGAGCCCTAGGAACTCCATTTAATGTGAACAATAATTATAAATACTTTAAAAAAAGAAGGTAGCAAGAAACTTTCTTGCGCAAAAGCCCTGTTGTGATGTGGGCAGAAAACATCACAATGGCTATTGATTAGAGTGCAAAGACCACAAGACCAATCTCCCACCCCCACCCCCCCCCAAAAAAATCTCCCAGGACCTATCAGTCCATGTATCCATTGTGTGGGAGGACAAAACTTAAACCAAACACCAAAAGAAGTGTTTCTTCTTTTCAATTCTTATACATTTCCAGAGATGAAGACTATATTTCCTCAAGTAACATTTTCATAATTATGGTTTTAATGTATCTAATCCAAATTACGCAAAGAGAGACATCAACTTTTTTTTAAACTAGCTGTTTTAAATCACTGTTTCAATATGATTGGTGTACTTTGTAATCCTTTGTTACTTTATTGTCTAGGATTACAACTATTATTCTGAGAAGTGGTCTGTGGACTACACCTGATTGCCAAGGCATCCCTCATCTCTCTTCTCTCTCTCAGTCTCTCTCAGTCTCTCTCTCTCTCTCTCTCTCTCTCTCTCTCTCTCTCCGTCTCTCTCTCTCTCTCTCTCTCTCTCTCTCTCTCACACACACACACACACACACACGCACACGCACACGCACACACACGCACACGCACACACAAAGAAACCATGCTTTATAAAGGATTTTATAAAATATTAGTTTCCTTAAAAATGTTCCCTCTTTCCCCACTCATCCTCCCTTTGCCCATCACATACACACTTCTCTAGTCAAGGGTGTGCAGGTTTATGTTTAATTACCAGATTTTTGCAGTGGGGAGTGGGGAAGAGGGATTTGTATATTGTCCTCAACACTCTCTTGATACTGGACAATTAACAAAACAACAATCTAAGCCCTGATTTGTGATATTTGCCCATTTCTGAGGTAGAATTGCCAATACTAACCACTGAAAAATGGGCTCTCATGAGAGGTTGAAGAGGCTCCTGTGAGCAGCCAAATAGTTTGCCAAGATAGTGTCATGTATAGAAGGGACTTTAGAGACCATAGAACTCAGTTCATTCATTTTACAAAGGGCTTAGGTAGTTGTAGTTTCTCTCTCAAAGTCCTGCAGATAATTGCATCCACTTCATTTTAAACCTTACATCTTGCTTTTGGTCCTTTCTTACTTGTTGAAAAGTGAAATGGGGAATATGAACATTAAGAAGGAGCAAAGAACTTATACTTGTCTTAAATCTCCCTTCCTGTCCCCTAATACTACCAACAGAGAGAGCATGCCTCAGTGGAAAGTGCACTAAGCATTGAAGTGAAAGACTTGGATTCAATTCTTGACTCTGTGCTCACCTAATTATATGAGCTTGGGTCACTGAACTCTGTGGAGCCTCAGTTTCCTTACATGTCAGAGTTCTAATGGTCAGGAGTTTTCTGTTCCCTTGTACCAAATTATAATCTCACTCACTACAACTTCCATCTATCACTTTAGTTCTGTCCCCTGGGATGACATTCTAATCGCTCTGGATCTGATAGATAATATTTTCCAACTCTTATGTCTCCATCTTCTCTGTGAGAATAGAATAAAATATTTCATCGAAAGTGCTGCTAAAAACTAGATAAACTTATATGCATAGCATGCCTCTCATCCACTAGGGGAATAATAATGTCCCTAAAAATGAAGTTGGTCTGCCATGCTCTGCATTTGATGACTCTCAGTTCACTCTTTGTAACCATTATTTCCTTTTTGGGATGTTCAACAGCCATCATTTGAATGATTCTTTCAAAAATTTTCCCAGGGATCAAAATCAAACTCTCTGGTCTCTAGTTGGTAGACCCTGTTCTTTTTCATTCTCTGCAACTCAATTTTCTCTTCTTTCTTGTAGTACTTTTTGTGTTTTCCATGATTTTTTAAATGTCATTGATGGTCTCCTGATGACCACATCTGCTAGTGCTTGCAGGACCCAGACCAGGATGATCTGATCATCAAACATAACCAGGCATGCTCTTAGTGATCCACCTACTTAGCTTGGCCATATGGTTTTTTAATTATTCTTGTTCTGATCTTTCTAGTGCAAAGGGTTGCATTTTGGATGACCATTTCATACTGTTGACTCACATTGAGTTTGCAATTACTTGAAACTCCCAGGTTTCTTTCACATGAATGTGTCTAATTGAACTTTCATTGTCTTTTTAAAAACAAGGATAAAATTTTTAAAATTTATTTCTTAATATAGTATACAGTACATGAGAGCTCTAGACTTAGCTCTGAACTTAGAAACTGGAAGTTGAAACCCTACCTCTAATATTACTACTTGTGCAAGTGTCTCTGTATAAGTCACTTCATCTTTCTTTGGCTATGATTGGGTCATACTCTGAATTAGTGATGAGAATCTGGCCACCCTTATTTTCCATCTGGAATTCTTTCCTCTGTAGAAATCACAAATCTTTCAAGTATCTGCTTAAATTTCAAAAATTAATTTTATTCCCATGTCTAAGCTTGTCTCAGTATTGGATGATTTCAGTCTTCACCTCATTCAATGGAGATAGCATGGCATAATGGAATCCATCCTGAATTTTGGAGTTAGAGAACTTGAGTTTGCATCCCAGCTCTGCCCACGTACCCTCTGTGATTTTGGACAAATCACTGCCCTCCTTAGGCCTTGATTTCCTATTCTGTGAAGTGAGGGGGTTGAACCAGCTGGATACTGAGATTCCTTCTAGCTCTAAATCTTGTGTCCTAGAATAATGTTAGCTCATCCTCCAAGCTCAGTGCCACAGGGAAATTTGATGAGCACTCCATCTATGTTCTCATCCAAGAAACTGAGAAAAAATGCTGAGATAGCCCAGGGCGAAAGACTAAAAATAAAAGAGTGGTAATGGTGATGCTCCCAGTGTTTCAGGATGAAGTACTTTCTAAGTTGTAAAACACCACTACAGTGAGGTGGTAATATGACTGCATCTTCAGTGTAAACATTCCTCATTCCTAATCCAGACGTGACTCAAACCAGCTCAGTTCAGTCCCTAAACCCTGTGTTAGGAATGTGTCTTCCCATGATTCCAAGGAATTGCGAGTGTTCATGGAGTTCTTAGTTTTACCACCAATGTGTCATTTTTTCAGCCATTACCCAAATGATTACCATCCCCTCAGTTTCCAATTCCTTGCCACCACCAAAAAGGGCTGTTATAAATATTTTTGTATACGATATATTTTTTTAATCTCAGGGTATATACCTAGTAATGGTATTGCTGGCTTAAAAGGTATGCACAGTTTTATAGACCTTTGAGCATAGTTCCAAAGTGTTTTCCTCCCTGGTGCATCCCAACCACCCATGGTGCTTTCTCAAGGATGTCTTCTCTCCTTGCTGACCCTGGAAACAGAACCTCATATGCTGTGTCTCTCATCATTAGCATTTACTTTGCTTGAGGGACCCCTTTCTTATTGTCTAAGGGCTTCTGACTGACTTCAGTCTGGTTCAGAATTGAGGGTTTTGCCAGTGTTGGTGTCCAAGAGCTCTGGGTATCCTGTTTCTTGTTCAGCCATGTTGGCAGGAAAATGACCTCTATTTCTCAGTAAAAATGAAACTGTTCTGCTTCCTACATGCTGTAGACTTTGAGGCAAACTGGATTATTCTTTATCTATCAAACGCTACACTTAGCCCATTTCTGTGCCTTTCTACCTTTGCCTGGAACATCTTCCATCTTTCTGTTGAATTCATACCCATCCCCTAAACTCCAGTATAAATGCTAGTGTCTTTCAGGAAGCCTTCTTTGATTCTCTTCTTCACTGATAGTGACCTTCATCTTTGCACTGCATCTTTGCAGCTAGGTGATGCAGTGGATAGAACACTAGTGCAGGAGTCAGGAGGATCTGAGTTCAAATCTCACCTCAGACACTTGACACTCACTAGCTGTGTGACCTTGGGCAAGTCACTTAACCCCAGTTGCCTCATCCTGGGTCATTTCAAGTCATCCTGATGAATATCTGGTCACTGGATCTAGATGGCTCTGGAGGAGAAATGAGACTGGTGACCTGCACAGCCCTCAAAACAAAGTCAAGGGCGAGTCATGTCATCATTTCTCTGATGCCATGATCTTCTTCGGCAACAAAGGATGAACACACAATTTTACCACCAATGTGTCCCCTGCCTGCATGGGTCATTTATCTTCACCTCATACTTTGGTACTGAAATAGCTTCTCTTATATTGTTTCTGGTGATTTCATTTTTGTACATATCATCTTCCAAAGTATATTCCAATTCCACCTCACTGCCTCTGACTCTGACCACAAGGTTAAGAGGAAGATGCAGCCATTGCCTTGCTTCTCTGCTCCACCCTCCCAATCTCAGCACCAAGGCCAATGCCTCTGCACAGTTTTTCCTAAGCTAGGCAGCATAGAGCAGTGCTAACTCAAGCAGAAATGGGGGCCACTCACACAAGAATCCCTGCCATGCCACATATTTGACTTTGAATATGATGTGTTCTTATCTATATTTTAGTATGTTTTTATTTATTTTGTTCAACATTTCCCAATTATAGTTTAACCTACTACAGACAGCACTCAGACACCTGAGGTTGAGGAGACAGTAGGGACTGGGAAGCTCTAAGCCTTTCAGAGGCACTATGAAACTGTGGGATGATGAGAAAATTACTTCACCTCTCAGACTGTTTCCTCTTCTGTAAAATGAGGTAATAAGATCTTTTTCACAAGGTTGTTTGATCAAATGAAACAGAGTATTTATATGCAGTTATTAGATATAAGACACTGTGCTAAGCAAGATAATGTATACACAGTCTGGGGTATGCTAGTAAATGGTTAACAATCAGGAATTAGGAATACTGTCTTACATTTAGACAAAAAAAACCAGATCTGAGTGTAAATTCTCTCCCTGCAAATTGAACAATTGGCTATCCCAAGCCCCTTAGAGCTGGTTCTGGCACCCTTCCGCACAGTGCTATGTAAATGTTGGCTATAGTAAAAATAACAAAAAATTATTGAACCATTGTTAATTATTAGCAACAATTAACATTAATAGTATTAATAGTGTTAGTTATTAAATTACTAAATAACAATATTTAGTATCACCGTTGATACCATCTCTGGGACTTTGTCTACTCCATCAGTGCTTCTGCTGGTCCCTTCTGTTTCATATGCTGATGTGCAGGTTTGGCTGGGCTGGAAGCAGAGCCTTTGTATAAACCCTTGGCCTCTGCTGATCTTATTTCACATCTGTCTTTCAGAAGCAGACTTGTACAACTTTGCTGCCTGTTTCCTCCCAGTTATCTCAATATGTGGCCTGGCTTTTGTCCTGCTTCTCAAAGGTCACCTGTGACCTCTAGACTCTTTAACCCAAGTTGTTGTCATTGTTTAGTATTGTTTCAGTTGTGTCTGACTATTCCCAGCCCCATTTGAGGCTTTCTTAGCAGAGATGCTGGAGGGGTTGACCATTTCCTTTTCCAGCTCATTTTACAGTTGAGAAAACTGAGGCAAACAGGGTAAGGAGACTTGCCCAGGATGAAACAGCTAGTCTGAAGCTGAATTTGAACTCATGAACATGAGCCCTCTGAATTCAAAGCCCAGCATTTTGTTCATTATACTGCCTAGCTTCCCATTTTAACCCAATTATTAATCCCTATCACTTTTGCTCAGGCGTTTTCTTCTCCTCTTTCTCTGAAGCATTGAGAGCAGTCTTTCTTCTCTTTTGAAATTATTTCCCCATTTGACTTCTATGTTGCCACACTAGCCCAGGGCTCCTGCTTCTCTGCCTCACCCCTTTGTCTCCTTGGCTAACACAACAGATTGTGAACTTAATGTAAGTGAGCAGTGCGATGTGGTGGCCAAGAGATACAATGCTATTTATTCTGAATAATATCTAGGAGTAGGGATGAGGTAGCCCGTTACTCTGCCCTGGTGAAGCCATAACCAAGAATACTGGTTTCAGTTCTGTGCCTTAGATTTTAGCCAGGTAGCTCAGTGGATAGAATACAAGGCTTGGAGTCAGGAAGACCTGAGTTTAAATATGGCCTTAGACACTTGCCAGCTGTGCAAACCTGGATGAGTCATTTAACTTCTCTTTGTTTCAGTTTCTTTCCAGCACTTACTTTCCAGGTTTGTTGTGAGGATAAAATGCAAAGCATTTAGCACATAGTTTCTGATACATAGTAAGTACTACATTAATGTTAGCTGTAATTGTTATTTGTAATAACGATGATGATGAGAAGGAGAGTCTAGAAGCAGGCAGGTAGGCTGGTGAAGGGCCCAAGATCATGACCTGGCAGCATCAGGTGAAAGAAGTGCGATGTTTAGCTTGAAGCAGAGAAGGCTTGAGGACAGGGCCATCATATGTACATCCAAGTATTTGAAGAGATACTACCTGGAAAAGGGATTGGACTTATTCTGCTTTTATCTGTGGGGAGAATTAAAACCAAGTTTGAAAATGACAATGGAACAAACTTAGGTTTGTAGTAAAGAAAGACTTCCTAATAATGCAAGCAGAAGACATCCGAGTTTTCTTCCAGCTCAAATATAAGGGGATTCTGTTAAGATTCTAACTTCGACATGCATACGGCTGGTGGGGCGATGGTGGTAGGTGATTTCCATGCTATGCTGTGGCTGATGATGTCAATGTGATTATGAATAACAATGACGAGGTTCTTAGCATCATCCAAGGCACTCCTCTGAGGATCATTCCTTCTCTGAAAGCCTCCCAAAGTAAGCTAGAGATTGGGTCCTACATGGGCTTCCGACCCCTTCAGAAACACTACCTGATTTTCCCATTTATGACTCTCTGAACTTCCCAAAGCTGACCCAGGAAGTAGGTCTCACTCAGGCTGATGTCCCCATAGCTCTTCCACCCGTGGGATCAGCCAGATGACAGAACATCGAGACACTTCCCAATGGGGTGCTATGCTGTTGGAGAACCTCCTGATGCCTTTATTAGGAATGGTAAGATTGAGAAATGGCCATCCTGTCTTCCCCAATCTAGGGTTGCCATCATCTGTATCATCTGTGTATATTTCATGGAAGGACCAGAAGCTCATACTGTTGCAGGAGGGAAGGTGCCTCAGGGCCTTTCTAGACTTGGCCTCCCCTTTAGTAGCTGTGGAAACAATGAGAAGGATATCAAGTCCTTCTGCCCACAGGAAGTCAGTCACCTGTGTTCATCTCCTCTGCCCCTGACCCAAAGCCATTTTGGCTACATACACTAGGGACTAATTGCACAGCACCACAGATTTTTCATGTCAGAGGTGATGGGCTATGGTAGTGAAGCTGCCACCTTGACACAGTGCTGTGGGCCTGTTCTCTTGGTCTTAGAATTTCTTTAAGCAGGATGAGGCCCCCAGGAAAGAAAAGCAAAATCTTTTATATATATGTATATATATATATAGTACTGTTGTAAAAAAAAAAAGGTGTAATTTGGCTATACATGATGACCTTTGAAATAGGGCCAGGGCCAATGAGGGTTTTTTTATATCACATCAAACATTAGCGATCTTTAATTCAATAAGCCTTATTAGGTACCTATTGTATACCAGCCCCTGAGCTCATCACTAAGGATGTAAACCAAAGAGCAAAACAAAACGGAAATAAGACTATACCTGACTTTAAAAAAAATAACATGCTCCTGTTGCTGGTGGTAAAGAGATGGCACAGTAGTTGGATCATTGGAAGCGAGTTCAAATCCTTCCTTAGACATTTCTCACCTGTGTCACTTCTTTTAACCTCACTTTCCTCATCTGTAAAATGGGGGTCATAGTAATGTTTACTTCCGTATCGGGTTGTGAGAAAATGTAAAGCTGTCTGAAGACCTTACTCTGGTACATAAATGTTGCTTGTCTTCCTCCCTTCTCCTTCCTCACCTCTGAGCAGTAGGTGGGATTTCTGAGATTGACCAGGCAGTCTCATCCCTATCTTTGGCTCTCATCCTTTACGGGTTTCAGATTGCATCTTCAGCCAGTTAGGAGGCTACCTTAGGCACACTGTCTCCCTAGGAATAACATCTCAAATATTACCCCACAGTGTTCAGTACCCTGGGAAACAAAACGAACACAATGTTACAACCACAGATACAGCAAACTTGTTCTCTTTAACTAAGATCATGAATGGAAGTTTGAGGAAAGTTTGACATATCAGCTCAGGGGGAGGAGAATTCTTCTCCGGACAAGACCTTCCTAGAAGCGAGGGCACGGGGTTCTTGGGTGCTCGTGCCTCCTCCTCCCCTCTGAGAGCCTCAAACAGCTGCTCTTTGCCTGCTTGTCTTCAGAGTGCTAAGAAAGAATTCTTACTGGTTGAGGTTTGACTAGAGCAGGAGTTCTTAAGTATTTTTGTGTTATGGAAACTTTGGCAGTCTTGTGTGGCCTGGGAATCTCTTCAGAGAATAGTACTTTGAATTGCATAAAATTAAAAAAAAGACTGCGAAGGAAACTATCAAAATGTGTAATTTTAAAAGATGACAGAAGCCTGGTTATGAATTCTACCACCAGCAACAACAGGGGGACTCCAGGTAGGGTCATTCCCTTTACTTGTGCAGTTTAGCATCTGCAATTTGTCCACCTATCCATCAATGCTTATTAAGTGCCTGCCATGTGCCCAGGCACTGTGCTGAGCTCTGGGGAGTGGTGTCTCTTTTCTAAATTAGGCCATCAAGTCCTTACCCAGATGGGTGGGTTTAATAAAATTTCTCAGGGCTACTTCTAGAAAAAAAAAATCAGGGAATAAGGAAGAGATGGTCCCAGCTCTTTAAGACAATGCCTTCAAGTTGGGGAGAGAGAGATTTTCAAATCCTCCTACAGTCAAATGAGGCATACCAGTAATTAGAACTGTTAAAACCTATAAATGAGCAAATATGGTCCAGTCTTGGCCCCTGAAAAATACACAAAAATACTTAGTAATACTATAATTTCTTTATACCTATCATTTGGTTTAAACCATTGAATTCAATTCATCTAACATTAATGAATGATTATGGACATGACCTGTTTTTTTGAAGACTACGGTTACACGATGGCCTGTCTACAAGTGGTCCCAGTTAGGGGGATGACTCTTTATTGCTTCCCATGCATCTCTTCTCCTGTCCAAATGGGCTCTAAGACAGGCCCGTGGCATCAGTGCTCTCTGGGGGGCCCAGGTGCTGCTGTTAAGTGTGGTGCATCAGCTGAAGAGCTCAGGCCCTGCCATTTACACCAGCAGCGTCCAGCGTGGCTTTTTATTTGCCTCTAAACCATGGAAACAACTGTGGGAATCTAGGGTAGGAAAGGATTCGGTGATGCTTGTGGTTTCCACCTCTTTTTCCTTTTCTGTGAATGGATCTTCTAGTCTGGGAGGGACACCTCACATTGTATTTTGACTTCCATGGTTTTGGAATGTCTGCATTTTGCAAGTGGCTCAGCTATCTGCAAACTAGATGAGTGATCCCCAAGAAGCATCAGTAATAAAATCTGCATTCCAATTATTTGGCTTATGGGATCCTCATCCTCTGAACATGCATTTGGAATTATTTTTCCTTTCATGTTTTCCAGTTCGTCTTATTTGGCCCATCTTTGTCTCTATCCTCTCTGTAACTCTGGTTGCCATGGTTACCATGACATCCTCAGTTGGTGTGTGAGGTTCTTCTTTGACGCCATCAGATCACTATGGAAACAGTGATGTCATTGGCTTGGTCAGGTGCTGGGCCAGAGCCCTCTGGAGGAGGAGGGGGCTCAAAGCAGTTCTTTGATTTCCCTCTGGGATAACAGGCATCCATCACTTGTTATTAGGGAATCAGAGAATTGCTTTCATTTGGCCAAATCCATCCGAATGTTTATTTTATTTATTGAATTACATTGGAATAAGATGTTGTGAAATATTAAATATCTTTACATAGCACCCTCAAGAGATTTGGTAGGGAAAGAACAGGGCTTTTAGACAGTCTAAGACACTACATCACAAAGGCAGTCTATTTCAAAAGCCATTGATTAAATAACACAAAATAAAAGCCGTGCTTAACATCCATTAAGTCTACCCCTATGAAGACCTATTGCATGTGAAGCATGAACATGCAAGGTGCACATAATTACCATATTTTTCTTCTATTCCTGGACCTATGCATCTATCTGTGTGGAGACTTTTCAGTTCTGCAGTCTGTAAAGGAGATTTGCAGTGTGTCTGTTGTATTCTAGACAGGAGCCTGCCAGTGTCAGTGGGAGGGTAAGTGACTTGCCTAGCTTCACAAGAGGTAATGTATTTCAGAGGAGGACGTGAATCCAAGTCTGCTCAAAGAGATTTGCTTAGTACCTTGAGAGGTAAGGCCATCAGCACGCAACAATCATGTGGCAGGAACAAGACTGGATCCCAGGACATTCCGACTTAAAGACTCTATAATACATGGCCACGCCCAGATTACAGAATTTCTACCAGCTCTGTATAAGCACAGAGATTTATCAGATAGAAATATACTCCATGACTATATTAATGTCTCTTTAAAGCCGTAACTAACATCTCCGATGTATTAGGACACTATTTACTCTTAAAGTATTCATGTTTAGAAGATAAAGACTTTTCCAGCTGGCTAGAATATTAATTTGACTCCATCTCCCAGATCTCTTAAGAAGCCTTGCTTTCCTCTACTCTCACTTGTCTTGGGCTTCCATTCAATGACTTCTCCATTTTTCTTTGCAGATGATGTGGAAACCTGCGTATGATTTCCTCTATACTTGGGGAGCGCATTATGGAGAAAGTTACCGGGATGTGCTGCAAGATTTGCAACTGGCTTTGGACAGAATGAAAAATCCTGTGACAAAGCACTGGCGAGAATTAACTGGGGCCTTGATCTTGGTGGACTGCTTAGAAGTTTTGAGAGAAACATCTTTCCATATCTCAGAGGAAAAATAGTTTTCTTTTGTTTTTGAGGCAAGGGAGAGAGCAGTAGATCTTGTACAAATATTTGATTTATTTTTTCATGTTTTGGGGAAAAGATCTTGTTCTTTTGACAAGAACATGTGAAATAAAACCATTTTAATTACTTGCTGTTGAATGCATGGATGGTTGTCATTGACAGAAAAGAGTTTTCCTTTCACTCCAAGTAAGAATGTCTGGAGACCCAGTTTCCTTTAAAAAGAAAAACAGTCTGTTCTCACTGATATCCATCATGCAGATACAATGTGAGATTTTCTGGTCTAGACCCCCGTCATGTGTGAATACATCTCAATCCATGTGAGACAGGTAGGTGTCCACATGGACAGTGCCTGTTGGAAAGTGCACTGCCTGGAGCACAGTAGCCAGCCTGATGGGCAGATACTCAGTGACAAGACCATCAGGGGAGGAGATGACTCTTCCACCACCTTCTTTTGTGAAACCGGGGCTGGAAATCATGTGGCTTGGGCTGTCTTTGTGGCCCTGGAAACCACAGAGATTAATGAGATCTGAAACGGCCCCTAAAGACAACTCTTCTACCCAGAGCAATTGATCACTGGTAAGGAAGATATTACTAACAAGTATGCCTGTGGCCACTATACCATCGGCAAGGAGATCATTGACCCTGTGCTGGATCGAATCCACAAACTGCCTGAGCAGGGTACAGGACGCCCAGGCTTTCTGGTATTCCATAGCTTTGGGGGCGGCACCAGCTCTGGCTTCACCTCCCTGTTGATGGAACAGCTCTGTCGACTATGGAAAAAGGTTCAAGCTGCTGTTCTCCATCTGTCCAGCCCCCCCATGTTTCTACAGCTGTGATGGAGCCCTACAATTCCATCCTGACTAGCCACACCACCCTTTAGCACTCAGATTATGAATTCATGGTGGACAATGAGGCCATCTACGACATCTGTCACTGAAATCTAGACATCAAACATCCCACCTACATGAACCTCAACTGTCTTAGCAGCCAAATTTTCTCCTCCATCACAGTATCTCTTCATTTTGGTGGTGCCCTTAATGTGGACCTCACATAGTTCCAGACCAACTTGCTATTCTTCTCTTGACTCCATTTCCACCTGGCAACCTATGTACTTGTCATGTCTGCTGAGAAGGCCTACCATGAGTACCCCTCAGTATCTTGAGATCATTAACGCCTAGTTTGAGCCAGCCAACCAGTTGGCAAAGTGCAACCCTCATCATGGCAAATACATGACTTGCTGCCTCCTGTAACATGGTTATGCAGTGTCCAAAGATATCAATTCTGCCATTGCAGTCATCAAGACCAAGTAAAGTATCCAGTTTGTAGACTGGTGCCCTACTAACGTCAAGGTTCTCATCAACAACCAGTCCCCACTGTGGTTTCTGGTGGGGATCTAGCCAAGGTACAGATAGTAGTGTGTGTGCTGAGCAACACAACAGCCATTGCAGAAGCCTGGGCTCACCTGGACCACAAGTTTCAACTAATGTATGCCAAAAGGGCATTCGGGAACTGGTGTGTAGGTGAGAACATGGAGGAAGGAGAGTTCTCTGAGGTTTGGAAGGACATGGAAGCCCTGAAGAATGATTACGAGAAGGTGGACATCAACTCCTATGAGGATGAGAGGAAGGAGTGGAGCAGCCACCTGAAGCCATTTTCCTGTTTGCTGCAAAACCTGTTGAAATAAACAGAGTCTCTGTGTTTTGAAAGTAAAAAAAATCCCTTTTGGACCTTCTTTTAATCTGTTAACAGTATGGACCCAGGCTGTGTGGCTGATGCAATGAATAACCTCCATGTTGCATCAGAACTGGGATACTCTGAATATTCATATCTCTGAACAATAAACATATTTGTTACTGCAGTTTATTTATATGGAAAAATGGCTTTCCAATAAAGTGCAGCCTTTCAGCAGTACTTAAAATAGCTAAGCAAGGCTATTTGTGTCTTAAAGCTAACAACTATCAAGTATAATTCTGTAAATACAGTGATAGATGTGAAGTAATTCATATATAAATATGAATCATATATGATTAAATTTACACATACATGTTTAGATACATAATTTATTCATAAATGAATAGCACAATGAATTTTAGATGCATATACAGATACCCGCATATATAGGTGTATAAGGGCAGCTAGCTAGGTGTAGTGGATAGTTGAGTCAGGAGGACTCAACTTTATGAGATCAAATCTGGTCTCAGGTACTTACTATCTGTGTGACCCTGGGTAAGTTACTGAATGATGTTTGCCTCAGGTTCCTCACCTGTAAAATAAGCTACAAAAGGGAATGGCAAACTTCTTCAGTATCTTTGCCAAGAAAATCCCAAATTGGATCATCAGGATTGAACACAACTGAAAAATAACTGAACAGCCACAAAATATGTGGATAAAGTGATCCACATGTACGGATCCTATGGAAAGGATTGTCTAGACACATACACATACACACAAATGTACATACATGCACATATATTACATACATGCACAGTGTACATAATTATTCATAAACACGTCTACTACACCCCAAGATGTTTGTTTGTGTACATATATGCGTACATATGCACACATAACATATTGATATATACATACACACATATCATCACCTCTCTGGGCCTCAGTTTCTTTAACTACTCAAAAGAGTTTACATTCAATGCCCATGAGCTTCCCTTCCATTTCTAGATTTCGGGTCCTCTCATTTTCTCAACCTTTTCCATCTCTCATGGCAGCTTTGTGCACAGTAGTTTATTGCAGTTTTCATCCCAGATTTCAAGGTGAGGAAATTGAAGATTCAGAGACCAAGTAACTTGTCCCCACAGTTATGTATCTATTAAGCATCAGAAATGAAATTAAAATTTAAGTTCTTTTGATTCCAAAGTTAGTATGATTTGACCTAACCATGCATAACTGTCCTCTGCATCCACTGGTAACACTCATCCTGTTAACCAAGGAAATGAATGTATTCCGGTCTCAGTCATTGTTGATGAATTCCTTCTTGCTCTTTGTGGTCACTGTTTCCTTTTCTAGATACTACCCAGCATCATCTTTTTAATAATTGATTATATTTTTTTACACTGAGAATTAAAGTCAAGTTCTCTGTCTCAGTGTTAGCCTATCTATTCCATTTTATGAAAATTGGGACATTTGACCTCCTCTAATCCCATGATACCCTTCCCATTTTCCATGATATTTAAAATACTATTGACAGTGGCTCTCACACTTGCCCCTCAGCACACCATGGTAAATACACATGAAATGTTAGTGGAGACTTCCTGTCCTCCAGCAGACATAGACCTCCACCATTGTCCTGTAATGCATGAATTGGGTTACTCTTAATAGTTGACCATTTCTTCACAATTATATTTAATCAATTCACAAACATTGATTCAGTGCCTACTACATACCTGCCCATGTGCTAGGCACTGGGGATACAAAGATAAAAATAGAAGCGTTATTGAGAAAAAGGAAATTAATACTAATGCCATTCCTTTGCAGTCTACCTTGGCCTTTGGAATTAACTTCAGCCGTGTTGCTTTTAAGTGATGTATTCATTTAAACCATCATACACATAGGTTTAAAGAGGAATTGTGAGAGACAAATTTAGAAAGATAAGATAGAACTTGTTGGAGGAGATCATATTTAAGATTATTAAGTTGATGCATCAGATAGCCTGATAGTGGAGGAGGCAGATTTGGTGACTAGCCACAATAAAAATTTCAAGAAAGAATCATACAACTATGGAATCCCAAATATTAAAGTTGAAGGGAAGGCAGTGCTATCTGGTCCAGACTATCCATCAAAATAATCCTTAAGATAACAAATCTAGTAAAGTAGAGCCTCACATAAAATTGCAGATGGAGTGGAAGACTCCCTACGATGAAATTGGCCGCTTTGCAATTTCCACACATTTCTTCATGAGCTCCATATAAACCCTCTGGGGCCAGATATAACCAAGTTAATCCTTTCTCCACATGACAATTCTTCAAACACTTGAGCACAGCTTTTACAGCTCCTCCCCACCCGCTAGGCTCTTCTCCAGGAAAAACATGCCCAATTCCTTCAACTGATCTTGTATTGCATGGTTCTCCTCCACCCTGACTGCCCTCCTCTGGACACTTTCCAGCTTGTCAATACCCTTCTTAGACACTAGTGCCCAGAACTAAACAGTACTCCAGATAAGGTCTGGTGATGGTGCCTTACAGGGGGGCTGCACTCTCCCTATTCTTGGGAGTTCTGATACTCTCGAAGCAGCTCACATCCACATTAGATTTTTTTGGCAGCTATATCATAATGCTAAATTATATGGAGCTTAAAATCCCCCTGGACCCTTTACAGAACAACTGCTGTCTACCCATACCTCCCTCCATCTTATATTTGTGAAGTTGATTTTTAATACCCAAATGCATTCCTTTCCATTGAATTTCATTTACTAGATTCAACACAATGCTCAGACCTATCAGATTGTTTGGGGATCCTGACATTGCTCCCCACTGTGTTAGTTATCTTTCCTTTCTTGTCAATTCAATGCCATGTCTTTATCTAAGTCACTGATAATGTTAAAGGGCAGATACCTGGGGTCCTTCACTGGATACCTGTCATGCTGACGTTGTTGATGGTGACCCAATAATAAATGCTCTTTTGAGTTTGGCCATACAATCAGGTCTGCATCCATCTGACTTATCAAAATCTTATCCAAGTCTCTCTATCTTTTCTATAAGAAGTTTTATCAAAAATTGATAAAATATAAATAAACTATATCCACAGAATTCTCTTTCACCAATTTAATACTCCTGTCAGAAAAAGAAGTGTTTCTTTGGTGCGACTTGCTTGTGAAGAAGCCAGGGCAGCTGTCTTTGGGAATCCCTGCATCCTATCCTTGCTGCTTCCCATTCGTCTCTTTAATGATCACTGGTCTGTAGTTTTCAGACTCAGTTCCCTTTCCTTTTTGAAAAAAGGGGCACCATTTGCCCTTCTCCAATCTTGGAGCACTTCTCCAATTTCCTACGACTTTCAAATTTCACTTCCAGTGACTCAGCAGTCATATCTGCCATATCTTTCAGGAAGGAAGTATGTGACCAGGCGCCTTGAATTCCTCAAAGGGGGCACAAGCTGTCTTACTATCTCCTTCCTTATCATAGGAATCAAATCCCTGTCTGTATTTTTGTTCTGCCATTTCTAGTATAAAAGTCATTCTCTTTTGCAGAGAAAACAGAAATACATAAGTGATTCCCTTCCTCACCACAGTTTCATGTTAGATCTCAGTCATGTTCTACTTCACTTTTGACTAGGCTCTCATGTCTTCTTTTCTTCTTCTTTACCTGCTACCTTGTATCCATTAAAGAAACCTTTTCACAACCTCACTCGTCAGCCTCCATCTCTGTTTTTGTATCATCTTCCCCTTTGGAATCTAAGTTCTTTCATAATAGAGATCATCTTGCTTAGTTATATTTGTATATGCAATGCTTAGCATAATACTTAGAAGAGAGTAAATAATATATGTTCTACCACTACTACCATCTTCCTTCCTTCCACTTTCTTCCCTGACTCCCTCCCCTCCTTCCTTCCTTCACTCCCTTTTTCTCTTCTTTCCTTCCTCCCTCTCTCCTATCCTTCTTTTCTTCCTTCCTTCCTTATCCCCTCCTTCTCTCCCTTCCTTCCTTCTCTCATTTGTCTCTCTAGATGCCCATCTATCTACCATCTGTCTGTCTATCTATCATGCATTGTTATTTCAGTCACCCCTTAAAAAGGTCCTATGTATTCTTTGATCATCCTTTGTCTCTCAATATGATTAAGATGAGAGCTTGACCTGAAGTGGAATCCATGGGAATAGGAAAGAGAAAATGGGTGTCGAAGTTGTAACAGAGATGGAATCCACAAGACTTAATGCCTTAATGTTGGGAATGGAAGCGAGATCTGTGCAGTAGAAGGAGTTCTGAATTTGGACTACCAGTCAGCCTCTGACACTTTCTCCCTGTAAGACCTTATTCCTCTGGGCCTCATTTTCCTCAGCTGTAAAATGAGAAGTTTGGACTAGGTGACCTTGAACATCCTTTCTGACTCTCAATCTGCTACACCAAGAGTCACAGCTGACTGAATATCTTAAGCATATGTGATACTGCCACCCATGATACCAAGAGGAGGAGTTGAGTTGGAAAGATGATGAGTCCATTCTGGCTACATTGAACACATGATTTTGGGGATACTTTAAAGAGTTGGGGGATTTCCCTAACACTGCCTGCTCTTCTCCCTGCCCTCTAATCAGCTCTTTGGGAGCTAAACAAAGGGTGCCCCACCCCAGTTCCATATGTGAGCAGCTGCCTGTACACCAGTCTACCTCTCTAGGGAAATACAAGAACAGTCTAACAAGGGTTCTAATATCTACATAGACACAGTCTGAAGATGAAGAGCCATGCAATCATTGTAGGATATGTCAGGTCACATTTTAACTACGGATGTTCATGTTGACAATGAGATACTCTATGGTTACTTAAACAATCAGAGATTGGCAAACTATGGCCTGCAGACCAACTCTAGCACCACTGATTTTGTGTGCCCCTGACTTAAGAATGGTTTTTACATTTATTGCAATAAAAATACAATAAGTAAAGTATCAAGCCCATGCTCCCAATATGTCTTATTTCTTGGAGTTGGTGATGACTGTTCCAATAATCCTCCATTTTAAGTTTGACCCACGTTCCCAGCTAAAATGGCTCAGCTGAATGTGGGCTTTGTTCTTAGATTCTGAATAAGCCATGTGTGTTTGGTTTAAAAGTATATTTAGGAATACTCTGGGTACTTTTAAGAAGCTTGTCCAGGGTAGATGGGAAGTTGGAGAACAAAATCAAGGCTAAGGACTGAAAAGAGTTATAATTCCCCTATTTATATTTGGTGATAAAGGAATATGGTCAGCCTTGGCAATTATACTTATTTACTTGAGAACTGAATTCATTATAGATGAAAGCGTTTTAAGGATGGAGTTCAGGGAAACATTTGTGAACTTAGAACACAAACAAGTCCTTTTCAGCAGAGATTTTGTTTTCTTTAAGAACATTCTTGAAACTTATTCCCATTTCAGGAGATCTCGGAAATTCAGGGAAGGATGATCCAAATTCACAGGGTGGTGTTTTTTTGTTTTGTTATGTTTTCCCCTTCCCCCAGGCTTTGGGATATTAGAAGAAAAGCAATCTTGATAGCTGATTCAGGATATTGTGAAAAACTCAAGCCATCTCAGGTTCCACAGCACTGAATGTTATAACTTTCTGTGCTCAGGATGTTTATAGTTATGAATAGTTTAGAAAAGGAGAAAAGCAGGCCTGGGGTGGGGCTTGTGGGAGCGCCAGTAGTTCAGCTAAATATTAATCTATGACAAAGACCACTTTTAATCTCATGACAAATCCTTTCAGAGGAATTTTCAACCATGTCAAAATGAGTGTGTGGATGTTTGGGTCATGTTTTTACGTGGACTGACCATTTCCACTCCAGATTTTTATGCCTTCTTCCACATGTAAGGGTTTTTTTCTAATCAGAAAGGATTAACCCTGTATTTATGAATTACCTTGAGTGCTTTAGCTGTTTATTCCAAATATAATTCAGAGGAATTAAAATAGCATTTCGACATAAGGCTCAAAATTACCAAGGACATCAAAACTCCATTGGAATAAGCTCCTCTAAGCTCTGTGGGTCTTTCTGGCTTTTCATCAATTGCTGTGGGAATCAACATGGGGTTTTCTTGGAATATTTCTTTGGAAATTCCATATTTGGGATGCAAAGCCCTCAGCTGAAAATTAGTAAGAAAGAATCTCCCTGGGAACCTACTGAGTCACTCCTTAAATGAAAGTTACTCTAAGTGCTGGGGCAGATATGCCCACTTTTCAAGGTCGCTAGGGTGCCTTGGAGGTGTATGGAGTAAGTTTCAATTACTAGAACTAAAAAGAGCAAATTAGGATAGTAAGTTTTGCCGCTACCGTGGAAGGGGCTTCAGAGAACATCTAGGCTAATCCAGGCCCTGGGAAATGACATCCCAGGGCCGGAAAGAGCCAGCCAGGGCCCCACTCTGTTCAACCAAATGGTCTTGTTTGATTAGTTCTGAACTGATTGTTAGATATACAATCCAAAGGTAGTTAGTACACGGTAGACCCTTCATTGATTGTTCGTAGAGTGCATAGTTCTGAGGGAGAGATTAACACGTATAAACATTTGGGAAGGGACCGGGGAAGAATGCCACATCTAAGGTGATTCTTTTTTATAGACTGGAAGGATGTTAGAGTCAGAAGGAATCTTGAAGATAGATATTCCATGTTCCCATTTTTCAGATGTGGTAAATGAGTCCCTCAGTAGTGGAGTGACTTATATTCATATAAATAATTATGGTAAAGTTGATTTTTGGCATCTGTCAAGAGGTAAGGAGTGAGCCTCTAACACAACTGGATTTGAGTGGTACAAAGTATTGTTTTGTTTTGTTTTTCAGGCTAAACCAGTGATTTTATTGATGTAAAGAACTAGAGAGTAACAAAAGCTTTTACTAATTCAAATGGGAAGCTATT
>CM053770.1:9328768-9357941 GCA_028658325.1 Potorous gilbertii
TTACATACACACATACACAGGATGACTGGAGATGACCCAGGAGACAGCATAGGACTTAAAGGAAAGAAGACTTGAATTTGAATCCTCCTTGGACAGTTACTAATGTCTTGATCCTGGACAAATCTCTTTACTTTCTTGTCTTTCTGTTTCCTCATCTATAAAATACAGGGGTTGGATTCAGTGGACACTGAAGCCCCTTTGAGTTCTAAATCTATACTCCATCAGCTCCAAGAGACTATAACAATAAAAAATAATATTATCTAATTCCAACATTTTCCCTTTAGTTCTTGGTCTAGATGACTCAAAATTGATATCACAAAATATATGGAAGTTTGAAAAGGAAATCTTTAAGAAATCAATTGAATCCCATCATTCTAAATGTTCAAGTTATGTCTTATAGAGATTTGTCGCTATGTAGGGAATTATAGAAGATCTCAGAAGAGGAGGCCTATGATTTTATATTTATTAGGACTCCTTATTACTTTGAAATACTTAGACCAAACTCCTTTGCCAACACTGAAGATGTAACAGTATATTTTCTTCAGCCACAGAGGTCAAACATACTTCCATTTTTACTGTTCTTGCAGCCTGGCTAAGGAAGCTTTCTGCCCCTTGGTGAGCCCATCCACAAGCATATTACCAAGATCTCATCTGTGGGTTTGAGAATGTGGCTGATTCATTCTTGAACAGAGTAATTTAGTCTTCACTTCTCAAAAAGTAATGCCCTGATACCCTATAACAACTAATATCTGGCTGTGATCATCCTGAGGCTTCAATAAATCCTAAGAAAGTACTAGAAAAATGAAGGGGAGGGGCACAAACCACCACCTCAACTGGCAAAATCCTTGTCCTTTTTACATATCATTTTCTTCTTTAGAGCAATAGCTCTTAACCTGGGGTTAAAGAACTTAAATTTTTCTGATAACTGTTTCAATATAATCAGTTTCCTTTGTATTAGCACATTTTTATTTTATTCATTTGAAAACATGATTCTGAAAAGGGATCCATAGATATAAATGGGTCCCAGGACACACAAAAAGTGTTAAGAACTGTTCTAGAAGACAGAGGAAATGACAAGAAGAGTTGCCTTACTTTACCAGATTTTCACCAATAGGGAGGAAATAGTAGCTGAGGTAAAACCTTGGGGCAAAGTGACCAAAATGTAGGAATTGTCTGACTTGCACGGTAAATTTTGTACAAAACCTTTTTTTTCCTATAAGTAAAGGTATGTAACTGTCTGTTCAATAGCAGTGAATGGAGACCCACCAATCAATCTATATTCAGTTATGATTTTTATAGGGAACAGGTATTGGGCCTGTTATGGTATGAGGAACTCCCAGCTGAGTAAACTCTAGTAATACAGCTAAAATCACCTCTGTAGCATATAGGCTTAGAGAGCTGACTAGAGCAGAGATGTCCAGATCAAGGCCTATAGGGCCAGACTAAAATTTAATTGGGAAATGTTTAAAAAATAAATAAAAATACAATACAATTCCATTTTAAAAAAAAAGAAAGGCAATGTCTGTGCTTTTTAATATACTCCAGATTTGCCATAGTTTCCCTTCCAAAGAACAAGTGTCTTTTCATTCCATGGCTGTAGTGGTCATCTGTAGTGATCTTTGAGCCAAAGAAAAGAAAATCTGACAGTGCTTCCATTTATTCTCCCTTTGCTTGCCAGGAAGTGATGGGAGCAGGTGCCAAGAAGTTGTTTGTTTGTTTCCTTGTTTTCATGGCAGGCTTTAAGCGGCTCTTACACTGTCCTCTTTCACCCTCATCAGGAGGCTTCTTACTTCCTCTCCACTTTGTGCTACCAAAGTAGGATCATCTGCTATCTGAAATTGCTGATATTTCTCCTTGCAACCTGAATTCTGGCTTTTGATTCATCCAGTCTGGCATCTCACATGATGTATTCTGCATATAAATTAAATAAATAAGGTGACAATATATAGCCTTGTGATACACCTTTTCTAATCTAATTTTCTAATCTAAACTTAAACAACTAAGTGGTTTCATGTTTGGTTCTAACTATTCTTTCTTGGTCCACATACAGATTCTTGAGAAGACAAGTAAGATGATCCAGTCCTCCCATCTTTGTTTGAGGACGTGCCACATTTTGTTGTGATCCACACAAAGACTTTAGTGTAATCAGTGCAGCAGAAGTTGATGCTTTCTAGAACTTCCATGCTTTCTCCACAATCCAGAAGATGTTGGTAATTTGGTTTCTAGTTCCTCTGCCTCTTCAAAAGTCAACCTGCACTTCTGGTAATTCTTGGTTCCCATGTTATTGAAGGCTTACTTGCAGAATCATAAGCATAACCTTGCTGGTATGTGAAATAAATGTAATTGTTTAGTAATTTAAGTATTCCTGATCATTGTCCTTCTTTAGGATTAGAATGTAAACTGATCTTTTCCAATCCAGTGGCCCCTGTTAACTTTTCCAAATTTGATTTCATGTTGAGTGAAATGCTTTTAGGATTTTAAATAGCACAGCTGGAATTCCATTACCTCCTTATGGTTAGCAGTGACTCCTAAGGTCCACTTGACTTCATGCTCCAGGATGTCTGACTCTAGATCAGTTGCCACACCACTATGGGTCATCCGTGATGTTAAGATTTTTCCTGTATGGTTCTTTTGTATATTCTTGCCACTTCTTAATCTCTTTTGCTTCTGTGAAGTCACTACCATTTTTATCTTTTGGTGAGTTATTTTTGCAGGAAACATTCCCTTGATATCTCTAATTTTCATGAAGAGACCTCCTGCCTGGCCCATTCTATTTTCTTCTATTTCTTGGCATTGCTCATTGCATTTAAGAAAACCTTATGTACCAAGCATTATACTAACTACACTAAGAATATTATCCTATTTCATGGTCAGAGGATCCCTGTGAGGAGGAATGTAATATTATTACTCCAATCTTACAGTTGAGGAAACTGAGGCAAACAAAGGTTAAGTGACCTGCCTAAGTTTATGCAGCTAGTAAGAGTTTAAGGCCACATTTGAACTTAGGTTTTCTTGAATCCAGGTTCAGAACACTATCAACTGAACTATCTAGATGCCTCAATAAATAAAAATAACTGGAAGTGATTATGAAATTCTGTACCTACCCCATTTGCAAAAAATGATATAAATAAAATTATGTTTTATTAATAAAATTATAAGATCTGTTTCCTTTTTAACCATGCCTTCTTTTTTTATTCCTGGGAAATTGTAAGTAGTTCTGTATTGTAGGAAACAAGGCTTGGGATGAGTTAAATTCCTCCCTCAGACATTTCCTTAGGGTGTGACATTGAGCAAGTCATTTTCCTCTCTCCAATTCAGTTTCTTCATCTGTAAAATGACATTAAAAATAGCATCTACCTCACAAAGCCGTTGTGAAAATCAAAAGGGATAAGTGCCAAATGCTTTGTCAATCTTAAAGTGCTATATAAATGCTAAGTATTATCAAAATTTAGGCAGTCCAAGGCAAAGAGTGATGGAAAGAGTGGGAGAGGGTAACTGTTGGATCCAAGTCAAAGGACTATCAAAGGTAGACACTCTGCTTCAACTACCCTCTGCTGACCCTGAACAAGACCAGCAGAGTCTTGACTCCTCAACTTGACCCGATAACTCCAGAAGTCCCAGCCTCCCTCAGTTTATCCCACTAAAAATGACCTACCTTGAATCTCCATTTGTATCAATTGCCATCCAAATTTCAAAAGATAAAATACTCTTGGAAGTTAATCTTGTGACTCAACTCCAGGTTCCAAAAAAAAAGCTATCATTGGAAAATTACTTCAACTGAACTTAAATCAGGCCTTTGGTCCCCAAATGGCTAGAAACAAATGTCATTTCATAGCAAAGCAGTCCAGGATGTGGGAGGAAAACCAGTGGATGACCTGCTGAGAGGAGAAGAGATCTACATCATGTTTCAAACCATTGCCTGGTTTTGTGACCATGGATAAATAATTTCATCTCTCTGATTTCAGTTTCCTCAAGTTTAAAACTAGCAGATTGGACTAGATGATCTCTAAAGATTTTTTTTTCCCTGATCCCCTGAACAGTTCTTTGGAAACCAAATCTAAAAGATAAGTAAATGAACTAAAACCATTTGCAAGATAGATACAGCCAACAAACATCAATACTACCATCTTAATAAATCCAACTGATGAATATAGAGAATGAGAATGATGCCAAAGGATTCAAAACATTTTTTTAAATAAATGATTCCTCTTGGATTCCAAAACTCAAAGTGTTCTTATATATCATATTTTAATTATTAATTTTTAGTGTTTGCCTAATATTTTGCATCCTCAGAGTGACTCATAGAATTTGGAACAGTACGTATTTTCTTGCCAATAATTCCCATAGGTTTTAATTGATTTAAAAGAATTAAGATGAATATCTAAGACAGGAATCATTGTTCTTTCTCTTTTCTACATCTTCCCCATCCAGCTTCCTCTAGGCTTCGTCTCACAATGGACTCAAATATCAAGAATTCAAGGATGTAAGACTTTCTCGATGTGGAACCCTGCTCCTCAAAAACAGGTTACCCCTCAAAAATTGCTAATAATCCCACACCTGGAGCACAGACTTGGAGTTAAATCCAGGGTCATCTGCTTTGATTTCTTCATTTTGCAGACGAGGCAAAATAAGACCCAGTGAAGTCTGATTGACTGACCCCAAACTATGCATCTAGCAAGGGAGATTCAAAGTGATAGTTTATTATTTCTATAATCTTATGCCACTTATCCCTTTATATTATCTAAAAAAGATCACAGATTTAGAAATGGAAGGGATGCTGGTAGTCATCCAGCCTGACCTTTAATTCTATAAATGTAGGAAGCAAGGCCAAGATAGCCTACGTTCGTGTTCAAGCTCACCCAGGTAGCAGGTAGCTACACTGGTATTTGACTTCTCTAACTGGAGAGTATCTATGGCCAAAAAAAATCATAATAATATAATCCACTATTCTGTGACCAAGCTGGTGACACGTCTCTCTCAAATGAGCAAGGTTCAATCTGCTCTTTTCCTGTAAAAATCAGGTTTTATTTTTTAGTTAACAAAAATATATTTTCTCAACCCATTGGGTTAGGAGGTAGGGAATTAATGGTAACAAATATTCATAGTCACGCAAAACAAACGTTCCCATTTTCCATGAAAAATAATGAAACTAATGGAAAGATAGATGAATAAATGAAGACAAGTAGGTAGGTGGATAGATACATAGATTGATACATAGATACATATAGATACTTGGATACCGATAGATACATAGACACATGCACAGATACACGTTTCATTGTATGCTCCAAATCTATTACCATGTCTCCATCAGGAGAGAGATAGCATGTTTCATCACTGGTCCTCGGCAATCATAAATGGTCATTGCATTGATCTTATAGTGTGGCTTTTATTACATTAATTATTCTCCTGGTTTTGCCCATTTCATCCTTCATCAGTTTGTAAAAGTATTTAAATTTATTCATTTTATATTTTGAAATCGTAACACAAATTGTTCTAATTCTACTCACCTCACCCTAAATCAGTTTATATGAGTATTTCTATGTCTCCTTGAAATCAACTATTTCATCTTTTCAAATGGCACAATAATATTCCGCCATTCATATATGATACTTTGTTTATTCATTTCCTAATTATAGTTTTTGATGCCACAAAAAGAGATGCTATAAATATTTTTGTACATATAGGACCTTTCCTCCCTCTTTGATTACTTTTAAATATAGTCCTAAAACAACATATCTGGGTCAGAGGATCTGTACCACTGTGTAACTTTTAATATAGAATTACAATTTTTTTCTGGAATGGCTCATCAAACAATACCTCCAACAATGTACCTCCCCACCCCACCACACCCTGCCATAGTCCCTTCAGCATTTGTCATTTTTCTTTTTATACTCGTGTTGGCCAGTCTTGTGAGTGTGAGATGTAATCTCAGAAATGTTTTTATTGAGATTTCTATAATTAGTGGGGATATGAATAATTTTTAATGTGGTTAAAGATGGCTTGGTTTACTTCTCTTAAACTGCCTATGCATATCCTTAGATCATCCATCAACTGGTGGAGTGGATCTTATTCCTATAAATTGGAATAATATGTAAATGGATGACTATATTCATTACACATGATATAAATATTATGTATAATGTATCTTATATAGCATATTATATACATATGTTTGCATTATATATAATCTACAGATATGACAGAGATAGACAAAGACAGGGACCTTAATCAGAGAAACATGCAGCATGCTAGGCTCATATTGGAACAAGTATTCAGTCACCAGGATCATCTTGATAGAATCTGACAAGGATTTGTTCCCCATTGGCATACCTTCCAAAAATACAAAGGCCACCTGCACATTGTATCCAGGCACCATATTGAGACTACAGAGGAGACATAAAACTCTGAAGGTTACTACAAATTATCGACCTCTCACCCCCTGTCAGAGGAGGACATGGAGAAGTGCACAGGATGGGCAGCCAGGGATAGGTCATGATCTGCATCTTTGGATCACTCATATTGGTGATGTAACAGACTCCTTGGAGGATCTGAGCAAATATGAATATCTAAAAAAAGAAAGAACTGAACTTGAGATTTGATTAATACTCCCAAATGAAGAAGCTCCCTCTAAGTAATCCAGTGCATACATTCTCTGCAGCATCTAGTCTCTATTCCCTAGAAGACTGAAAGTTGAAGTCACTTGCCCAGGGTCACATAGGCAGTATGCAACAGAGGCAGTATTTGGAACAGGTTTAAAGCTGGCTCTCTATCCACTATACCATATGTGTCAAATTCTTGGTTCTTTGAAACAGGCAAAACTCCCCACTGCTGTCAACCAAATTAAAATGTAATTGGGAAACATTTAACAAAATAAAGAAAATTACAATACAACATAGATTATGTCCATTTGTGATTTTCTGCATCAATCTCCAGTCAAGAACAAAATAGAGAAATAAGTAAATTAAAAGTCAATGAAAGAGGACTTAGGAACAGGAGATGCATGGCCAAGGCTTCATTTAAGAGTCTGAAGCACAGGATCCTTGCAAAATCCTAGGAAGTAATAAATTATGAACACAGATACTATATTTAACCAAAGATTGTACAAGTTATGAAATAAAATCTATCTTTAATAAGTGCCAGGAACCACTTTAAATCTCGGTTAACAACTTCAAGTGCTCTGTCTCAGTGCCTGTTCAAAACATAATGTTCTATGTGAAAAGAAAAAGTTTTCAGAAATCAGTTGCTAATGGTCTAGTTAATGGAGTCAAATTATAAACTTTGGAGACTGCCGAGGAAATTATTGGCATGAAGGCTCAGTTATCCTTGGGGAGACCTTTCATAGCCCCCACCTTAGAAACATGGGAAAATTTACGCATGGTCTACTCTCACCCACCAGGATACTGACTGAACTTCTTTACATTTGCAAGTACACTGTTCACAATATTACAAAAAAAAAAATTAAAAGAGGAAAGTAAAACTGAAATTTCAAAGATGTATGTAAATATTTGTTGTTGTTTTTGCTGTTTAGTTGTGTTTGACTCTTGGTGACCTCATTTGAGGTTTTATTGGCAAATAGGCAGAAATCATTTGCCATTGTCTTCTCCTGCTCATTTTATAGATGAGGAAACTGAAGCAAACAGGGTTAAGTGACTTGCCTAGGGTCATACAGCTGAGGTCAGATTTGAACTCTGGAAGATGAGTCTTCCTGACTCCAGATCTCATGCTGTATTCACTGTACCACCTAGTTGCCCTTCTATAAACATTAAGTCATTTCTATTCCTGAGAATGAGAATTTTGCTTAATGCTAATGTGGATTTTGTTTTTATATTGTCTAGTTTTATAAAGTATTTCCTTGGTAGTTTGATTGGCATGGCACTGAACTGGCAACTAATTTAGGCAACATCATCATTTTTAATCATATTGGTATGGCCCAGTCATGAATAATGAATGTCTCTCCAAGTATTTGCTTTCCTTTATTTCTATAAAAATGGTTTTGTAGTTGTAGTTATATTAAATCAATGAAGATTTCTTTTGTAGCTCTTGTGTCTTTTCTCCCTTTTCCCCCCTCTCTTCTACTTATCAAGCCTATCCTTCACCAAGTTTACCTTGTAGCAATCAAGAGAGAGGAAGGCAATAAAATACTATAGCATTCCCTAACTGCAAAGTCAGAAAGTCAGGGAAAGGAGGATAAGACTCACCCAAAAGGTAAAATACTACTAGAGAAAGATAATCCTGTGGTTTTACACTTGGTATGGAAGTCCAGTTACATGAATTCTCTCTTTTTGCTTGTGCCGCATGGATTAAAAGCTGGAATCAAGACATAGTAACTTGTTCTCCCTTCAAGTAGTTGACTGCTAAGAAAATGACTGTTATTTCACTGTGTGGGGTATGATGTAATGAAGAATAATCTGAGAGTCCAAAGACCCAAAGATAGCCCTGGGTTTGTGATTAACTCATTAGGTAACTGAGAAGTGAACCATCAATTCAATTTCCTAATCATTGAAGTGTGTTCCTACTACGTGCCAGGAACTGAGTCCTGTATAAAGATGAGAAGAACTTTGTGTGTGAACCTCCTGGAGTTTATAGGAAATCCCTTCATTTATCTGGCTGTCATCTGTAAAATGGGAAGATAAAATTAGATAACCTCTCAGGTTCTTCTGTCCCTAAAGTGGGATAAAAACAAAACTCATATTAGGACTCATTCTCAGGAACAAAAGTGAAAATGTTTGTATACGTCTTTGGGAGTATTGCTAAAATGCCCAGATACGGAGTCAAAAGAGTTTGAATTTTGTCTCTGGCACTCTCAAGCTAACAGTCCATTAGCAAGTTACTTAAAGTCCTCAAACCTCAGTTTCTTTGTTGGTTAAAGGGGGATAAATATCCCTTGTACTTCCTCTTTCACAACAGATAAAAAGGTAAATTTTAAATTACAACTTAAATATAAGCCATGCTATTTCTAGGCTTCTCCTTCAAGAAAAAGCTTGATTTCAAGAAAGATAGCTGCTGGTCACTGCTTACTTTTTCTGCTGAGTCTGGGGGATGGAGGAAGGGGGTGATAAGAGAGAGGAGCCTGAGGAGATGAGTTACAAAAGATATTCCCAAAACAACCAGTATCTGAAAACAAGGAACTTCAGATTTCTTTGTTTACTCCAAGAGTAGTAATATTTCCCAGGATAAGGAGGTTAGACAGAAATATACTTCTCTTTCTTTTTTTTAACCACCATGGGACATCCAGAGAGAAATATATAGTCTGTTCTCCCCGCAATATATAGTCTTAGCTAGCCATGCTTAGAGAAAGAGGGGCTAATTATTTTAATGATTGAGATTAAAGGCAGTAACAGCTAACCTGCGCAGGCTTATCACCCAACATTGAAACTTCTCTACAAACAGCAAAGGAAATGGTTGCAGAATTCTGAGGACGAGTTGAGACAAGGAAAGTATCTAAGTTTAGGCTGTTGTATACCCATGGGAGCCAATCAAAACACAGACATTCAAAGCTAAAAGAGTAGCTAGCATTTCATTAGCCCTCTCCCCCAGAATTCATCAAATCCAGCCTGTTCTTTGGAGAAATGAGGAACTTGAGGCTGAAAAACATTGAAACAATTAAGTGACTCCTCCAGGATGATACAGTCATTGCTTGTCTGAGACAAGACTGGAACTGAGGTCTTCTTGACTCCTACTTGACAGTTTATATGTGTGTGTGTGTATGTGTGTGTGTATGTGTGTATATATATATATATATGTGTGTGTGTGTGTGTGTGTGCGTATATGTATGTGTGTATATATGTCTGTGTATATATATATATATATATACATACATATGTGTGTATACTATTCTATAATCCTTTTTAAAAGAGAACTTAAGGGAAAAGTAATAAAGCTGAAGAAAATGGTTGATTAATAAGGTTTTTAACCAAACTGATTTCTGGGTCATCCTACAACTTACTGTTCCAGTAGATTTAGCCTAGCTTCTTTCCTCCTCTCTAAGATCTCCTCTATTCTCAGTCCTGCATGTACATGTGTGTATACATGTATGTGTACATATGTGCGTATGCATGTATGTCAACAGATAGATTATATATAGACATACACGTATGTGTATATCTCTGTCTCTGTGTGTATAGATGTGTACTCTAGATGTATATATAAATATATACACATATACATGCACAGGTGTATGGGTGTATATATGTACATGAATGTGTATATAAACATACATATACACATATATGAAAGAAGGCAGAGAAAGCTTGCCCTGTTGTAGTCACAATCAAGTTTGGTCAGGAGAAGGCAAGATTTTCCTTTAACCTGAGAAAGGTAGGGGTATATCCTGGACCCCATTACAAGTTCAGGGCTGAGTAAGCTGGACTTCTAACCAAGAAGCGAATATAGGTCTGAGGCAGAAAGAGGTCAGGGTGAAAACCAAGACGGACACAGGACTAAGGACCAGAATGTTCATGACAGCCAATGAGAAGCCAAGTTCAGATGGCCAGGCTGATATTTCCCACACCACCTCCAATGTTAATTGAGAAAACCACTATGGTTTGAGTCAATTTATGCCAATAGAGATAGTAATAGATTCAGAGCCCCCGAAACTGAGTTCCTATTCCCATGACATTTAGCTACCTTGGACAAGTCACAACCTTTGTGGGTTTAAACTCCCTAAATAATAAAATGAGAAAATTATGCTATATGACCTCCAATCTCTCCTCCGGCCCAAAATATATGGCCCTATGATCATTCATATCACTGAATCATTTCACAAGGGTTTCCTGGAGAATTTAAGAAGGTATTGGTGAAGATCCCAGGATTATAGATTCAGAAGTGGAAAGGAACCCAGAGGCTGTCACATCCAACTCCTTCAATTTATAGAGGGAGAAACTGAGGCACAACATGGTTAAATAATCCGGCCAAGGTCAAACTTGGAGTAATTGTCAGAAGCAGCTTTTGAACCCAGCGTCTCTGACTAAAAGGCCGGTGTTCTTTCCACTACACCATGTTTCCATCCCTGAGTTTCTGACAAGAATAAGCAATATGAAATACTTAAACAGTAAATGGAAAAATTAGACAAAAATCATGAATCTGGGGCCCAGAGCATGCCAAGGCTGAGCTCTGAGGAGCAAGGAGCACCATCAGGACAAGGAGCATGGAGCAGAATGGTCACCATAAGTAAATTGGATCTGATAAAGTCCCAAAGGTGCGACAAACTCCAAAAGGCTTTGACAATTCTTCTCCCTCTTGCTCAGTACCCCCTTAACATCAAGTGCCAAGGATTCAGCCTCCTCAAAATCTGAAGCATCCATTCCCTATCTCTACTAATACTGCTGTCACTTCAAGACATGCCCTCATCACCTCTAGGGCCTCTAACAGCCCTTCTCCCTCTCCAATTCCGTTCCTACACAAAGACTCAAAATCTCCCTAAGGCATAGCTTTGACCAAGTCAGCTCCTTGCCCTCCCAATTTTCAGAAACTCCCCTATTGCCTCTGGGTTCTTCAGCCTGGTCTCTAAGAGGATCCAGCCTACTTTTCCAGCCTCATGTCCCATTTCTCTGTTTGTACATCCTACATCACAGCCAAACTACACTATCATCCATTCACCAAACTCTATACCTCTCACTATGTGAAAGCTCTGTGAAGTTGGCCACTCAAAATTGTCTTCCTTTAAGTCTCTTCTCAGGTATTAGTTTCTCCATGAAATGCTGGTTTCCTATTCAGCTTTCTGTCATTGTCAGTTATTTTTTCAGTCATGTCCAACTCTTTGTGACCCTATCTCAGGTTTTCTTGGTTTGTCATTTCTTTCTTCCAGCTCATTTCTACAGATGAGGAAGCTGAGGCAAACAGGTTAAGTTACTTGTTCAGGTTCACACAGCAAGTGTCTAAAGCCAGACTTGAACTCAGGTTGACTTGTCTTCCTGATTCCAGACCTGGCACTCTAAGCACCATGGCGCCACCTAGCGGCCTCAACCAGGTTTACTATTTGTCCAAAACTCTCCTTAATCTGAGCATTGCCCGCCCTGGCCGAGGCCCAACAGAGGCAAAGTCATTCATTGTCCTGTCCATTCTACTGCACCCTTTGAGGCATCATCCCTCTGTTCTCAAGAATATCCCCTGAATCCACCAACTGTACTCCCCTTTAACTCCTCCCTTTAACTAAGAGAGGCTGGCTTTCCCTGAAAACTTCATACTCTCACTACCCTCTCTGGTGGGTGCTCCTCTTTCCATTCACAGAAGACAGGAGGAAATGGTCCAGTCCTTAGTCCCCGCTGCTCCTGTACTTTTGTCCAAAGGTATTGTAAGCCCTAACCCTGGGATTGTTAGCAAAAAGCCTTGTTGCTGTTGATTTGGATATTGCTATATAATTCTCCACCTTGGAGGTTTTTGAGCAGAGTCTAGATGACCTCCTGTTGAGTGATTTAGAGGGAGAATGCCTTTGGCATATGAGTTGGACTAGAAAACTGATGAGAAGCATTCTTCCTCTCAAATGCTATAATTCTTTGATGTCTTTTGTCTTGTTACCTAATCAGGCAGCACATGATATTCTAGTACTTCCTCATAAAATTGATGAAAGTGTCCCTGGGCTACCAAATACTACACCAAATGAGCTTAAGCCCTGACACATCTATCACGTGGGAAAGGCTTCAGGCCCGTGTGTCTGCCATCCAAGGCCCAACCTTATTGTATTAGGAGATGCCTGTCACCAAGTTGTCACTAATTATTCAGCCATAGCTAAGGGGAGAAATTTAAACTAAGCAGGAGACAGGAAATCACTTAAAAGCTAAAATAGATGGATCCGATTATGTAAAATAGCCAACAAATAATCATCCAGCCTTTACTTGGAAACTTCAAATGAAAGGGCTCTTAAAATGGCAGGTTCCATTTTTGGTTAACTGGATTAACTGATGTCCTAAACATGATTGTGCTTCCCTAACTCCATGCCTGTGCCCTCCCTGTTGTCTAAGCCTGGTAAGTCCTCCCTCTCCCTCCTTTATCTCTTCAATTCCTACCTTAAAGTCCAATTCAAATGTTGCCTTTTGTGTAAGACTTCCCTAGTTCCCCTGTGTTCTTCCTGTGATGAGATATAAAAAATCCTAAGGATGGGAGTTCAAGAAATCTTTTCAAAATGTCTTATTTGATTTTTATTTCTATTTGTAACAAGAAGGCCAAAGCAGGAGCAGCAGGGTCACAAACAAGTGAACTTAGGATTGTTTTCTGGCAATACTTCCTCACCATTAGAGATGTGAAAAGTGAAATGAGCTGCCCGAGGAAATCATGCTTTGTATATCATTGGATGTCCTCAAGCAGATGCTGGATGGCTGTTTGTTGGGGTTATCATCTCTGGGATTATTTGGGGATAGGCAAAGAGACTAGACTTAGCTGGCTGTGGAAATTACTTCTGGGTCTTAAGTTCTATGACTCAGGGTTTCATGAGAATCCCTACGTAGAAACATTTAAGGATAGTAAATTCTTAGCTTACTGAAGTTCCCTTAAAGCCTCACTTAAATGTAACATTATAGAATTGGTGGGGGAAGAGGGGCACAGAGTCTCCAGTGTGATTCCAGGAAAGCCCAAGTCCTACCAGGTAAGCCAAACTGAAACGCCCAGATAGAATATTTCAACTGAAATTAAGAATCATCACGAACGACTGAATGAATGAACACTTATTAAGTGTTTCAAGTACAGTCTTAGGGATTGATGGAGAGTGTGTCTGCTGTCTGAGGACTGAAAAATAGCCTAGAAAAGTTTAGAAAGGCTAATCACAAGCTTAGTCATAGGATGTTGAATTTTGTATCTTTGGAAACTCTCCAAGACCATTCAAAGTTGCTTTAGTAGTATGGAGGAAGTACTCACATTGATGAAACCATAGATTTGAAATATTGAAATATTAAACAATATTAGCAGTGTTAACCAAGTGACTATTCAATTTAGGTAGCTAGCATAAAACAAACACCATTGCTTATCGAACTTGATAAGGCTTTACTACTAGAATTGTTCAATTAATTCGAAGTGTGGATAATATTAATTGTGGGCGCACAGTTGTCTCAAAACTTGGCGTTCCTGAATAACTAAGTTAAATGAAATGTGGTTTCTGGAATCCTTTATAAAGAGGATTATTTGATCCCAGATCTTACCAACCAGTTCAATATTGCTCCCTATGAAGAGATATTGAAAGTAAAAAGAAAAAAAAAAGAGATCATCTAGCCAAAGTGCCTTATTTGACAAAAAAAAAAGAAGGTGACATCTAGAGAGAATTGACTTTCCAAATCAAAGCCTTCTCAATTTTGTATGACTTGCCAGAGTTCCAGCCTCAAGTAGGATCAGGGTTCAGATCTCATCCTGGACACATAATGGCTACATGACTCTGGGAAAGTCTCTCTAACACCATAAGTTGCAGAGCTGGTGCTGATATACACTGATAAAGGAAGTTTCTTCACATGGGAGTTCCTTATACCAACGAAATCACACTCCTTGTTTCTACCCCTATCCCAGGGTTTGAATGGCTTATGGAGAGCTCATCCAACTCTCTGATTTTTTTTTTTTTTAATAAATAAGTACTCATCTATTCACAGAATACACTTGGGGAAATAAATTGAAAGCAGCCAGGATAAGTAATGTTTTGATCTCACCTTTCCTGAATGAGGCCATGGGGCAGGACTAATCATTTGGTCTCCTTAATGTTCAACACTTTCTTCTCCTCAGTAAAATGCTGTACCTACAAGACGGAAGTGGTTGGAACCATATAAGACAGTCACTCCCTTCAATTAATCCTGTAATCCAAGTGCTAGGCTATTATGACGTTATCTGATCAGGAACCGACCTTGGACACCTGGAATGACACATATTAATGACTATAATTTGGAGATGGGACACAAAGAATGATTCAAGATTGCTCTGAACCTTAGACTTGCTTTCTAAGTGGGAAGTTCCTGAAAAAGGGAAAGGGAGGTGTGAGTCACATGGGTATCCACCAGGACTAATCTCTACCACCCTCCTTTGCCTGTCATTAATGTGAAAATCCAAATGAATTGGGATAAACAACAGCTGTGCAAGAGGGCTCAGGACTTTGCTCCAGCAGCAAGCCTGAGCCCTTCTAGTTTCCTAAAACAAACCCAGAGAAAGAAGTCCCATAAGCCATGTCTGCATTCATCCTCTCATGTCACACACCTTCCCTTAGCTAAAGGGATCAGGATTCATTTTCTAGAGGCTTCCTTGGAGATGACTTTCCCTTCTGCCTCCATGGAGAAGGTTCTGGGATTGTCTGGAAATGACCCCATTCCCCCCAGGATGCCAGTTGAAGATAGGAGCCGAAAAGCATGGCATTTTCAAGGCAAACAAAACACACTTACAGGTATGGAAACAAGCCCCAGCTGCTTCACTCCAGGCACCCATCAGGACATGATTGTAGAGGACAGAGATCTGGAGCCTGCTTGCCTTTCCGTGATAGCCAAAGGTGGAAAAAATGAGCCACTCTAGCAAGAGGCAGGCAATAATCTGAAACACACCTTGTCCTGTGGCTACCAGCTCCCGCTCACAGTGCTCCATGGGACTCGAAGTCCTCCAGTTTCTAAGTCCTGCCCAACCCGAAATCATCGAAGGGGGGTGAACTACAGTACCCACAATCCTAGCCTGCTACCTGAAACCAGGAGAGAAGGGTGTGGACCCGCAGTTTCACCCAGGGGAGGAGGGGACGCATACCACTTGGGAAGGCCAAAAGGAAAAGAAAAAGAACCAAATGGCTGGGCTAGCCGGCGTTCCTGCTGTGCCTCGAGCTCCCTGGGGAGATTTCCTGAGCCATCATTTTCATGCTTACAAAGGAATACCCCGCGCCCTGCACTCTGCACCCCTCCTATCATCATGTCCCCCCTCCCCGCGCACACACACACACACACACACACACACACACACACATTCGCAATCAATGACAAGGACCAATAAATCTTCAAAATAATAAGATTCCCTGTGGACGATCATCTCAAGCCACCAGTTTCTTACTGGGTGAAATTTCTAAGAAGGTGACATGCTGTGACTTCACAGCGGGTGACACGATTTTATGGAGGTGGGTCAAGGGGCGAAAGGAGGGGAGAGTTAAAGTGCTGCGGAGATCCCACCACAGACATTTGCGAAAACTAGCCTGTCCCTCTCCTCCTGCAAACCCCAAGGGAGGGAGCCTAAAACGAATCAAGGTTCAGCGCGCGAGGAGCGCATCACACTGATTTTTGCTCTTGCCTTTCGTTTATCAGTGGTCTGCTTTTGTACCACTCACTTGTCCGGAGTGTCACCCTTCCCCCGATCCCCTAAGCATTTCCTCGAAACAAGGAAGGACAGTTGAGCACAGCAAACACACAGACTTGATCTTTAGGCACTTGGAGGCCCCCCCTCTTCTGCTTTGGGGCACTGAAGCACCGGGAGCCTCAGGTCTCTGCACTCGCACGTGGTCCTGACATTGACCAGAGCCCTGAAGTATCAAAGCAGCTCCTGACCGTTCTGTTGTCTCGGTGCTGTTTTCTCCACCTTCTCTGGACATTCCTGTGTCGATCTCTCACCTGCTGAAAAAGCAAAGAAAATCCCAACGTCATTCTCAGGGCCTCGGAAAAGTCTGGAGGGGAAGGGGGGGCATCGATGGAGAGGAGAAGCGCGGGGCCCTATGGCCCCTAAACCCAATGGGAACAAGGGGCTGTCACTTTCTTCTAGGCAATGGGACTTGGGAGGGACCAGGACCCTCGGAAGAGTAGAAAACACCTCCACTGAAAAGAACATTGGGTTTGGGAGTCAGTGAAGTGTGACCTTAGGCAAAGCGCCGACTCCTAGGATTGTTTCCTGAGGTGTAAAATGGAGACAATCATATTCATACGGTGGATCTCACAAGGTTGTTGTGAAGAAAGCCCTTTGTAAGTCATAGAGATGTCATGAATAGCTTATCATCATTATTAATACGGCAAGTTAATAGTACTACCACCACTACTATCACTGCATCTACTACTAACTATGAGACAGTGGGCCAATCACTTCATGTCACCCTTACCTGTGAAATGGGAATAAGGAAAGCCCCTACCTTACGTGTTTAATGATTTATCGAATGAGCTGATGTATATAAAGTCACAGCATCCCCATAACTCCTCCAGCCAAAAGGCCCTTCCATGGCCACCACTCAGTTCTATGTAGTCTTTCCCAGGAAGATGTATGCCTATTAAAGGCAGGGTCTTGTTTCATTTTTTTATTTGTATCCTGAGTGCCCAGTACTTAGTACAGGCTGGAAGGAAAAAAGGAAAGAAAGAAAGAAAGAAAGAAAGAAAGAAAGAAAGAAAGAAAGAAAGAAAGAAAGAAAGAAAAGAGAAAAGAACAATTATTTATTAAGCCCCTACACGGTGTCAGGCACTGTTAAGTGTTTTACAAACATTTGATAGATAAGTGATAATGATAGGTGGTAAGAGAGAGAAAGACAGAGAGACAGACACAGAGAGACTGAGAGGGACAGAGATGGAGAGATAGAGACCAAGAGAGACAAAGATAGAGATAGACATTCAGAGAGAGAGAGAGAGATCTTGGTTCTGGAGAACTGATGATGAAACACTCTTCCTTCATCTGGGTAGAGGATGAGGGGTGGTAGTCTATGGAAATAAAACATTGGGTGCATCACTAGGGTTGTTTGGTCAATCTGTTTTACTTCACTGTTTTTTCTCTGGAACAAGGGAAGGTCCAATTGTGTAGAAGTGGTTGAGAAACAACTGAGATGGAGAAAAGAAGAGGCATCAGTTTGTTTGTTATTGGTCTCTTTTTTTGTCTGGAGGAAGCAGCTTATGATGTGAAAAGGGCAACTTCCAGGGCCTCTGTGTCTGTAAAGCAATGACAGCATTGGAATCACATTTGAAACCTTTTCTTTTCAAGGAGAGTTCTGCACCTTAGTCTTATGGCACATCCCTCTGGTGTCTGGTAAAATCCCTGGAGCCACCTCAGAATTGTAAACACATAAAATAAAATGTGTAGGATTAGTTAGGAAATCAATTATGTTGAAACACCAGTGTCATGATTTCTTTGAAGAAGAGTTCACAGATCCCAGATGAAGAAGTCCTGCTTTAGACTTTTGGTAACCTTGAATTCTATCATCCCTCCTTTTGACTACTTTCAGGAAAAATATTCCACATCATAGGAAGGAATTTTTATAAGAGAGAGCTATTAGGCCATGTTCACAGACAGGCATTTTTGGCAATATTTATGTGGAGAGTACTGGACTTAGAGAAGTCTTGGGTTCAAATCCTGCCCCTGACATCAGTTTTATGTCCCCAGCCAAGTGACAAAAATCCCCCTGTGCCTCAGGCAACTCTCCAGGATTTGTCTAGTGCATCTTAACTGGGTGTCAAGCTGCATCAATAAAAGGAAATCTCACACTAGGAGTACCTCATACTATCTATTTCCATGTTGCTACACATCATCATTACTATATTGAATAATATAGTTACATTATGTTGCCTGAGCAAGACACAGAGTCTTGTATGCACTGGGTCATAACGGCTAGTATTTTATAATGCCTACTATGTTACAGGCACTATATTAAAAAAATAAATATTATTTCATTTGATCCCGACAACAACTCTGGGAGGTAGGAGCTGTTATTGTACTCATATTACAGTTGAGAAATCTGAGGCAAACAGAAGTTAAGTGATTTGCCCAAGGACACACAGCCAATAAACTTGTGAAACTGGATTTAAACTCAGGTCTATGAAAGTCCACTTCCACAGTGTGCTCCCTCATGACCCCTCAGTGCCACAATTAGTTACTTAGTCAATGGCTGTTGAATGAATGAATAACTCAACAGTTTTGTTCCCATTTTAAAAATAATGTCTTCTGAAACTATGTCACATTTCATTTTTTCATCTGGGATCCCCCTAATAAGGAAAGATGGAGGGTGGAGAAGTGAGCAAGAGACTAGAAAGACTCCAGCCTCCCAAAGCAGAAACTAAACTGAGAAGTAGTTCTTTGCTTTCCCTGGCTCAATTGTAAAATTCCTAAAGATGTAAGCAAGAGTAGCAATGATATCTTTCCAAAGGTAAACCACAGAGTCATCAAGGACACATGACTCACTGAGGCCTATTTCAAGTAACTCCAGTTCCAAGTAAGGAACTGTACCTTCACCTCTCAAATCTGAACCAGACAGATATTTGTCAGCTCAGACCAATACCCACCAAACCCACCCAGGCCCCTCCTCCCTCAGGAAATATCTGAAGAATAACCTCCCTGAGATTTAGTATGTTCTCCTGTAGAATGGACCTAAAAAATGCCTGTGCTTCCTATGCCTGAAGGTTGCTGGGAGGATCTCTTGAGATCTAGCCTGCTGGTCAGATCAGGCAACAGCAGGGCTGGCAGCCTTCACTGAGCACTGTCTTTGACTGGCCTTGTTGGTTTGTTCTAAGTTGGCTACTCTGCGGTTGCCCCACTCCTCAGAATGTAGGGCTCCAATTCTCCCACACCTCAAATTCCTGAAGATCACTTCTATTTTTGACTCTCATCTAAAGAGAAACATCACCCATTCCCTAGGATATTCAGAGAGCAAACATGAATCAAGAATGTTATTCCTCATAAAATGCTTAGAATCATTTAAGAGCCTAGTATGTAAACTCCTTGAGAGCAAAGACTTTGCTTTGCCTTTCTCTGTTGCCTAGGACTTAGCCCAGTGTATGAGAGTTTAGCAATGCTAGCTGATTGACCAAATGACCTTTGGAACATTTGCTGCTGGAGTGTTCTCCAACTTTCTTAGATTTCATCTCTACTGAGTGTGTCCTGGTAACACCAGCAGACTCTGTTGTCTCTCCTTCCCAGTGGGTGACTTTCTCTCTCAGAAGTTCCTTCACTCTTCAGGTGGTCACCACAAGTGATCCAGCAGCCAACATTCTACAGCTTGGCTGCCTGTGAAGGGGAAAGGCAAGGCCCTACACCGAAAGAAAGAATACCCAAGTAAAAAGTGACTTCATCTCCGACACTGACTTGCCTGTTTCCTCACAGGTTGTTCTGGTGGGGAAGAATCTCCCATCAACTTTCCAAAGTTCAGAGTTTTTCACACTTCTTACACTTTGAAGGAAGCAGGACCTTACAACAGGATGCTACAGAGAGAGATTTTGTAAACATCCGTACCTAGACATTGGAATGGGCATGCTGCCACACCATAAGGGATTTTTCCAGTTGGCCCTTTCTTTGGAGGAGTGAAGGGAATACTTCAAATGGAAATATCTTCCCATGTTGTGCAAGTTTAATCAACCTAGGATCTACAAAATGGAAGTCTACGTAACTATTGTATGTAAATGACAGCTACAATGATGAGGAAGGTGGTGGTGGAAATGGTAACAATAAGGATGGTCAGTGAAACCTCCAAAACAGGAAAACATCAGTATGCCAAAGGGGAGAAAAGAGAAAGGAGAAAAAAGGAAAAACCAAAAGAAATGAAATAAGTTTTACGAGTCTAGTAGTAGAATTATGCCAGTCTATGATGATATAGGCAGTCTATGATGATGGCTTTTACTCTGTATATATCATGTATGTATATGGCTGTGTGCAGGTTATAACCCATCCTTAGACCATGTCATGATTTGGTCAATTTTTCTATCCCTAGTATTTATCAGATTATCTAGCACACAGCAAGAACTTAATGAAAGTTCGTTGGCTTGACTTAACTTGGAAAGAATCCATCCTGGTGTGAACAGGGCAGTTGCAGTCCAGAACCCCACCTCTTTCTTCCTTGATGTATAATATAGAAATCTTGAACTTGATTCCTCCAATCATTTTTCACTTGTGCCAGCTCCATTCAGAGATAGTTTGTCACATCACAGATTTAGACCTTATAGGCCAATCCCCTCACATTTCATGTGAGGATTCATGTCTCCCATTCCTCCCAGCCAAGCCTCAGCCTTGGACCAACACACCATCCATGCCTTGACTCCTGTACATGTGATGCTAAATGACAGTAGAGAAAACCTGGACTGAGTCCACTCCAAAGTTTATGTTATATGACCTCAATAGAGCCCTGGCTCTGCCAGGCCATCCTATTGTGCCTCATTTATCAACTGCTTCTTCCACTCTCCACAGAGGCTCTTTCAAACCTTCTCATCCTTCCTCACACCTCCCATGGCTCTTCCTTCCCCCACTGTCTGAGCTGAGAACCTTGCTACTTTACAGAAAAAAAGACAACAATGATTAAGGCCATTCTCCTTGAGTTCCCTCTTCTTCCCTCTTCCTCATCTCCTATCAGTCCAGCATCTTCTGCCATTCTCTCCTCCTTCACGCCCCTCTCACACGATGAAGTGGCCTTACTACTTATCAAGCCCTGCTCAATGAATCCCTTACCATCCCCCCTCCAGCATCTGTCATCCCCTTCTCTCACATATCTTCCATCTTGCCCTCTCTACAGGCTCATTCTCTACTGCCAATAAACATGTTTATTCTCTCTCAGCCTGAAAACCCCCTCACTTGATCCTTCCTTCTCCTCTACTGTCTCAATTCTCCGTGACCTATACCAGGGGCCTCCACTTTCTCTCCTCTCACTCTCTTCTAAACCTCTTACAAACCAACTTCTGACCTTATTCTAGTGAAACCATTCTCTCCAAAGTTATTAAGGATCTTTCTTTCCATCCTCATTCCCCTTGGCCTCTCTGCAGCCTGTTTTACAGCTGATCACTCTCTGGGTTCTCAAGACACTCCCCTTCTGGTTCTCCTCCTATCTCTCTAAACATTTCTTCTTTGTCAGCTTTGCTGGATCCTCCTCCAGATCACACCCTCTAACCACAGGGCACCCTCCACATTTTGTCCTGGGTCCTCTTCCCTTCTCCCTCTCTATTGCTGCACTTAGTGAACTCACCAGTTCTCATGGATTTAATTACAATATCTGTGCTGATGACTCTCAAATCTATCTGTCCTGATCCAATCTCATATCTCCAACACCTTTCAGAAATTTCCAACTGGATATCTTAAGCTCAGCATACGTAAAATCGAATCCATTACTTTTCCCCCTAAACTCTCCTTCAAATACTTTTCCTATTACTGAAGAGGGCAACACTATCCTCCCAGTCCCTTATGCTCACATCATCCTGGGAGTCATCCTGGATTCCTCACTCTATCTCATCCCCAGCCATAAACAATATGGTGGTAAGGCCTAACAATTTCACCTTTGCAACATCTCCTGAATACCTCTCTCCTCTGACCCTGCCTCAACTCTGGTGCAGACTCTCATCATCTCCCATCTCAATTATTGCACTAGCTGTTGGTAGGTCTGCCTTAGGCCTCTCCCCACTCCAGTCCCATCCCCATTCGGCCACTAAATTGATTTTCCTATGGCACACGTTTGACCATGTCACTCTCCTACTCAATACACGTTAGTGGCCCCTATGGCCTCTAGGATTAAATATTTGACATCCAAAGCCCTTCCTAAGCTATTCCTCTCTATCTTTCCAGTCTTCTTACATTTTACTTCCCAGCACAGATTCCTGGTTATTCACAGAAAAGATGATGCTTCTCTCACTCTTGGCATTCAATTTGGTGTCCCCCATGCCTGGGATGATCTCCCTCCTCCATTCAGACTACTGAGCTCCTTGGCTTCCTTTAAGTATCACCTAAAATCCTGTCTTTTCCTGGGAGCCTTCCCCAATGAGTCGATTCCAAGGCCTTCCTGCTGGTCGTTCTTCCCTATTTATTTGGAGTGTAGCGTGCTTTGTACAAATTTGCTCGCATGTTTTCTCCCCCTTTAGATTATAAGTACCCTGAGGACAGGTACTGATTTTTGCTTTTTGGTATCCTCAATATTATAGTAAACACTTAATAAATGTTAATTCATTGATTTTTCATATTAAGAAACTGAGAGCACATCAGGTTAAACCCATGGTCACATGGGTACAGAACAGATCCATAACTAGGAATCTTGGCACCTAGAACACATTTATTAGATGAAGGTGCTTGTGTATTTGGGAATGGGGTGGGGTGGGGCATGGGCAAGCAAGTGCTGGTCTGACTTGTAGATTCAGATCAGCCAGGAGAGGGGGCTGCCTCTCCATTTCTCTGCTGACCTGTGATCCTGCTTCCTCACCCTCTGTCCAAGGTTTCTCCTTCCCTCAACCCCTCCCTCACCTCCAACCCTCTAAGAGTGCAGCTCCTCCTCACCATGGCAGCACCAGGGGGAAAGTCCTGGTTTGCCCCACTTCCTCGCAGCTCTGGCAGCTAAGAGCAAGTCTGAATCCCCTGACTTCCAATCCAGTATTATAAGTAACTCTGTAAAGTCTACACAGCTGAGTACATTGGATCAGGAAGGGGAAAAATAGATGTGTTCATGTTCTTGTAGAACCCTGCCAGTGAAAAGATGGACATGACCCCTTAAATATGAGAGAAGTGAGATAGGATATTGAAAGAAAGACTGAGAAATGTCCTGAGAAGGGCAACCAAGACAGCAGAGTCTTTTGAATGCATTCTCTGTGAGAGTATTAGTTGAGGCAACAGGGAGTGATAGATGTAGCATGGAGGGCATGACTATCACGTATCTGAAGAGTGAGGCAGCAAAGTGGTGCAATGGTTAGACTTGTAGTCAGGAAGACCCGAGTTCAGGCTCACATACGCCCTGGCTGGTTTTCCTTGGGCAAATAAGTAACAGCTTCTATGTCCCTCAATTTCCTTATATGCAAAATGAAGATAAAAATAGTACGGAGTAACCAGGGAGATTGTGACGGTAAATGAGGTATTTGTACAGGGCAGCTGGGTGGCACAGTGGAGAAAATAGTGGGTCTGGAGTCAGGAAAACGTGAGTTCAAATCTAATCTCAGACACTTACTAGCTGTAAGCGACTTAACCCCGGGCAAGAAACATAAGCCTTTTGGCCTGTTTTCTCATCTGTAAAACAGGCTGGAGAAGGAATGGTAAACCACTCTAGTGTCTTTGCCAAGAAAACCCCAGACGGAGTCACAAAGAGTTGGATACAACTGAAAAGCAACTGAACACAACACAACGTGTAAACCCCAAAGTTGCAGAAGTTGTAGCTGACAGATAGAAGAGGAAGATGCCTTCTTGGCATCAAAAGGAAGAACGACAAGAAATGTTGCCACCGGGGAAATTTAGGCTTAATGTGGATGAGCTGATCAGACAGATGTTGCGTGCAAGGCACCACACCAGGCTCTAGGAATACAGAGATAATGAAATATCTGTAACGTCAAGGAATTTGCCTAAGAAAACAAGGTCTATGCGTGGCCCAAAATGGGGATGGGTTTGCCAGAGTACCAGTAAGCTCTTTCTCCCTGGCTGTCTTTAGACAATGCTTCCCTTTGAGCATTCTGCCAAAGCAGTCCTTGTTCAGGATTGGCTTTCACAAGCTGGCATTTTGAGGTGCCTTCCCTCTGGAAGACTCTGGGTCACATTTTGCCCGTGTTTGTTTCTCTGAAGGACTCCTGGCATTACCTCAGGGTACACCAGCACTAGGTCCTGGTACAAGTTCAAATATGAGCTGCAGGTAGCCTGGGAATGCCCCGAGTCAAAGGAAATCACCCTGCCCTCATCCATAGAGTCGTAGGGAAAAGTTATCGACACATTCTCCAAGTCAGAGGGAACCTCAGGGGTCATTTTGTACAACGTGGTGCTGACCAGAAATACCCCCAGCAATGTCCCACTCAGCTGCTGCTGGAAGGCCTCCAGGGAGGAGGTGACAACTTTCCTTAATTCTTGAGGCCAGTTCTCATGGCTAGACCATGGCATCCTCACACACAGCAAGGTAAAATCCTCCTTTCTGCAACTTCCTTGTTCTGTTTATGGTTCTGCCTTCTTTGAGGTGGGTCATTTCAGGTCATGAGATCAAGGTCACATTTCTGACTCTAACATCATCCACCCCCGTATTTGGCTATTTTGTGTTGAGAGGGGAAATAGAGACTAGTGGAAAGAATGCTAGTCTTGATTCGGATAACCTGAGATCCATTTCTGACTAGACCGCAGAAGAGGTGTGGCAATGACAAATTCCTCAACTACTTTGAGTCTTAGTTTCCTCCTTTGTAAATGAAGGAGGTTGGGCTAGATTCCATAGTTATATTTTTCCACTCCTTTCTCCAGACATAAAAATATGCTTGTCAATGACATCATTTGTCACTAGAGGTAGTGTGGTGCTATGGGAAGGACACTGACTGAACCACTTACTCATTGTGCAATGTTGGGCAAGTCATTCTAGCCCAGATCATGAGATGTCATTAGAGAGTGAGATTCCTAGGGACAAAGAAATTAGAGGGCAATCACTGTTAGCTTCGAGTTGTTTAGAGAAGGAAGGAAACAACATGGGCCCCAGGAGCTGGTATGGAGCGCGTGTTGGTTCAGCAGTCAAGAGAGCAGAGGAGGGGGAGAGGAGATGGGGCGTACTTTTAAGCAATGTAACTTTCCTGGTTCTCATTTCTCCCATCTATAAAATGATGGGGCTGCACTACATCGCCTTCAAGGTCACTTCTACTTCCAACTCTATGACTTTAAGACCATAGATTTGAAAGAAAGATCTATGAGGGAATGAGGAAAGGGTAGCACAGCCAGGGGCACCTGAAATGAAAGCAGGCAGCATGTACTGAGGAAGAAACAAGAGTCTGCAGACCCTGAGTTTGGATTTACCTCTGCCACTTTCTGTGTCACCTTGTGTATGTCAATTCTTTCTTGGTCAAAATTAACTTGATCCTCTTACAAGATGAGAGGGTCTAACTACATAATGCCTAATGGCTCCAGATCTTTGATCCTCAGTTTTGTTTAGTGAAGGGATAGTGATGGGAATGAACCAACTCTCCAGGCTCTTCTTTTGACTTTCCAAAATTTTCCACTTGTGGGCCCTTGTTCCCAACTGCCTCCTTTCCCCCATGTGTCAGTTCCTTTTTATACATTCTCTTCCCCGTTACAATTATATCCCTTTAGGCCAGGATTTGTTTGTTTGTTTGTTTCCCATTCCAATTCCCAGAGGTTTAGCACAGTGCCTGACATATAGAAAGTTGTTTACAATACATTTGTTGACTTAACTTGATTTATCCAAGCCAGAGCAGAAGACCTTTGTGGGATAGCCGTGAACCATTACACTGGCCAGATTAGAGTAGAACCAGATAAAGCCTGGGAAACCACATCCTGGGAAGGAGAGGGGAGGATGGTAAGGTTTCATTGGATCCTGTGGGCAATGGGCAACTATTCTCAGCTATTAAGTGAATGAGTCCTCACAGGAGGGCCTGGATGAAGGAAGAGTTTTACAAAGATTTAATAAGCGGCAATGAGAAAGTCAGATTGGGGAACTGGGAGAGGGAAGGCTAAGAATAAGAACAATGCCTGGAATGGATGCACTGTCTTCATGTTTGCGAAGAGTTCTACCCATGTTATCTCATTTGATATTCACTCCCCAAAATCCCTATGCAGTAAGTAATACAGATGGGATTGTTCTCATTTATACTTTGAGATGAGGGAAAAGAAACTTTTCAAGGAATTTAACTTAGTTATCATTGCTATCAAAGATATTAGCAATAGTAGTGATAGGTAGCATTTACATAATACTATAACATGTGAGAAGTGTTTTCCAATATGGACTCATTTGATCCTCAAAAGGACCTTGGGATATTGGGACCACTATTATCCCCAGTTTACAGAAGAGTAAACTGAAGCAAACAGAGGCTAATTGATTGACCAGGGTCACATAGCTAGCAAGTATGTATACATTTGAACTCAGGTCTTGCTGACTCCGAGTTCAGCTCTCTAGTCCCTGAGACACCTAACCCTATTTTTATACCTAGGTCTTCCAGACTACAAGTCCTAGACCAAGTTACTGTAGCAATCTCTGCTTGATGGGGCAGAACTAAGGCAGTACCTGTCACTGTAAAATGGGAAGGATAGAAACAAGATCTAACCTCAGGTCTCAAGCCTAAGCTCTCTCCTCAACCTAAAAATCACTTCAAAATGTAAACTTCAAAACGTCTGCTTCCTGAAAGACAGGGAGGTGTCAAGGCTAAAGACTAGGTCAGGAACAGAGGACCACAGAGTGAAACTGGAAGGGATCTTAGAGGACATCTGGCCTGACCTCCTCGTTTTACAGAGGAGGAAACCAAGAGCCAGGAAGGTCACATTGACAGCATCACACAGGGGGCAAACATCAGAAGTAGAATTTGAACCCAGATCCTGTAGCTCTAGTTTTCATCCCACTTCACCATGCCTTGTCTTCTTCTCTTGTCTTTCAAATGGGAAACCAACAATAGCTTCTAAGTCAATCAGGACTCAAGTTCTCTCTCCAAAAAGGAGCTGTCTTTCTGTCTATGGATTCATCATCATCTATCTCATGAAGACTTATCCCTCCTTTGTTTCCTTCCTCCTTCCTTCCTCCTATGGAAGGCCTTTGTTGGGCCTCCCATAGTATTCTGTGGCTCCACCTATTCCCTTTAGTTGCTTAGTATCACCTCACCCTTAGCCAACTGGAAGTACTTTGAAGTTAGGGACCAAGTTTTATTGATCTATGCATCACTCTCAGCACTTTAGATAACTTCTAGAAGATGAAGGTGATCTCATGAATGTTACTTATTGATTGGCTTAAACTGATGACAAGACTTCAAGGTTCCACACTGGCAAGTTGGCCAAAGCCAGCGGATTGGCAACAATATTAGCATGTTTTCCTTCTCTTTCTCACCTCCTTGTGACTCTTCAGCCCTACCCCTCCTCCAACATCACCTAATCTTCTGTAGGGGGTTTCCCCAAATGAGAAATTTTTTTTGTCTGAACAGCTTCCTAGGAGAGAAGAGGAAACAGGAATAAAAACACTCCTGGGGAAGAAAGACTGAGATTCCACTCACCACATAATCTTTGGAGTCTAGTTACACAGGGAAGTAAGGTTGCTTGGCCTGCATAAGTCTAAAAATCCAAATGTGGTTTCTGTTCTCTAGCTTGCTCACTCCTGGGGCTTGCCCCTGGTCTCTCCCCCTGATATTTTTAGACTGAGGTTTCCCCCCCTCAGATTAGAAATTTAGGTGCTACTCACAGACCCATCCCACTACTGATAGACAGGTATGGGATCTTCGACCTGATCTATTTCGGACTTCAGCCAGTTTGTCCTTTTTTTCTTAAAGTTTTATTTTGCCTTTATTCTTAAGGTAATTCCTAGGTACTTATTACCCTCACAAATCCATCCATGGAGCTCTGTCTACAACAAACAAAAACAGTTAAGAAAAACCCAACCAAGATAACAAACAGGGTTGCATCACAATTTATAAAACATTCTGTACCCATAAGGAAGGGAAAGAGGTACATTTTCTCCTCTCTTTCTCTTTGGCCAAGATTGGGCCTTATAATCCAACAGCATTTGGCTGGATTCTACCATTCTTCTTTATTATAATTGCAGAATCATTGGGCATATTCTTTGGGTCCTACACATTTGTCTCTGGATCAGCACATAGGGTTTTCCTTTGTTTCATCATATTCATCATTTTTTATTGTACAAGAATATTTTATCACATCCACATGCTTTAGTTTGTTCAATTATTGCCCAGGGGATGGGGATTCACTTTGTTTCTAGTTCTTTGCTACCATGAAAATAATTGCTACGAATAGACTTTTCTCTTTGATGTTCTTACAAGTGAGATCTTCAAGGTGGTTTTTTTGGGTAAGTAGAATAATATCAGAGAATCTTTATTCCATAATGAAAGGACAATCCAATCCCAAACCCATTTTACAGATGAAGGCAGTGAGCCCCAAGGACACTAAGAGGTTCTAGTGGGATTGCTTAATTCAATGTCCTTTTTCATAGACAGAATATGGAGGCAAGAGAGTCCAAGATTTGGAGAAAACTGTGTTCAAATTCTGCCTCTGTTACTCATCAACTGTGTCACTATGGGCAAATCACTTGAATTCTATCAGCCTCAATTTCCTCATTTATAAAATGGAGACTAATGAACAAAAACAATTCTTAAGTGATTATTATGAGTAACTGTGCTAAGCATTGAGGATACCAATAGAAAAAGATAAATAGTCCCCTGATCTCAAGGGCTTTACATTTTAATAAGGGAATGCAACATGTATTGGGAAGTGGCGGCCCCAGAGATGAATTTAGGTCTAGAGAGCCCCAGGATAGGAAGTCGTTGTACACGACCCACCCACTTATAGAAATCAAGGTACTACTGATTTAGTTACTATAACCATAATATAAGGAAGAAAGTCAGGGAAAATTTGT
>CM053770.1:9358441-9384037 GCA_028658325.1 Potorous gilbertii
CCGTCTGTGGAAGGCTCTTTGATCTCCTGATAATTTGTATATCATCTTCTCTTTCACCATCATTGATCAACCAATCAACAAGCATTCCTTAAGCACCTACTATGTGCTAGTTCCTAAGGAAACAAGTCAATGAAAGAAATCACACACACCCCTAAACCATTCACCAAGAGTTTATAGTCTTGACTGTTGCTGGTTCCCACCCAGCCTAATGTCTTTCTTTTTCTTGACCTCATTAAAGGGGCCATGACCTGGCTATTTCTTAAACAGTCCTATTCAATGAATGGGCATTGCTTCACCTTAAGTGAGTACCTGCAAAGACCTTGGCCTTGTTTTTCTTTTCCTCCCTCCCTTCCTTCTTTCCTTCCTTCCTTCCTTCTTCCCTTTGTTCCTTCTTCCCTTTCCTTTTAAAGGTCTCCCAGTGCATCCTGGGTCATCTCTAGTTATCCTGAGGAATATCAGGTCACTGGTGAGGCTACTGACCTGTGCAACCCTCCCTCACTCAAAACAAAGTCAAGTGCAAGTCATGTCATCATTTCTCCAATGGCATGGTCTTCTTTGGCAACAAAGGATGAACACAATAGTCTCATGGGGAAGAAAACCAGGACATACGAAAATATGTCCAAATAAACATAAAACAAAAAAAAGTACAGTCATTAAATTCATGGGAGTTTGAGAGGGAGGCTACTAGGTGTTGGACAGGAGTCAGGAGAGGCTTCATTCAGAACATGGTGCTTGAGCCAAATCTTATAGGAAGGGAGGGATTCTCTGAGGCAGAAATGTGGGATAGTCAATGGAAAGTTATGGACATGGGAGATGCTATGTCCTGTTTGAGGAAAGAAAGAAAGGTGAGTTGGGCTGAATCCCAGACTACGAGGGGGAAAGTAATATTCAGTGAAGTTGGAAGGACAGGTTGGATCCATGTTGTGATGAACATTAAAAGTTACACAGAAGTATTAATATTTTATCATAGCAGCAATAGAAAACTATGGGAGTTGGTTGAGTAGGGGGTCAATGGTCAGATCTGAGTTTCAGGTAAATTATTTTGGCAACATAGGAGAAAACAGATGGCTTAGAGAGGGGAGACACTTGAGAATGGGAGACCAATGAGCAGGTTGTTGCAATAATCTATGGAAGAAGTGATGAGGATTTGAACTCAAGTTGTGGGAATGAAGAGTGATTGGATAAGATGTGTAATTATGGCCCAGCCCAGCTGGTTAAATGATTGGATCTGTGGGGTGAGAGAGGCAGGGATTGGAGAATCCAATCAGGAGGTTATGAACTTAAGAGCCTGGAAGGTAGGTTGTGCCTATAGCATCACTGACATCTCCATATAATATCAAAATGACTGTGTTTTCATAGAAATGATCCTACTGAATCCTCACAAAGATGTTGTGTGGAAGGCAGTGGGAATATTATTTTTCCTGTTTTACAGATAATTAGTATTGGTTCTGATTTCTTTGAGCACAATAAGTCAAAGTCTCTTCAGTGGATCAGCATGTTGATCCATTTGGTCACTGCCTCCAAGGGTACAGGGCATAGCCCATTCACTCCTCTGTAATGTGCCCATGTCTTCCCACAAAGCTGTTACCTAGAGCCCATATGACGCTGGGCTCCTCCAGGCAATCGTGCTCATACACATACACGCACACAAACACAGAGAGTTCCTCACTCCCTTGATAGGACTGCCATGCAAATTTCCAGAGCATTTGCCTTATCACTGATCCTATGACATAAATACTGTAAATATAATTACCACAATTTTACCCAGGAAGACACTGAGGTTCCAAAGAATTAAATGATAAACTTACTCCCGATCTAGCCCTGGACTCTGACGTCAGAGCCAAGGTCTGCCTTCTTCTATTGTACTCTATGACCATTCACTGTCAATGTAGAATGAGCCAGCATTTGGGCTGGTTGGGAAATGGAACTCTATGCTTAACTAAATGTTCTGGTCAAGGATTTGAGTTCATTTTGTTGGCTTTTGATTACACTTGTGATTTCACTGGAAGAGAGAACTCCTATTGAAGGAAATTCTTACAACCTAGATCGAGCTGGTAAGTATTTATTAAGGGCCAATGGACGCCAGGCATCAACTGTTCTGTGACTCAGAGAGCTGCCTGGGGACCACAACTGAGATCAAGTGTCTGGCTCAGTCCCACAGCTAGCATATGTCTGGGTTGAAGTCTGCTCTTTCTACATGTTTACCACATGTATATCAAATAGTCAGTCAATCAGTCAGTAAACAAACATTTATTAAGGGATTACTATCTGCAGAATGCTGGGGATACAAAAAAAAATTCATGCAAAAGTATAATCAGTCAAAAAAATTAATGTATAGTAAAATAAACAGAACTAAAGCTATTTTATACATAATTCGATCCTTTGTAAAGATTTGGAGTTTAATCCAACCAGCATTTACTAAGTGTCTACTATTGGCAAAACACTGCTTTTTGCTTTCTCATTCTAATCATTGCTAGCACACAATATATGCCATATACAACATATCCTAGGTTCTGGGGATCACCACGACAGAATAAAAGAAGTCTCTGGCCACAAAGAGCTTATCGTCTACCGGAGGAATCCAACCTACGAAGAGGGATGTACAAGTTGAGGGAAGAGTAAGTTCCAGCAACCAACAGAATTGGAAAAGACTGCCTATAAAAAAATGGTGCATGAGCTAAGCCTTGAAGAAAGTTTCTGGCTCATGAATTGGATGCCCAGGGTCATCTTGATATTAATAAACTATCACCAGGCAGTCAGTTCATGCAAGGATCAGTCAGGGAGCATCCCAGATGATAAAATGTCAGATAAACCAGCTTTTAGTCCATGGACCACCAATGCATCCTCACTTACATTCTGCAAAGCATGAGTTTACTGACCCCATGCTCTTCAAGCCACAAGGGACTATCAGAGGTAATCCCAGAAGCATCTGATTAACACATGGTCTATCTGAGAAGAATATTCTAATGGCCTCAAGCTTGGAATATTTCATAGGCCTAAAAGGATCTAGAACTTTTTTGTTTTTGCAGACAAACAACCAGATCTGTGCCCATTCTACTGAGAAGTTTGGAGCAAGGGACAAAGACATCTGAATTTCCCTGGAAGAGGATTCTATTTCACTATTGTCCATGGCTTACTTCACTTGTAATCCAGAGCCTTCCGGAAAAAGCCCTCTTCATTTTCACATTCCAGAGTTTGCCTCAGAATTGAAGGATTGTCCCTTCATTTCTGAGGCATCACACCATATTTTTCTTCTGAAATTCCACGATCCAAATAGTGTACATTTGTATGTGTCATCCAAGCATCGGAAAATGCTTGGCATATTTATGGAAGTACACAGATCATATCACTCCAAAGAGAATGGAATTAAAAACATAAAGAACCCATCTCTCTGGAATGTGCCTCTGACATGCTTGTCAAAATGCCTATCTGCTGAGCAAACGCGACGTTGGTGTTGTTTGAACGGGACTGGATCCAATCAAAATATACAAGTTTCTGGATTGCCCCAATCCTAGAAAGCTACAATTCTAATGATTTCACTGCCTAATGTCGGAACAAAAAGGAAACATGGCCTCATCCAGTACAGTTAGAAGCAAGCGTATGCCCCAAGTCATACAGCTCCCTGTCTTTCTATGGCATACAATCCTGTAACCAATAATTAGGAGACTTTAGCACATCCCATGGCCAAAATCGCAATGCCAGTCACTAACAATAACAATAGCTAGCATTTATGCAGATATTTAAGTTTTGTAAATGGCCCAATATATGTGATGGCTTACAGTTCCGTAGCTGGTAATTAGGGAGCGCTCACACATCTAGTGGCCAATAATATCCTCTAGCATTTACATAAAGCCTTAGGCAAAGTGCCATACGTATGTTATTCATTGAGTCTTCGTAACAAGTAGGCACTATTATTTTCTCCTTTTTACGATGAGGAAGCTGTGGCGAAGTGATTTTCCCAGTATCACACAGTGGAAAATGTCTGAGGCAAGATTTGAACCCAGATCTCACTCCAAATCCAGACCTGTTATCCCTCTAGTGTCCCTCGTGATATATCCTATTAACCATGCAATCTTTTATTCTTTTGTTCCCGACATGAAATTTCATATGCGTGGGGAACTCCCGGTGTGGGAAATCTCATATATTAATGCAGGGCTGAATCACCCCTGCTACCTAAATCCTTGGGAATTGTTGTCTGGGGGCATTAAGAGGTTAAGTGACTTGCCCCTAGCATGCGTCAGAGTTAGACTTCTACCAGATTTTCCTGACTTTGAGTCTGGCTTTCTATTTGCTAAATCAGGCTGCTTTTTTCTTAGGGAGAAAGGAACCTGGTTTTGCCACCATAGGTCAGTTTGGGGGCACAAGGGAGCCCCGAGCATCCCTTCCTGGCTCTTTGAGGGGGAAAGAGGAGGAGAATGGGCTAATCCTTCACATAGCTTCCAAACTGATACTTCGAAACTACGTGAGGTCATCACCAGTCATCTTGATTTGTGTCTTGTCACTGGACTCTGATGACTGGAGGAAAGAGTGAAGCTGATGACTTTGTATGGCTCTGTCTCTCTTAAATCCAATTCATGTAGAAGTCAAAACAGCACCTTCATTGGTCCTGTTTGAGAATGAAGGATAAACACCAACAAAAAACCCCACCCAGGTATGATACATTCCTGCTTAAGTATGTCTGGTTTCTCCCCATTGCTACTAGAATAAAAGGTGATACCGGTCCCAGCCTCCATTTGCATCTTCTATTATATCGTTGCCCCAGTCAGTTCTCTCAGCCACAATGGCCTGAGACATGTTCACAGGACACAAGGTTGCATTCCTTGCTTCCAGGCTTTGAACAGATTTTCCTCTGTTTCCAGAATATACTTGGGATCTCCCAAGGCTAAGCCTAAAAATCTGGCCTAGTGTGATCCTGTACAATCGAAAACTCCTCTCTCCCCTTCCAGAGTTTAGTTCAGTTCTAGGTGTATGCTCCAGGATGTGATGGACAGAAGTATTTCCAAGTAATAAAATCCCTTCTCACCAACCTGTGTTAATAAAGGAAGGTCAACAGACCTTTCTAGTTTAAATATAGCTCTAAGGACTTTACCGTCACATGATTTTCACAGAAATGTTCTCCTTTAGCATTTACTGAAAGAATCAATCTTATGAGGGAGGAAAAACCAATGTCTCAGTATTTTGAGAAACAAATGGGAAAGAATTAGGCAACAGCGTATCTTTTACATTGCTAAAAAATATTTAAATTGATTTTCCCATTCAGTTCAAATAAACCCACAGTAAACAGCATCCTGGACTTAGATTTAGAAAGACGAGTTCAAATTTTGTTTCAAACATTTAGTATTTGAACAAAACCTGGCCTTATAAGTCTTTCCTCATCTGAAAATGTGGATGACAATAGCACCTATTGTTTTGAGAATTAAGAGAGATATAGCATGCAAAACTTGAATGTGCCGGCTACATGTTATCATCGTCATGACTGTTACCACTTGTCCAAGGTGGTATTCAAAGAGTTGGGAAAATAGGTAGAAAATCAAAATACCCCTTGCCCACAAGGAAGGTATAGAACATGCACAAAGTTATTCCAAGAAGGAAACACATTAACAAGCTGGCGTCATCTGGAAAGGCTCCATAGGGAGTCAGCACATGAGCCAGCTTCTAAGGAACAGAAATACAATTATGATGTTACAGGGTTTATCACCAAACACTGTGAATGACTGACCTTGGGAAAAATTCACCAAGTATTTCAGTTCCATGTTGTTGCTGTTGCAGCTGTTTATGCTTCATTCCCAAAGAGGACCGTGACATCAGGGTGGTGATGCCTCAACATGCAGTGACCGGGATTTAAGTGAGGCAGGGCTGTGCCAAGTCACCGGCCTCACTTTCTCCTCCAGAGCCATCCTGGTCCAGTGGCCAGATAGGATGGCTCAGTTCCCAGGAACTGAAGAGTCAGGGGCAGGGATGAAAGGGATCTAGATCGCTGGGGGTCCTCCAAGCAGAGACTGTGACATTACTTGACAGAAAAAGTTAGTCAGTGATACTGGAAGGATTCCTGTGTCAAATCTGTACTGGACAATATAATCTCCTCCATTTGGCATTAAAAGCACTTCACAACTAGATTCCAATTTAACTTTCCATCCTCATTGGGCTTTCCTACCTTTCCCATAAGCTATTGGTCAGCCACATTGGCCTTTTTTCTATTCTTCACCGCAGTTCCCATCTCCCTACATTTGTCTAGACAGGCTGTCCCCCAATGCCTAGGATGCACTCCCTCCTCTTAAGAATACCAAGTTTTCTTTAAAGTTCTGTTCAGAGACTACCTTTTACAGGTATCCTTTTCCATTCCCCTGGCTGCTATCCACTCCCAATTATCTTGAAATGATTATGTATAGGTTTATATATATTTACATAAACATATAATTATATAACATCTATCATATGTGTCATGCAATGCATAGCATATTATAAATGTTATATAATATTGAACAGCATATAACATATATATAAAATATTTAAATATTAGATGCATAAAATACTCTCTATGTATATATTTTATATGTTATCATGTATGTGTGTTTATGTGTGTATGTATGTATGTGTATATGAGTGTTGTCTCCAGGAGAGATTTTATTTTTGTTCTTTATATCCTTAGTTCTCAGAACAGTGCCTGGTGCATAGTAGCCTATTAACAAGAGCCTTCTTATTCATGGATTTTGCTACACAGCCTGTCTGAATTTCCAGCTTTGTGATCCTTTGCCTCTGTCTGGGCTTCCATTCCAAGAGGCTGGCCTGTCTGGATGAGGGGCCCTGGGCCTTCCTCACCATTTCCTGGTCCAACACCGCCATAGATTACACTATATTCCACCTCCAAGTTCCCTTTTGAAACTCAGGCTCAGCTTTATAGCCAACTCTGATAAAAGTATTTATTGACTCCTTGTCAAAGGAACTGATACTCGAGTCAGTTCATTAGTGGGAGAAAACCTAGGTTTATAACAAAGAAAGCTCAGCTCTCAGCAGCACCGGCCTCAGCTAGGACCAAAGAGAGCTGGAGAACAGCTGCTCTCCTGCCAAGAGAGGACAGAGTAGGGGTGACCTTCTCCTCAGGGCAGAGGCAGGCTCCAAAGAAATCAAATTTGAAAGTAACTGGAGAATCGGCCTGGCCAGCCCTGAACAGGCTCAGCAGACACCATTGAAGAAGGCCTTTGTCTGTGCTCGGCTCCGCACTCCAAGGACTCCACTCAACTGGACCCCTGGCGTCTTTTACTTCTTTCAAGTTCATTCTGAATCTCATTCTTTAGCCAATTTTCCTATTATTATTAGGTTTTCAAATGGCCTAGATGGTGACAAATGACAACCTTGCACCAGAGGAAGCAACAAGGAGAACAGTAAAATGTGTGTATATGTGTTTCTATACACATGTTTGTGTATGTGTGTATGTTTGTATATATGTGTGCATATGTATGTGTATTTGTGTGTATCTCTGTATTCTGTACATGAGTTCATTTTGTGTGTTATCATATGTGTGTATGTATATGGGTTCTTATATGTGTACTACATGTATGTGTGGTTATGTCTGTAACTGTATATGTATGTTTGTGTGTATATGTGTGTATGCAATGTTTTCCCTTACATGGAATCAAAACATGCCTCTACAAAATCATAACAACCAAATGTCACTTTGAATTTGTATGGTCATTTTTTAAATGGAAATTAGCACATTGATTCTTCCCAAGTAGGTAGGGCTACCATCATTCCCATTTTGCAGATGATAAAACTGAGGCAGAGAGAAATGGAGTGACTGGTCCAGGGTCACATGACATTTGGTGGGGGGCAGATGAAGGCAGACCATGAAGACTGGTTCATTCTGGGTCAAAAGCTGAAATAAGAACTATAATAAAACCTTGGAGAAGTAAGAATGGCCATCTCACTGTCAGAAAAATTCCCTCTGAATCTACATCCTCCTTTCATTATTGCTAAGTATTGTCATAAAGAGACAAATAACAGCTTGAATAGATTGGCAAAGAGGTGGAAGCAGACCAAAGGAACGTTCTCTCAAAAATCAGAGGGCCTACGTTTGAATCTCACCTGTGATACTAACTACCTGTCTGACCATGGCCAAGTTAATTTCCTTGGGCCTGAGTTTCCTGATTTGCAAAATGAGGTCAGACTAGATTACCTCTGAGATCCCCTTCAGTTCTAGGTCCACAATTCAATAATCCATAGGTAGGTCTGACAATCAACCAATTTGAAGGGAGAGAGAAAGAACTCAAAGTGGTCTTTTTATGACGTGCCCCCCAAAGCCCCACATTTGTCTAATCCTTTGTCTCTGAAGATTTGCTACAAAGGGACTGAGAGAGTGGAAAGGAATTTGAGTGAGCTTTTAGGGAGAAAAGAAAAGAAAGGTCATAGAAGAGAAAAGATGCCTCATTCAAGGATTTCTATGGATCATTCAGGGGAAGTTTCCCTGACAGTGTGCTGGGGGGGAGGTGGGAACCAGTGAGTAAAGTACCTCATCTGGGGACTAACTCAGCACCTCCTGGGTGGCCAGGCTGGCACCTCTCCCAGGGACCCCAATTTCACATGATATGAAAAGAAAAATTAGCCTCTGGTAGACTGGGATATCCCAGCTGCCAGCTTTCAGAATTTCCCAACACACAGAGTAACTATAGACCTCATGGGCTGGATTTCCCAGGAAAATGTTTCAAGAAAAGAAGGTGCATGTAAATTATCATAAAACCCATTGAACATACATCAAAAAAAAAGTCATGTGAACCTATTTCTATGTAATAATTTAGAAATGGCTCCTGAATTTGTTCCATCTTTTTTGCACCTAACACCAATATTTGTCAGTGTTTTTCCTTTGTATCATCTTATCCAAATTGTATCCAGTTGGTTTTCTTCATATTACTCTTTTCATATATACCATACTTGTCATTCTGCCTTATAATATGAGCTTCTTCAAGGTAGGGGTTGTTTTATTTTTGTCTTTTTATTCTCAACAGCTAGCACAGTGTCTAGCACACAGTAGGAGCTCAAAAATGCTTTCTGATGGATCCGTTGCCTTATAATATTCCCAAGGGTATCTGGGTGGCATGATGGATAGAGCGCAAGGTCTGAAATTAGGAAGGTTTATCACTAAACTGAAGGCCCAAGTTCAAATCTGGTCTCAGATATTTGCTGTGTGACAAGTCATTTCACCCTGCTTGCCTCACTTTCCTCGTCTGTAAAAATGAGTTGGAGAAGGAAACGGCAAATTACTCCAGCATCTTTGCCAAGAAAACCCCAAATAGAGTCACAAAGAGTTGGACATGACTGAAATGACTGAACAACTCCATCCCCAAACCCTGATTTTTAACCATTTCTTATCTGTTACTAATTTAGTATAGTTCTAGTGTTTTGCTATTACAAATGATATTGCTACCAATATCTATGAACAGATAGTCCCATTTAAAAAGTTCTCAACAATACAAGGATCTAAGACAACTCCAAAAGATTCATGATGAGTCATACAGAGAAAGAACTAGGGAACCTGAATGCAGATTGAAGCATACTATTCTCTTTCTCTCTCTCTCTCTCTCTCTCTCTCTCTCTCTCTCTCTCTCTCTCTCTCTCTCTCTCTTTCTTCTTTCTTATAGTTTTTTTTCTTTTGGTTCTAATTTTTCTTTACAACAAGACTAATGTGTAAATGTTTAATATGATTGCACATGTATAGATTATATCATATTGCATAGTGACTTGGGGATCAGAGGAAGGGGAGAAAATTTAGAACTCAAAATCTTATAAAAGTGAATGCTGAAAACTTAATAAAGAAATATATATATTTTTAAAAATTATAACATCCTTGGGCATATTGCCAGTAACAGAATTATTTGGTCAAAATTGTATTATTATTTAAACAACTCATAATGTATGCTAAGTTTCTCTACAAAAAGATTCCATTAATTCACAATTGTTTCAATAATGTCTTGTTAAAAACTTAACTTTTCCCACAACCCTACCAGAATTGAATTTTTTCATTCTAATATGTGATAATTTGGGACTTTCTCTCCCACTTCCATTTCTTGAAATTCCTACCTTCCTTCTCTAGACTCAACTCAAATGCTACCTGCTGCAGGCCGCATCCTAACCCAATGTAATCATCCAAAATTTACTGCCATCTACCTCTTGCTTGTGGAATAGTGAGGACAAACTCATTCCACCCTCTGTAGCCCTTTTAGCTACCAAGACAGAACACATCTTAATGGAGTGATCAAATGAGAAGTTTAAACAAAGTCTACACACCTTTATTCAACTGATTAAGACCTGAAGTGTGAAAAGTCCTTAGATGAACTGAACTGACCTTAACCAGAAGACTCTTTAGATTGTCTGAGAAAACTTAGTCAAGATTTGAAGGTTTTTTAAACAATGTTCAGTCAGTTCAGGCCTGAGAGATTTGAAGAAGCACACAGGACAACATTTCACCTGGAAAAGAATGGATTGAGAGTGGAGGTAAAATGGTACAGAGCTCCTCAATCTCTGTTTCCTTGTCCTCTCTTTTTGCCTTCTGAGGAGAAACTCAGAAGTCCAGAAGGCATCGTATTTCCATGTATCTTTCCATAAATGCCTCAGCTGATGACAGGGTCTCTCTCCATCTGGAATGCAGCAAGTACTGGATCCAGATTCAAGGCTCTAGAAAAGTCACACAATGCTCAAGGTGAACATTTTGAGGACTCCAGCAACTGGGAATTCTAGGCTTCCAGCAACTGGAATTTGCTGCATAGCATTTGAGCCTGGATGCTCCTGGACAATAGATATCCTTGCAAGAAAGTGTGTTGGAGAATTCTTTTGGGGAAGGGTTCCTTTGTACCGACAATACCACCTAAGTAACTACCCCTTTCTAAAAGTACGTTAAATCTAACTTCTTATTTGATAATCACAGATAGTCAGAAGGGGAAGTGCATCTAATGGACTTGAACTATGGTACTAAACAAATCATCCTCTAAGCTCTTGGTGCAACCCCTAGAATAGGAGGGAATAAGAAGCCCCCAAATTCTGGGTATTAGACATGAAAACGCAAATAGCTGTTGGCAGAGTCTCTTTGTAACAGATGCTACACATGCACATGATTATTCCAGTGCCATCTCTTCATTTGAATGGAAGCTCCTTGGGAGCATGGACTGTTTTTGTTTTCCTTTGTTTCCTCCATACTGTGCATAGTACCTGATGCCCAAAAGTCAGTCACTCAAATATTTATTAAGCATTCACTATGTGCCAGGTATTATGTTAGGTGCTAGGGATATAAAGAGAGGCAAAAGATTGTCCCTGACCTCAAGGAGCTCACAATCTGAAGGGGGAGACAACTAATAAACATGGATTAGACAAGCTGTATACAGGATAGATGAGAAATAACTAATAGAGAGAAGGCCTTAGAATTCAGAGGGCTAAGGGATGCATCTTCTAAAAGCTAGGATTTTAGTTGGGACTGAAAGGAAGCCAGGAAGGTCAGTAGATGAAACAGAAGAGAGAGAGCACTTCAGGCATGGGGGATGGCCAGAGAGAATGCCTGGAGCCCAGAGATGGAGTATCCCACTCTTAGAACAGCCAGGAGGTCAGTGTCACTGGATTAATGAGTAGATGTTGGGGAGTAAGGTATAAGAAGACTGGAAAAGTAGAAGGGGCTAGGTTATGAAGGGCTTTGAATGCCAGAGTTTCTCATATTTGCTCCTGGAGGCAATTGGGACCCACTGGAGTTTGTTATGTTTCTCCTTCTTTTTCAGAGGGCCAACAACACCATGGATGATGTCTTGACTAGCCCATGAACTGGATTTAAGTGAGGCAGAGTTGGGCAAAGTCCTCAGCCTCACTCTCTCTTTCGAAGTCATTCACGTTCAGTGGCAGAACCAAAGTCAAGATGACTGGCAATGGCCCAGAATGCAGTGGATGACGTTGATATCCTCGATGTCTGACCAAGGTCTAAGTGCCCCACAGCTCCTGTCTCAGCTACTTTCATGGCCATTGGAACAAATTGTCCTCTTCCACCCATTCTGCTGGGGAATGTCTTCAAACACTTGGGATAAACACCCTCCTAGCTCACCAATGGGCATGAGGCCCCTCAGTTATCTTCAACATGGTTTAACCTGTCAGCTGAGAGCAGAATATAGCCAATGCATAGGCTGTACAGTTTCTTGGAACCATGAGTAAGAGTTGGGTGAAAGGTAGACACCAAAGATGGATGAGCAGTCCTCAAACCAGAGGTACTAGTCCTCCCTGAACATCCCATACACTCATTGGAGTTTATTGAGTAGAGAATAACACAATCAGACCTCTGTTTTAGGAACATCCCTTTGGTGATAGAATGAAGAATGGATTGGAGCAGGGAGAGCTGAGGCAGGCAGAGCCCACACTAGCTATTGCAATATGCAATAAGTGAGGTCCAAAATGGTGATATTGCCAGAGGAGACAAGGGGGCATATTTGAAAGCAATTGTAGAGTTGAGATCAATGACCCTTGGCAGCAGCTGGGACATGAGGCAGAGAGATAATGAGGAATCCAAGATAGCTTGGATTTTCCAGACTCAGGGATGGGGAGGACAGTGTTGCTCTTAACAGTAGTAGGGAAGACAGGGTGTGTAACCTGAAATTCTTTTGTTTTGCGTTTCTTTGTTAGGGGAGAATGAGGCATTTGGCATTTTTCCAAGTGTTTTTTTTATATTCTATTTATCCTCTTTGTTAAGTAAGTTATCTTTTCATAATCTTGAACTATGTAAATACTAGGTACTTTTGTCATCCATGGATCATTGTATCAAAATATACTACTTATGAGGCTTTGCAAAATGACTATGTTTCCGATCATGTGCCTGAAGTACAGAAAACATGGTCGTTGAGACATACATCATCTCCATACAACTCCCCATACCCATCCCAAACACAGTCAGACTAGTAAAGTCAGCTTGACTAGAAAATGAGGGAATTTGAGTAGATAGCCTCAGAGGTCCCTTCCAGCTACTGGTCACTGACTGTAGGTGACAAACCCACCCTCATTTCCCATCCCTCACCTCCATCTGGGTAGAACTCTTCCCAGGTGCTGAGATCCACAATTAAATCAACCATTCATCAAATTAAGCTATTGAAATATAATTCCACTACTGAAGGATAACCCCTTCACTTGTTACCTGCTGACAACAATTTAGCTGGGATTAGTAGTCCTCTAAAAGCAAAGGGCTAAAAGGATGGGACCAAATGTGGGATGCTAAGGGTGTATTTGGAAGAGGAAGGGGGCAGGGAAAGACTCCAGGTTGGGGGGAAGGGAAGATTGCTGTAGAGAGAAAAGGGAGAAACCAAAGGAGAACTTGGCCTCCTTCTCCCTTTGTTAAGTCAGGCCTGGCTCCTGGGTGGGGGCTGTGGTAATCCTCCTTGGCCCCATCCTCCCTCTGCTTAAGAACACAGAGACAATCATTCACTGGGGAAGGAGAGAGGGAGGGACAGCTAAGCTCATTATGTGGGAACAGAAAAGACAAGTTTGTTCATTCTCCTCTAATGATCTGGGAACCTTGGGCTCCCTCGACATGAGAAAGAATGAAAAATATCAAATCCCGTTAAACAGTCATCTCCAAGGGGCCTCAACAAATGTAAAGGGGTTAGGGAAACTTCTCCTTTTAGGCTTTCTCTCTGTCTCTATCCATCTTTCTCTCTGTCTCTATCCATTTCTGTCTCTGTCTTTCTGTTTTGTCTCTTTCTTCTCTGTCTCTCTGTCCCTCTATCTCTCTCTGTCTCTCTGTCTCTTTTCTATCTCTGTCTCTCCCTCCTTCCCCCCATCTCCTTCCCTTCTTTTGTCTGTGGTGATTTTACTCCAATTTAAACTTCAATCACAGGTCTCCCCAAGTTCACACTGGGTGCCTGCACTACAATCACTGGTCAGAAAGAAAAATCCAGCTTTCTGCCAGCACCTAATTTAGCCCTTTCAGCTAACAGTCTATTCAAGCTCTGGGCAATCTGTGCTCACAAAACTTGGATTTTCCCACCAGGTAAATGGAGCATTTTAACATGAGGAAGGTTTGTTCCTCTTTCTCCACTTACTAGTCAAGGGACAATTTGTGTTTTTTGTTTTGTTTTGTTTTTGCGAACCATCTTGCAAATTTAATGAACTACATGTCACTGACCTCTAAAGAAAACAAGTAAGGATACATACATACATACATTTATATGTACATATGTGTGTGTGTTTTTCTAGAGAAATAACCCGGAAGGTCTTTTTTACATCAGGTTTTAATCCAAGTGGAATGCATTACAGACGCTAAATGACCAAGTTTGTGCTTTCCCACGTCTCTCTGGGAAGGTCTCTCTTTTTTCCATCTGGCTAGAGCCCCATACCAGAAAACAAATGACTGGTCCTGTCAGTAACCAACCATCATTGTGTCAGGGACAATGTTACTGAAAAGGGAATTGGAAATTATTCAATCGGTTCAGTCTTCTTGGAGCTCCTGAGTACACCCAATTCTGTTCCCTTGGATACTGATGCCTATCGAGTTAGTCTTTCCCACTGAAGGTAGCCATAGCGACCAGGTCATAAGTAAGCAGCAGTATAATAAATAGTAACAATGAAAATGAAATTGACATGGTATTTCAAAGTTTGTGAAAGGCTCTGAGATATGAGATCCCGTCTAATGTAAAACAACAGACTTCTCAGCTTCAAACTCTGCCTCCCCAACTTGACTGCCAGGAGACCTGGAATTCCTAGCACCAAGGACACCTTTTGGGTTAAGTCCCTGCTTCCTAAAGGCCTCCATTCAATTGATCTTTTCTCCAGGAGTGTTACTATGAATGCCTTTCTCATACAAGCCCAGCGATTAACAGATTACTTGACCAAAGTCAGGTAATTTAGCTGGGAGGAGTATGTCTTTTTTTTTTCCAAAGAGAGATCCATAGTGGGGGCAGCTAGAAGGCAGCAAAAGGTCATTGAGCATCCTAAGTTCTTCTCAGAAGGCAGAGGCATAGTTAGAAATCATAGCACTGGTATAGAGTGGAGAGAGGATCCACTGAAGGAAGGTTTAAGATAAGTCTTCTACAGTTGTAGGCCCAGAAGTCAGACAGCAGACAAATCTGTGTGAATTCAGGGAAGGCACCTCCATCACACCAACCTTCATGTGCAAAGCACTACCCCAGGCACTGGAGATCAGGTGCAATCATGCTGAGAGAGTGACTACCTGGCCTTCCTAGTCTTACATATATCCCAAGGTGTGGTCAATGTCTCCAGAGCCCATTCCTAGGGAGAAGGGAGAATCGGGGAAAGGGCTCAGTCTTATCCATCAATCTTGATTGGTTTGAAAAATGTGAGAAAACCAGAGGAGAACCTGGACCATGGGTGAGGGGCCTGCTGCCTGGGTGAGGGCACTGGTAGATGGCTGGGGCCATGACACAGGGTCTGTGGAGGACCCCAAAGCCAGAAACTTGGTGGCAGCGGAGGCCTGCCTCTCTAAAACCTTATTTATCCTATCTAGTGAGATGTCCCAAATCACTGAGGAAAAACAATTGCTTTTATTGAAATTTGCATAAGGTTTAGCACTAAGGATAAACTATGAAAAGCCTTCATCATAAGTTCAATTCGATTTCATTTCCTCTCTCTCACTCCTCTTGTGAGCTGTCTCCAGCATAGCCTCATACAGTATTCCCTTTCCTAGATCCAATGCCTGGCTAATGACTAGCTATTACAGGAAAAAACCCCAAAATTTTATTTTTAGTCTGTTCATTAAAATTCGCAATTTCTCATGCTTTGCTTTAAAATATCACAACATTTTTTACATGATGAGAATGGAAGGAGATGTTTTTCATAGCTATGATTAGTGAGAACCATTGGCCAAATAAGGGAGAAGGATGATCATCTCAAAAATAAGCAATATGGACTCTTTGCAGGGCTTTCCAAAGCTTAGAAAAGCTATTCAAGCTACTGGAACACAAAACCGCACTGAGATTTATGGGACACTGCACAATTAAAATGCTTTTGAATGAATGAAATCATTACAGCCAAAATACAAAGAGAAATCATCTTTTAGGGAAATCGTTGGGTCTAGATTTCTTGCCAGAGTCTTCCCTGTAAAGGACATAATTAATACAAATGTACTGAAGACTGTCAATAACGGGGAACCTGCCAGCCCTTGAGTCAGCCCTTCTCCCTTTTGGAGACCTCTCACTAGTAAGTTCATTTCCTCTTTGCAAGTGAGACCCATTGTCCCTGGTTCTTCCCTCAGGAGCCAAACATAAACAGACTAAATCCCTCTGCACCAGGATGAACTTTTCTATCCCTGAGCCCATCTATCATGCTTGTCCACTTTGATTTCTCTTCTCTGAACACATGCATGCATACACATATATATACACATGCATATATGTATGTATGTATATATTTATACACACATGTTGACTGTTCTTTTACACTGTCCTCATTTTACCTGTGAGGAAATGGAGATTTACAAAAGGTAAATGATTTTCCTGGTTCACACAACTGATGAGTATCTAATTCATCTATAAGTGGAGTCACTCATTACGGCACGTGGAGAATGGGAATACTGTGGAGAAGTTCACATCCCTTGGCAGTGTACCTTCCAGGGATGTATGAGACAAGATGGGCACATGCAGTGCCCGAGCTAGCTCAGTGTTTGTGAGGCTCCAAAGGAAAGTGTGGGAAAGAAGAGGTTTTAGACCACCTACCAATCTGAAGGGCTGTTTTATGCCTATGAAACCTAGAAAATATACCAGCGCCATGCCAAGGAACTAAAGTGTTTTCATTTGAATTCTTAGGAAGATTCTGAAGATCACCTGACAAGATAAGGTACTAAACAGTGAGGTTCTCTCTCAAACTAAAGTGCCAAGCATTCAAATTCGCTGCAGAGAGCACAACTTTGGTGGGTTGGTCATGTTGTCTGAATGTCAAACATATGTTTGCCCAAGAGACTATTTTATCAAAACTCACACAAGGCAAGCACTTCTATGGAGGCCAGAAGAATTGATGAAAGGACACTTTCAATATCTTTCTGAAGAACTTTGGAATTGATTGCATGTCACGGGAGACACTGGCAAAAGAAGTCCCAGGCACAAGACCAATCAGCAGCTCATGTCTGCTGGGTCATTGCTAGTCATCTTAACTCTTCTCTTGCCACTGGACTCTGATGACTGGAGGAGACAGTGAGGCTGATAACTTGGTGTAGATCTGCCTCGCCTAAATCCAATGCACTAGCAAGTCAGGACATCACCCTTATGATGCCATCAGTCCTCACAGCTGGTGTCTAAACAGGCTTAGAATCTAGTCCCGACTTTAGTTTCAAATATCTTTCCACTCTCCCTAGGTGACTGACCAGTAGCCTATATCTGTTGTCTCTCCCTATAAGAATATAATGTCCATGAGGTAAGGATCTGTCTGATATCACATTTATATTCCTAGCACTTAGTACTTAGGAAGCAAATAATAAAGGATTTTTCATTCAGTCATTTGGTCATTCCAGGGCTCAATCCAATGTCATTGAAATCAGTCGCATTCACTGTAACATCATTTATCAGGTTGAGTCCTGGAATTTCAAGAGGCTGAAGAAGTCAAGAATTACTCTAAGGACAATGGTGGGTACATGATGGGTGTGAGCAGGTTGCCACATGTTACCAGTGAAGAATCCCTAAAAGAAATGTAAGAAAGAAGTCTATTAGAGAGATTTCTGATCAGAAAAGAGGCATGATGAGCCCATAGTAAGTGTGGGAGGTTACAAAGGTAAAAAAAGGACAGCTTCTCTACTGCAATTCAGTTTAAATAGATGTTTAATGACTGCTATGTTCTAGAAGCTATTTTAGTTGCTAGAAGTACAAAGACAAAATGAAAACGATTTCTGCCCCTAAAAAGCATTCATTCTCCTGCTGGTTTGCTGGATCACATAGACTTTGGAGTCAACATTTTCACCCTAGCAAGACTTGCCCACTGAAAGTAATTTGGGTTTGTTTGCTTGCTTTTCAAATCAATATCTAATTTTTGCCTGTAAAAGAGATAATGTTTCTGGGTTCCCATCACTTCCTCTCCATCTTTGGTGTGACTATAGTTTCATTCTACTATTGTAACTAACTTTAGTAACATCTATTAGATACAATCTCAACATTGTATCGAGTATAAACATAACTTTGGTTCTATCCAATCCATCTCCCAACATCAACAAGGAAGATAATATATAGGGGTTTCTCTGTCTAACTGATGATTGCTAGCAGAACCAGACTTTTGTGGTTTTTTGTTTTTGCCCTTAACCCAGATTTATTTCTAACAAAATAAGTTGTATACATGCTTAAAAATGAAATAAACAAATAAAAAAATGACTCAGCTAAATACTAGATTGACCCTAGGAGAAAAGTCTCCTGCTGTTTTTTGGTTTTGGTTTTTTTGGGGTTTTTTTGATGCCACAGAAAATCCATTTGTGACTAAAGACTTTTCAAATGTGTCTGAACTATCAGGTTGATCATGAAGGTCCCTTCAAGCCTTATCTCTGATGTTGGAATCTCTGATCCTAGCTCTGAATTGCCTGATTCCCCTTTAAGTGGATAAAGCATAAAAAGGTTGGTGTCCTTGGAGCCTCCCTCCTGGACAGCGCCAGGGAAACTCTGGCCAATTATCTACTTCTCCTTCGCTGGTGGTCCTTCTTAGAGAGAGAAAATCTTAATTCAAGTCACTCCACTGACATTTACTGCCTAGGTGGCCTTGGCCAAGTCAAAACCACTCTGAGTTTCTGTTTCCTTATGTGAAAACTGAGGGGGTTGGATTGGATGACCCCTGAGATTCCCTGACAGCTTCATCACTATGATCTTATGATCTGATCTCTTAAAAACAGTCATATACAATGGATATGTTTTATTACATGCTTAGATTACAGCTCAACTTACATGAGCTACAGTGAATTTTTGGATAAATTTGGACAGATCTCTGATTCTCAGCAGCAGCCTTTACAAAGCCTCTCTTAGGGAGGCTTGCTTTCTGGGAAGGTTTTCACTGAAGTCTAATCTCACATTTTATATTGGTTCCCATAGTTTCAATAGCATAGGGTGGCATTTTCCATTGTCTGACCTAATCCGTTGATTCTGGGTGTGTGTCTTTTGTTGGACCCTGCAGGGGTTTCACATCTCTGCAGCCACTGGGATGGAGGCATAAGTGGGGAGCAGGAATAATCCTAAATGATGAAAATGATCCTGGATAGTCTTGTAGCATGGCATAGTGGGCAAACAGGAAGCTTGCAAGCCAGGAAGGCTGTGGTTCAGGTCCTTTCTCTGATACAACCTGGCTGTGTGACCTGAGGCAATTCTCCAAGAATGTCACTTACTGTAAATTTACCAGTGGGTTTGGTGAAGAGAGTTTCTTCACCGGAGAGTTGCCCGTGCCCATGACATCCCAGCTCTAGGGTTTATCCTATGGTGATCATGCCAAGAGAAAGACAGGCCTTCCATTTAGAGAGCTTACATTTTAGTAGGAGAAGACAAAACACAAAAGGGAACAAAGTGGAGGGGAGGATTTGAGGGAGTGAAACTCAATTTGCTTGTAATTGAATTTCCAGTGTTTAGCACAGTGCCCAGCATCCAGTAAGTGCTTAATAAATGCTTGTTGACTGATTGACTAACTTGACAATTCTCTCCAAGCCATCCTGTCTGGAACTTGTTTGTACATATTTCTTTGCATTTTGTTTCCCCCATTACATGGTGAACCCCACGAAGAGAAGAACCATTTTGGGTCTATATCTCCCAGTGCCAAGTACACAGTAGGCACATAATGAATGTTTGCTAGCTTAACTTAAGACCAACAGTGCAAGTATCATTTGACACCCTGCTTTTCCCCCTATGTCTGAGATTTACTGGTATAGGGACTTCCCTATGAGGACACTTCACCTCTCCATCTGGATCAGCACCTACTGTATAACTCAGAGTCTTAGAGGGTTGCCTGGGGCATCACAGGTTGAGTGATTTGTCCAGAGTCACACAGCTGGGATTTCTCAAAGGCAGAATTTGAATCTTATTTTCCCCAACAACACATAGATCAGATGGAAAACCATTATGCTCCTCAGCTTCTCAACCCCCTTTTACAAATGGAGGCTCATGGAATTGACATGTCTTACTTTGGATTACGTAGTTATTTCCTTTCAGACTCAGGATGGGAATACAGGTCTCCTGATTCCAGAATTCTTTTCATGACCAGTTTGTGACCAGAACCCAGTCATCAGATGCCACATCCTTTCCATATCTTGTGCCATGTCTAGATTAATGAGGTCTAGAGGAGGGTGAATGAATAACAACACCTAGAGCTCAAGAATTCTCTCTGAAGTAGGCAGTGCATTTCGCATTATCCCCACTTTACAGATGAGGAAAGTGAGGTTCAGAAGGGTGACCTAAGGACCACTGGTCACACCTGGAATAGGGGAAAATAAAATAACCTGGTGATACACCTCTTCCTCTTCCTCAGGTCCCCAACTTTTCAGATTTGGCTCTGTGGTACCCTGCCCCATCTCCACATTCTTTCCCCATCCCAGAGATTTCTCAGATTTTCTAGCTATCTTAGACTTGACCTCTACTGAACCAGAATTCCTCCAGAAGCCTCATTCTAGGACATTTGGATCATTAGATCTGTCAAGAACCTATCTGGTTATGGAGACAATTCGGACTAACCACATACAAGATTTCTTCCTCTCAATTCTTTTTCCTGGTCACAATGACCAGTCAACCAATGGCAGCGGTACAATACCTGAAGACTAGCCTGCTCCTCATCAGCTCTTGGTCATGACCAAATATAGTATTCTAACCTTGATTCTTCTCATTGGATGTGTTCTGCCAAGGTGTCTGCAATTCATCTCTGCAAAGAAACTCCCAGGGAGGAAGCCCTTTCTACCTTTCTACCAGTGTAGCTAGAAACCTGCTCTGTGACTTAATGACCTAGAGAGTTTTCTGGGAACCCCTACAGGTTCACTAAAATACTGAGGCTCAAAAACCAATGTCTCACAAGAAGCACTTGAACCCAGATCTTCTTCCTAATTTTGACTCTCTCCATTATTTCAGATTTCTTTTATATCCCATTTTACAGATGAGGAAACTGAGGCTATGAAGGCTGAAATGATCACAGTCATGCTGGGCTGTAGAACTATATTCACTGACCCAAGTCAATTCTCTTCTCTGAATCACAGTTTTCTCCTTGGAAGATTAAGGGCTTAGATGGGACACTCTCTGAAGTGCCCCTACAACCCCATGTACTTCTTTAGTTGACAGAGTACTGAATAAACCTTGAGTTTGAAAGAGAGGGATCATGTACTGGCTACTTGAGGACATTTGTATGATGATAGAAGGAACCCTAGAAGTCATTTTATCTATCACTTTCATTTTTTCAGATGAAGAAAATGATTATGGCCCCCAAAAGGAGAGACATAGAAGAAGGGAGGGAAAGAGAGACAGAGGTGGAGAGATGGAGAAGAGACAAATAGAAGAGAGGGAGAAACAGAGACAGAGAGAAAGAAAGAGGGTGAGATAGAGACGCTGAGAAAGGCAAAGACTGGAGCAGACCTTGAGACAGAGAGAAGCACAGAAAGAAAAGAGAGCAGGCTGGGGCACTCCAGGGAATAGTGACCTTAAGGAGAGTTAATACTGTTCTATTTTTAGACCTGTAACAAGGCTGTATCATAGAATATCCCATTATTTAGTATGTTAAAATTCATGTGCATAAAACATGAGGCTGCCATGCCAGGAATTTAGTCCTTATTGATATGCCAAAACAAGTTTATTCAGAGTTAAGTTTGCAAATATAGGATCCTGTTTTCTTCCCAGAGTTCTGGTTCACAAGAAAACAAAACATTTCCAGAAGTAATATTGCACTGGGAATTTTTAAGGTTAGAATAATTTACTGTTGATATGAATCCTCAGGAATGCCCCCTGTCTGCCAAGAGAATGCTACATAGACAGCATTATCAGGGCTTCAAGGACCCTACTGCAGTGATGTGAGAAAGCTTTTCCTTTGGAAACTCAAAACCAGACCCAATACCACCCATTGGCATTCAAAGACAAAACTTGATGTATTTCATTTCGGCTTCTGCCACACCTCAAGACACATGGTGACTCGTCCAGGCATGCCAACTGAACACAGCTATAAGATCATACACTCAGAGCTGGAGATCTTGTTCATGATGTAGAAAAAGCACAATTCCTATTTCTGCCTTGAGCTTTATCACCCCAATGAGATTCAGGGTTTTATGTTGGTTTTGAAATAAAACTCTAACAAAGCCACAAAACCACCCAAGGGTCCCTGGGCAAGAAATGCACTTGGAAGAAATGTGCTATTTTCCCCTTTGTATTTAGGGGATTTGTCTACGGAATCCAGAGTAGTTTCGCAGGTCAAACAGCTGATCAGCTGAGTAATCCTAAAACTTAGACATCTAGGCCAAAATGACTCATGCATCACTCTTTGATGACCTGTCAACTTACTATTAAAAACACATCAACTGATACAATTCTATCTTTGAAGAAACAGAAATTGGGCTGTGGGTTGGAGCTGGACAAGTCTGAAAATAGAAAACATTGTGAGGAACAGAAAGGTCAGAATACCTGCTAAGCACTGAGAAGGCCACAGCTTTGAGCTGCAGTGCAAGACATCTGGGCAAATCGGGTTCATTTGGCACTGGAGTCCTAAGACATAGCAACATAATCCTCCACTGGATTAGAAAACAGGACCACTTACTGCAGGTATTCCCCAGGTGGAGCAGGATACTCCCTAGAGTTACGGGGAGCCCCCTTGGACATCTGCTATTGGTCATCCTAATTTCTTTCTTCTTGTCTGGAGAGCCCCATCAACTTCTCCACTGCTTCCTCCAGGAGTGGAGGTAAGATTGAGAACACCTTCCCTTGGGGAAATCAGTCCAGGTCCCCACTGCAGGATGAAGTGCAGAATGTCTGGGGAGTCCCTGGAATGCTCCTTCCTTGACCTTTATGCCTGACCTACAGCAGACAAAGGGCCAGTAAAGAGTTTAATGGTCCCTTCTTCATCTAATATCCTTTGAAGATAGGCTTTTACAAACTGAATTTTTCTTAGCACCACCCAAAGAGAATAAAGAAACTTTTGTGTTCCTACTACGTTTCTTTCTGTTGAGAGTCAGTATGGTGTATTGGATGTGATCTTAGAGACAGGAGGTCTAGGGTTCAAATCATAGCTCAGGGACTTACTAGCTTTGTGACTGGCCTTAGACAGATCCCTTAACCTCTCCATGCCTCAGTTTCCTCATCTATAAAATGAGGTGATAAAATCGTTTCTGAATACAGGATTTTATGATCCAAGATCCTAGATAAATAACCACATCTCTGATACATGCTAGTTGTGTGATTTGGGGTACATCATTTAATCTCAAGATGTCCCATACAACTCTCTCAGAGAAGGTACAATCTTGCCTTGGTAGAAGAAGTCTTCTCACCAGAAAATTCTCTAGGTCAATGAAACCACAGGTCAATTCCCTGACCCTATCTTATCCAGAAATATTCATTTATTTATTCATTCATTCATTCTTTTATTTATTTATTGCTATTTATTGCTGTTCAGTCATTGTTCTGTTGGATACTTTGTGACCCCTTTTGGGGTTTTCTTGGCAAAAATATGGGAGAGGTTCATCATGTCCTTCTCCAGTTTATTGAAACAGACAGGTCACATAGCTAGTAAGTGTTTGAGACTGGATTTGAACTCATCTTCCTGACTCCAGGCTTAGTACCTTATCCACTGAGCCATCTAGCTGTCTCTGAAATACCTGTATTAGAATATAAATCTAAAAATGCCTTCTAAAGGGTGTAACTTTTCACATAAGCTGATTCATTTAACAACTGATAACTTTTTAAACAACTAACTAGTCTATGGTTCCTATCTGAAAAATTAATTTAGTTAAGCAAAGTGTCATTTTAAAAATGATTTGACTTTAACATGTTTAATAATCCATTTTTCATATCACCATAATTGTATAACCTTAAGTGGTATTTGGATTACCGACTCTGTCTCTTTCCTCCAGAATATTGTCAATCACAAGCTGACTGTTTTCAGAGTGATATATGACATTGTTTCCAATTAGAATAAACATATTGCTCTTCCTATTCCAAATCTCAAAAAAAAAAGGGAAATTAGTTTATTAGCATTTCTGGAAATCCCATTTCATAACGAGGTAGAAAACACTATTTCCCCCAAAACATTTTCTTTATTTTTTCTTTGAATTTTTGCCTTTTATTCTTGCATCATAGTGATTTCCCTTTAACCATCACCATCATTAAATTCTCCCATGTCATCAAAAACAAGCAAACAAACAAACGAAAAAAGAAGCAAAGCCAATATTCAATCCATATTTGTTGGCCCCAGGAAGGGATATTTCTTTTTCAGTTTTCTGAGACTAACATTGTTCATTAAAATGCATTAGAATTCATCTGCTTTTTGGTCTACCCTCATTTGAATTCCTGGAATCCTTGTGTATGTTGTAGGCTATGAAGTGTTATATAATGTGTATAATTTTTATCGTTGCAAATGTGGCCTCCCAGTTGTCCCAAATTCATTCTTTATCTCTTCATTATTTCTTAACACACAGTGATATTCAATTATATTGAAATATCTAATTTCCTTAGTTGATGGGCAGGTGCTTTATTTGCAGGGTGGTTTTTTAGTTTTCCCAAAAACTGTTGCTGCTAATGCTTGGCCCAAGGGGGGTCTTTGACCTCCTTGAAGTTTATGCTCAGTGGTGAAATTGCTAGGGCAAAGGTCATGAGCCATTCAGCAGCTTTTCTCCTCTGCCACACTGTGCTCCAGAAGGGTAGAACCCTACCAATAATGCACCTGTCCTCTCACAGCCCCTCTAACACCAAATTCTCAGGATGTATTTTCAAAACAATGTTGCCCTAAGGATATAAAAGTGCTTACATTTTGTAGTGTGTATCATATGATTATTTTTAAAAGGTTTGTGAGGTTAGCAGGACAAAGCTTGAGAAATTAGACTCCCATTAGGCAGCATGAGACTTCCAAATCCATTCCCCAAGATCCAAGTTCAGCACCTACTTAGAACAATGTAAGACACCTCTTCTCTCCCTCTTACCCCCTTCCCTGGCCCACAATATCTTCCTTGAAGTCAATAAATGGGAACCACAAATCTATACACAAGTTTCATTGCCATTTGCATCCTCTTCTTTAGCACCAGCAAAATTGATGGCATGGCTATAAATTCAATAAGCAAATATCTGTTCTCTAGGCTTGATAAATAATAACATACCTTCCATTTATTTGTTTATTTGGGAGAGGAGAGGAGGTGATGGCCCATGCCTGCTATTGTGTTCATATAAAGCATTCCTTAATTCACAGACTTAGAGATATGGAGCACTAACATAAGGGACTTGTTCAGGGTCACAAACTAATAAGTTTCAAAGGCAGGACTTGAGTCTTTCTGACTGCTCATCAAGTCATACTGATCCTCTGTGTCTCAAATATTCATATACAAATGAAGCTGTTGCAAAAGACTAGGTGAGAAGAGATGTACTGATTGGCTAATGATGGGGCTGTATATGTTTGTCCTTCATTGCCAAAGAAGACCATGCCATCAGAGAAATGATGACATGACTTGCG
>CM053770.1:9384537-9399639 GCA_028658325.1 Potorous gilbertii
TCTAAGGCAGAATTTCAACTCGTCCTCCTGAATCTAAATGCAATGCCCCACCCACTGTAGCATATCACCTCTATCTTAAGAGCAGAATCTGTTTTCCTTTCTTTTCTCTACAATGGCCAAGAATGTACATCCAAGAAGGTGAGTATGGAATGAGAGACTTATCTATATATAGCCTGTAACTTTGATGAATTTGGAAAAATCATCCAAATTTAGTAGGAGTTACCAGACTCCTCATCAAGAATATGTATATGTGTATATGTATATATACACATCTATATACATGTATATACACACATGGATATATACATACATGTGTGTATATAGAGATGTGTGTATCCACACATATTCATATATAATATGTGTATGTATATCTACATATGTATATAAATATGCACATATTTATGCTAGATAAATAAAATATCAACTGGAAAAATGTGTTTAAGAATTAATGAGACATAAGTCTTGAACAAAGAAGCTTGCCACATTTATTTCCTCAGTGACATTGATGAATGCAAAAGGAGAAAAGATCTAACCACTAAAGAGAAATGGAGCATGTGGTACAAAATCCTTTTTTTCAGCTATTTAAAAATATTTGCCAATTTTTCTTTTTACAAATTCAAAAAGCTCATGATGGACGCAATTCATAAACTTCATTTGAAGGAGTGATGAAAAGCCAGACAGACAACATACATGCCCATCAGCCAGGATGTCAGCATCTGGCAGATGTGAGAATAAGCAAGGTAATAAACCTTTTTTCTCCAGGGCATTGTGTTGTCTCTCCTTGAGTTTCCAATAATACTACGACTGTTTGGACATGCCTGACATCTTTACTATGCCCTCCAAATACATAACTTGGCATCATTTAGCTGGAATATGGCTTGTTTTGGTTTGAAGATTAAAATAATTATTTAAGTGTTCAGGATAATTAATGCTATAACTCACTTTGAGTTGAAATTATTTTCACTAATCCATATTCAAGATCAGGTCTCCATTATTTTAAAAAGAAGATCCTAATTGATCATTTAATACAAATTAAGGTTGTGAGTTGCCTCTTTCAGGGCCTCTTCATTGCTTTCAGTTTTTGTGTACAGCATGTGTGTGGTTTAAAAGACCCATTTTTAAAGTGCATCCTACTGGGAGACCATGAAATCCTCATAAAAGCAGAAAGAGGGATTCATAACCACAGCTCTTGGTTGCCACCTAAAGGTCTCTTATTTTGCTTCCAGTGGGAACTTCTGTGTCTGCTTTCTGGGTGATAATCATTTTCTGTTTCAGGGAAACTATCCCACTAACAATTTAATCAAAGATGTTACCCTGAGCTAAGGGCTTTTCTGTGCAAGACACAGATTTGTCCTGTTTGACCCCAAAGAGTTGAAGAAGGAGCAATAAAGCAGAATTTACAGAGATGCAAATTTCAGCTTTCTGGCAAAACCAAATAAGGCTTGTTAACAATTAGAGGGTGATGGATGGCCTCAGGATGTGGTGAGTTCCCCTTTGCTGGAGGTCTCAAGAAAAGACTGACTGACCACTTATCCATTAGATGGTAGAAGGGCTCATGTTCCCATGTGGCTTCAATTAGATCTAACCCAGAAGAAGTTCCTTCCAACTCTGAGACTGTGATTTTTTTTATTTAATGTCTCAGCCTCCACTGTCATTACAAAGTGATGCTGGTCCCCATTCTGTTTCCTATTCTGATTTCCCTTTTTGATAGTACGTCTCATGGCCATCTATGTGCTCTGATTCTCGATTCACTCACATATTCATATTATTATGATATAATGTGATATAATGATATATAAATATTATAATATATAATGATATATAAATGATATAATAATATTATTCATTTTATTATTGATTTTATGGTGGAAGGAACCACAGACCAAATCCAACCTTTTCATCTAACACTCATTAGTTTCATGCCTAGAATATAGTATCTGTTTAATAAATGTTTATTGATTAAATGAATAACAGATGAGGAAACTGAGGTCTGCCGAGTTCAAGTAACTTAGTCTTACGTGGTTAATAAGGCAGGATTTGAACATGACCCTTCTTCAGCCTAATCCAGCCTCTAACCATTGCACCCCTGGCTGCCTTGTTCATTTACCAGTTCTTTGTTCAGGGGCTGTGAATTTCTCCAAAGATGCAAAGCTGAAAACGTGCTACTTGCCTCCAAAGAGACAAATAATAGGAACTTAATTAAGAATGAATATTACTGGTTATAGTATAATAAACAATCTACATTAATACTATCATATTATATCTTAAATTATAATATTAGCACTATCATGCAATGATATCATTAAGATTCACTAAAAATTAGTCATATAATGTATAATAATATAGTAATGGGTGACATCTTCATGGCACTTTCAGTTACTAAGAGAATAGTTTCATTGTTATGTAATGAGTAATACAAACCAATATAGCGTATTACCGATTTTATTCAACACTTATCCAGCAAGTGCCTAGCACACAGTAAGTACCTAGTAAACGTTTATTAATTGACTGAAATGAGATAATATATGTAAAGTGATACATATCATTAGTGCTAATATAATTAATTAGATAGTCACAGCAATAGTTGATATTTGTACAGCACTTTCAAGGTTACAAAAACATGGCATATTCTTGTTAATAATATCATAGATTGTTTAGAGCAAATGTGAACGCAATAGATCTAGAAGGAGTATTTCCCAATCAGACTTGCTAATTTGCATGTTAAGCCTATAAAACAGTTACTGGGTTTTCTAGATCATTCATGACGTTCCTTTCTTGAAATACCTCTACTTTGCAGCTTCCTCCTCTCTGCCCAGTATGGCTCTAATTGTGCTAACTTTGACTCACCACTTTCTTTCCATTCCTTTCACAAGAAATGCTAATTCTGTGTCAGAGCAATGGCTGGTCTTCCTGCCATTCTGTTTGTGAGTTAAGCCATTGTGACCCTAGAAGGAGCCAAATAGAATACCTGTTCCTGACCTCATCTTCAGAAGTTAGGAAGGTTCCCTTGCCGTGTTCTAATTGACCTTCTGCCACCCATGTGGCATGCTTTATTATGAACTGGCTCAACTTTTCTTAGACTCCTTTATGTCATTTACCAGTGCAACCTGACAATTACCATTTCCAGCTGACTTCTTGCCTATGTAAGGATGGCCACCCCTTGCTGTCCTCAAATGAACATCCAGTTTACACTCAATCAAAGAGTGTCTCCCCTAATTCTAGATTCCTTTCCATTGTATTACCCTTCTATAGTAACCAGCTGGCAATATCATCTTAACCCTTTACAAGCCAATCAAATTTTCAAATTTATAGCAAAATTTAGCCTTTGTAAAGTTAGTAACTGGCATTAATATAGCCCCTTAAAATTTGCAAAGCTTAAATTATCTCATTTCACAGAGACCCAGTCTTCTTTAAAAAACAAACAAACAAACGTAGAAGGCTTATGTCTCACCCTTACTTGAATAAGAATTCCTATGCAGGTTACAGTATGGTGATAGTGAGATATACATGTAGAGAATATTTTAGTCAAAGAGTAGAGCTCCTGGTTACTAGGAGTCATTTTCTCTCTTCAAAGAATCCCACTAAAACTCCTCTTGGGAACAACTGTCTTCTGAGCTCTATTGAGTATCCAGCCAGAATTTTTCTCTCTCCATGCTCCGAAGTTATCATCATTCTTAGGTAACTGTCCATCCAAACCTACTTGCAGACTTTCCCTCTAGCATTGGCCACCAGTCTGGCAACTACTGCCTCCAGTTACCTATAGGGGAGGGGCTTGACTGGAGCTCTTCTATTGTGATCTTCCCTTGCTTCTGAAATCTGGCATTCTATACTAGTTCATTATTTTATCCAATAGGACCAGAAACAGGTCAGGTCCTGTCAATTAGTGACAAGGAAAGATAATTTCTGCATGACATCATCTCTCTTTATTCAATGATTGAAGTACTTTCCTCTTTAGCAAACTGGCTAAGAATTTATTTGCTTCAAGTTTACACTTTTTACTTATCAGTTGATTGATTCAACTAAGAAGCACTGAAGGAGTCACAAGTGGAAAATGTTTAAGAAGCCCTGACCTAGGGGCTTGATAATATGAATAGAGCTGTAATGGAAACCCCCACCCTCACATGGGGAAAAAAAGAAGCCAGTCATAATGGCATCAACACAGAATGTGTCAATGACAGTAATGTGCAATTAGCCTGAAGAGGCAGAACGGAACCAGGTAGAGGAGACTTTGAACTTTGAGCTATAGTCTCTAGCAAGCCATTGGAACTTCTGGAGTAGGGCTCATCTGGAGAATGGACTGGATAGGATAGTAACTTCAGGATGGAGAACCACTAGGAGTCTACTGTAATCATTCAGGAGACTGTTCATGATTGACTGAATTAGACATGAACATGTGAGGGGAATAGATCCAGAGAGTTACATAGTAAAATAAAATAGAAAAATATTTCACAACTAAGTGAATATGAGAGGTAAAGAAGAGAACTGACTGCAGAACCAGAACCGAGAATGCATTCAAAGGGCAATAACCAAACAAGACCAAGGCTGATGACTTACCCAAGGTCACACAGTAAGTATCTGAAGTCAGATTCAAGCTTAAGTCTTGCTGGTCCCAAAGTTTTACCCACAGTGCCAACGAGGCAGTGAGGCCGAACCATCTAGAGGTAAGCAGCACCCTCTTGGCCCCCCAGGCTAGCTAGTTCAGTATCATCCCTCATCCTCACTCACACCCAACTCTGAATTTCTACCTACTTCTGATTTTACATTTCTCAGTTCCATCCCTTTCTTTCATTCAAATGGTCACTAACCTGGTGATTATTTTCTACCTGGGCTATTGTTCTTCTGGTTTGTCTTCCCTCTCCAATTCTCTGTCCTACTGGTTTGTCTTCCCTCTCCAATTCTCTGTCCTACTAAAGTGATCTTCCTAAAAATGCAGATGTCATCACCTCATTTCTATTCAGTAAACTCTAGTTGCTTCCTATTACCTCTAAGAATAAATATAAAATCCTCTGTTTGACTTTCAAAGTTCTTCACAACCTGGTCCCCTTCTGCCTTTCCAATCTTGCTTCACATACACACACACACACACACACACACACACACATCACATACACATATGCACATATATACTTACACATACTTATACATATATACACACACATACACATACATGCGTGTATACATGTGTATGTATATGTGTATAAATATAGCTATATGTATCTATATAATCTACATCTATCTATCTATCTATCTATCTATCTATGCTAGTTATCCTCATGTTTGGAAAGTTTACCTCTCCCTGGTTCTTTTGGTTCCCTTGAGTGTGTACTCTATCCAACTTCTGTGAGAGACCTTTCCCAATCTTGTCACTAAATATGTTGGCTTTCCTCTGAGCTTACCTCCCATTCGCACTGTACGAACTTGAAAAGCATGTAGCTACTTCCACATTGTCTCCCCCATTAGAATACTCTTTGAGGGCAGGTTTAGCATAATGCTAGGTATACAGCAAAAGTTTAATAAGTGCTTTTTGACTAACAATAGATTCCATTGGTTTCCTACATAGATCCCTAAAAACGTCTAAAATAAACTAAGATCACATTCCAATGAATTTATTTCCAAACTTCCAAGCTCACCTCAGCTGAAATACCATCATTTGCTCAGCCTGTTGTTCCTGCCCAGAGGAAAGAGCTCACTCATAAAAACATTTTTTTCGTTTTCTTGGGTGGAAAATAAGTAGACATGACATAGACTGTTATTACCTCAAACACTTCGGTTACCTGCGCATACAAGTATGTCTTTGTCCTATGTTCCAGGATAATACCCTAGTGTTATGGGGTGTTTTTCTTTAAAACTAGGATCTGTTTTGAATTGCACAATGACAAAATTATATTTCTTGCCATTTGCATGTTAAAATTACTTTGTATTAAAGATACTTCTTTGATAAAAGAAAGAAAGAAAGGCAGGAAGAAAGAACCATTACAGCCACCACTGTCGTACTCTTATTGTGTGAGTTATTTTTAAAAAATGTGAAATTGTATTCTTGCCATTTTCTTCCTTTCCCTTGGGGGAAAATAGCAAACAAGCCACCTCACTGCATATTTGGAGAGCATGGGACAAATCAATAAATGCCTTTTCAACTCTGGTCTGCCAAATCCATCAAACAGCATTCCAGGGTTTACTCTGGTCCGGTGTGTAGCTAAGTAGGGACATGCTGATAAATGAAATTGATCTTACCCTCAAGAAGCTTCCATCCTACTGGGGGAGACAATCTGTACTTAATTAGGGTGTATAATATAACGGAAGATGAATTTGGTTGGTTTCATCTCAAGACTGGGGAACCACCAGGACCAAGGTGCAGAACAAGCAAATGGGTGTCATAAATAGGTCTGGTTGGACTATATTATATGGGAATGGGAGTACCTCTTGCCCACATCTGCCTTTTACCCGCTATGGAAGTCCATGCTGTGAGACAGATGATGCCCTTTGGGAAAAAAAAAAGAAAGAAAAACTGGATATGGAAAAAGTCTTTTTTTTAAACCTCCACTATGCTAAATAATAACATCTAGCATTGATGATACTAGTTTAAAGTTTACAAGACTCCATACATAGATCATTTCCTTTGATCCTCACAATAACTCTGGGAGGCACGTGATGTTATCCCCATTTTCCAGATGAGACGGAGAGAGATTGTCTTTCCCGGGGTCACACAGTTAGAAAGAAGTGGGAGTGGGAGTTGAATTTAAGTCACTTTGTCTCTGTCATTTAGACCAACAGACCCATTCCCTGCATATGTTGTATCAGCTCTAGATAATCAGATTACATTACAATGAGGTGCTTTCTGTGAGGCTAATTGACTACCTAACCCCTCCTGTACCAAACCCAAGATTGAAATACAAAAAAAAAAAATGCTTTGGGGAAAACCACTGACACAGTTTCCTATTAGTACATAGTAGTAATATAATTCGGGTGTGTAAATTTCCAACTGTACTATGTTTCGATAATAACATTTTTTTCATCGTTTGGGCATTCAACTAGAAAATATCAATCCTCTATAGTTAAAATAGAAATTAGATAACTGGGAAGAGATTTGAAATAACTTATGACATTACCAGAGACACTCTAAGACTTACATAGAGGGATAGAGATGGGGGAAATAAAGCCATTTGCCTGAAAGCATAAATCCTCTAAAAAGACCAAAGAGAGCTTCTCTCTAATGCTAAAGAAATCTGGAGAGGGAAACAGGATTAGAGGGGGACAAGAAATTGTTCTCTGGCTTATTTTGTTTTGTTTTGTTTTCCAGTGGGATGATGAGGTCAGGGACACTGGCAGGGGAAAAACAGGAATCCACCAAGACTTTGTTGATGAAGGGGATGATGGGGAGGCTGTCCTCTTCACCACATTATACACATGCTCTCCTGAGAAAGGCAAGAGCGGGAAGTTCTGTTCACTTTTTCCCCTGAGATATTCCTTATGCAGTACTTTAACCATGAGATGGCCTTTTCTCTCTTCTCACCTCCTCCTCCTTCTCCCTGTCCTGAGCTAACCTTCTCCTCTCCTCCAGGAAGCTTTATCAAGCCTTCATCTCCCCAGATGACTAACCATCAGAGCAGCTGTTTTGTTTTCTTCTGTTTTTCTTTCTTCCTTTCATTTTTTTTATATTGACCAAATAAACTTCCTCTGTGCTGAAGTTTCCTTTTAGCTAATCCACCATTCAAACTTTGTTGACTTAATCAACTCATCTGGTTTAGTTTTAAATGTTTTATTAATGTTCATTTTCTAAGTTTTTAATTTAGTATTTATCCATAAAGTATGGCTTCAGGTAACATTGAACAAATGGTATCATATGTCCAATACATGTGATGTCTGTATTGTCAACTGTTCTAAAAACCTAAGAAGAATTAATGCTAATTAGCTTGATTAAAGCCATAATCAAACACTTCTAAGAGGTCTGTGATTTCATGGGATCATAGATTTTAGAGCTAGAATTGACCTCAGAGACTATCTACTCCAACCTCAATATTTTACAGTTGAGGAAACTGAGGCAAAAATCTGCTTAAGATCAAACAGTGATAATGGGCAGAATTCATTTTTTAACTTAGATTCTCCAAGCCCAAAGTTAGTTCCATCTTTACAGAATCACGCCGGTTCATATTGGCATTCTCGTCAATAATGTAGATGACAACCCATACATCCATGTCCTCTGCATTATTCAATTTCTTTTCTTCCCATAATTCACCACATGAGATAAACCCAAAGTTATCCCTGTCAGGCCAGGACTCACACCTCAGTTTTTCTTGACCTCAGATAGTCAATAATGAAACACATAAGGGCTCCACTGGTCACACCTTATATTCACTGCATGACTGCCCTATTGACTCTTGGGGTTGATGCATTCCTTTGCCACAGTCCCGTTATTCAGTTGTAGTATGTATGTTGTAGCCTGCTCTCATCCACTGTCACCCACACACACACACTCACCCAATACTCATTCAATCCATTCAGTTCTAACCAGACTTCAACTGTCTATAATTCACAGGAAACAACTCTGGCAGAATCACGTAATTAAAAGATGCATTTTGTTTTAAGAAGTAAATTGGGATGATTATATTAATTCATTAATCACTGATTATATAAAAGTGGATTTGTTCTAAGAAAAGCATACATATTAATGGATGGCTGATATTTTCTGGACCATTTTTTTGTAAACTTCCTTCCCCTTGCACACACATTGTGACCTTTTCCAATCTTTTAGACTTCAATTCAATTCAACATGTATTTATCTTCCCCTCAGAGAGATCTTGTGAACCAATCCCCCAATGATTTTAAACTTGGGCTGCCTCCAGTATGTGTTTCTTCTGTGATTACATAGGTCAGGTCCAGAGACTCTTCTTAAATTCATATTCTGAAGAAAAATTGTTTTTACAAACTGGGAACAAGCCAGGAAGGGGCCATAAATAGGCATAATTGGAATGAACATATATGTATAAATTCATAGGATAATTAATGATATTTAAATAAATGCTTTAAGTTTTGCTTTATGTAAATTTACTTATTTGGTCTTTACAACAATTCTATGAAACATACTATCATTATCCCCAATTTATAGATGAAGAAACTGAGGTAAACAGAAGTTAAGTGACTTGTTCAGGGTCACACAAGTAAAAGACATGTGGTTGGGGTTTGACTTTCTGACTCCAAGTCTATTACCCCATATGTCCATTAGAATGTAATTTCCTTAAGTTCAGAGATGGTTTTTTTTTTTTGCTTTTGAATCTCCAGGGCTAACACAATGTCTACAACATGCTAAGTACTTAATAAAAGCTTGATGATTGATTGATTATATCCCAAAGCCAAATACAATTTAAATGTTTTTAGTGTCATTTAAATTATCATAATTCTCTTCTCCCACATTAAAATGGAATTTAATGACTCTATGTGTGATAGAAAAGCAAAGTTGGGATATATAAGAAAGTCATTCATAATTTCTGTCGACCAAGAATGTGAATTTTCCATTTTTTAAAAAAAGTTCCATGTCTCTGTGCTTATATAAATATTCCATGGCATTGTAACTAAGCTTAGCCTCAAATGACTACAGAAAAATGAGCATTCCTCCCATAGGCTGAGCTGAGGAGGATGGATTTCTTTCTAATTAAAAGTAATGAGATCATTTAAAGTATGCCAATAACAATCCTGAATTTGAATTAAAAAAATGCCTTTGTGCCACATTAACCTCTGAATTTTGTCACCAATATTCCTTTATGCCTGGAATTGACTCCCTCCTCCCCTCCACCCTTTAAGATGTCTAGTTGCTTCCAATGTAGAACTTCAATTCCTCTGTTGACATAACACTTTTCCTGAGGATCAGGATTGGAATTTCAACTCTTCTACTTATTTCTGGGGGACCTTGGGCAAGGCATTTCATCTCTCTTGGCCACATTTTCCTCATCTGTAAAATAAAGGAATTGGCGCTCAGGTGTTAGCCTGAGATCTCTCCCAACTCAAAGTCTATGGTTCTGCAATGTTATGAATGATTGTAATTTCTTCTAAACTCAGCTTTCTTAAAGAAAAGCAGCCACTCTGTGGTGCCCATACATGTAACTAAGGCTGGGTTCTTGTCAAATCTTTTTTCAAAAAGATATGTGGTCTCTGTCAGTCTATGGAAGATATAAAATGTCTTAGAGAATTGGAAAAAGACCCCAAAGAGGTTTTCTTTGTGATGCCAACACCCTTCCCTAGATATAGACGAAGCCATACTTTCTTCCCTACTGATGTCCAACAATCATGTATGAGGCAAAACATAAGAGGTCACTTTTGATTATATCTCCTTCACTGCTTATGTCCAATGGGACACCAAATCCTGACCCTTCTTCTCATAGGATAAGAGAGTTTCTTTCTGTTTCTCCAATGTCATTGCTTCCACTCTGGTCCAAGTCCTGATTGCCTCAAGCCTAGATGGAGCAGATGGTCAAAAATGGAATGAGAACTCAATGTGACATCAGAGGATGTGAATTCTAATCACTCTTTTGTCACTTGCTATTTGTGTGGGCATAGGCAAGTCATTTAACGTTTTTTTGGTTTTCAATTTCCTCATTTGTGAAAAGAGAAATGACAGTGCCCCAAAGAGGAGCAGGCTCAAGGTGTTCATATTCAACTGGGTGAAAAGTGAATACAGCTTACATACGAATAAATACAAAGTGATTTCAAGTAGGATTGGGGGGGAGTGCACTAAGAATTGGGAAGTGGAGATAAATAATTTTTGTTCCTTAAACACTTCATTTGTCATCTTTCTGCCCTGATAGAAGCTAAAAGCCCAATTTTGTCAAGTTCAACGTTGGCATCTTAGAACTCCAAAGGTAATATTGATGGGTGGCATCTTACCTCCCCAACTCTTTACCAACTGACCCCTTGTATGACAATCATACAGGGTCTTCACTGTATTCTGGGCTCATTCTCAGACCTATTTTGCTTCTGCACACTCCTCCTTCTTGGAACACTGCCCGCTTTGACTTTGGTATGGACACCCTAGCTACCCTCTATGATACACTGAGTTTTCACTGGTAATTCCAGGTAACATTAATGATTCTTCTCCATGGTGACTCACAGAACACAGCCTCTGGACTACAGATTTCTGGCATGAAGGGTTGCAGAGATGAATGGATCCCTTCCTCAGGGTTTTATGGGCAGAAGAATGGGTGAGTAGATGTTTATCTATGACCAGACTCTACATAACTAACCATCCTAAGCAATGAATAGCTAATATATGATTGACTTTTCTCATATAGCACAGGCTTTAGCAGAAGAACAATGGCTCTGGTGAAATCTTTTCTTAAAATTTCTCCTTCACTTGTTCTACTTAATAACAGGAGCACTTATCTGCAAACAGATTAAAACATCCCTGGTGAAAAGTAAACTCGGGGAGCACAGACTGTTTCATCTTTTTCCTTTGTTTTCCAAATACCTAGAACCTTATTAGCACTTCATAGAATTATAAATAGAGATATGGAAGGGAACTCAGAGTCCACCTACTCATTTCATAGGTGAAAATGAAGATGAAGATAAACCCAGAAAATAGTGACTTTCTCAGGTATCATGGGCTAGAAATTGAGGAGCTAAAATTGGAACCCAGATGGTCGCATTAGAAATGCAAAGCCATCCTGCTACACCAAACAAGGCTGGTGGATTTGCAGGTGAATTTTAACCAAATTAAATTGTTAAATAAGATAATGCATTAAGCATTTTATATGTCATATATGATCAGGTAAACACTTTCATATAATTGTGTATAAAACTTTGAAAGGATGACAGACTAAAAAGACTTTGGGACATTTTTTTTTTTTTTGATTAACAGGACATAAGACTGGAATTTCACAAAGAATGCTAGTGTTACCAGCCCCTATATAAAGACTTGTTTGCATTCTTTCCGTTAAGTGTGAAAAATTCCTCAATTACCAGAAAAGGAAAGCTATGGACTCAGTAATGTTAGAGATATTTAAAAATTATGTTTGTGCTAATAAGTTAGCCTCATTCAATATGATTATATTCAAGGATTTCCCATATGTGCTCATCATTTTTTATACACTGCTAATATAAACATTTTTTTAAAAGATAAGAAAAACTCATCAACGTCTAGATCAACAATCCAGGGGTGAGGAATTCCAAGAGAAATCTAAAGAGGAACTTGGCAAAGACAATCAATATTATATTACCCAGAGCATTTTCACAATCTGTATCCAACTTTGATGGACTGTCTATATTGGAAAGCCCCCCACACACACCTCTTCAAATCCCTCATTTCCATCCAAGATCAACTCAAATTATTACCGTCTACATAAGGCCTTTCCTGACTGTCTCAACATTCATGTGTATTTCCTTCGTATATAATTCTATGACTCTCTCTCTCCCCTCTCCGCGATATTTAATAAATGTAGCCCTAGCGCTGGATGTATACTAGAGAAGGTTTTCACAGATGTGTGAAGATGACTGAAATGAGGAGTAAGAAAATGCTAAGGCTGCTGGGAGTGATAGCTCAGAAAATGAGTTAGAGTAAACAATGTAAGTTCCACATAAAAATCCCTGATATTTCTATCCTCTTATCTCTGTTGTCTCAGTCAGGCCTGTAAAGTAAGATCCATATATTTCATTATCCTCATTTTAGGGATGAGTAAAACTGAGATTCAGACAGAGTTAAAGTGACCTGCCCATAGTCCAAGAGCTTATAAATACAAAAGGTTGGATTTGGACATGAGTCCCCAATGTGATTCACAATACAAAGTTGTTTCTTGCAAAACAAAAGTTGTACTCAGCAAAAATGAGATTTCCTTCCTCTCAACTTTTTATTTCTCAGTTCTTTTTCTGAAAATGAGTGTTTTCACACTTTTATGACACTATAGAACTCAACAGAGGAAAAATAATTCTGATGATGGGGCAGCTGAAGTAAATGGCCACATAGGACTGTTAATTCCTCTGGAGATTTATTGGCTCTTCATTTCTTTCCTGCTAATTAGCATCAATGATAAAAGTGTTTAGATTTTTACATATGCAAGACGTTCTCTCCCTTCTTCTCTCAGTGAAACATAAGCTCGTTGAAGGCAGGGATTGGGACATTTCCCACTCTGGTGTTTGTATTTTTCTAAATTATATAATCAATCCCTCAACAATCATTTATGAAATGACCACTCTATGTCAGGCATTGAGACAAAATTGCCCCAAATTGCAAGTTAGACAATCAATCAATAATCATTTGTGAAGTGGTTCCTGTGTGTCAAGCATTAAAGAAACTAATAAAAAAATGAAATAATTCCTGCCTTCAAAGAGATGTGCCTTCTACAATGGGATAACAAAGAGATTATATTCTGCAAGATGGCCAAATGGTAGAATAGATTGGGGGAAAAATAGGACTTCATTCACCATCATACAGCCGGAAATTTGAAACACATTGCCATTTTCTGGGACACTACTTTCTATTAGTGGGCTATGATAGAGAAGCAAAAATAGTCATCACATATGTAATAGAATAGACTAAGTTAGAGTGACCTTTATCAGCAAAAAACTAGCTCTGCTTTACATGGGTCACTGGTGACAGAGTGAGGAGGGAAATTCTCCAGAAGTTCAAAGAGTTCTCTGGGGAATTCACTTACATTTCAAGTGCGGCAAATTAAGAAATTCAAGCATTTCTTGACTTTGGTGGGAGGATGATCAATGTCCATGAAGGACTCTTCCTTGTGTAATCTTGGCATTAGGATGAAGTAAGTCACAGAAGCTGCTTGTCTTAAATCTTTAGAGTTGAGAAATGGTGATAAATGAGAGCATGTTCAGCATTTAATGCATTTAAATACCCAGGAGGTATCTACTATGGCAAGGTGAGATATAATATGGCACAATGTAGAGGGGCTTACTTCCTGCCTTTGACACATACAAGTTGTGCAACCATGGATGGGTAAGTAACTTTGCCGCCCCTTGGGCCAAGGTAACTAACATAACACATTATATCCTAAGGGCATACTCTCCCAGAAAACAAACCAATCACAGTTTCTGCCCTCAAGGAGTTCCTGGAGAAGGAGAGGGAAGTTATTATGACATGTACATAGATAAGTAGAATCCGGGATAATGGACTAAAAGGGAAAAGTTGCAGGCAAAATGAGCTTAACAATATTTGAGAACACTTTGTTGAAGGATTGAGGGAAGATATCATTAGAAAAAGTTGCCCAGGAAGTAAAGTTTTGAGTGCTGTAGGTGAGGAATGAGTTTAGACACTGGGAGCGGTTTGTGTGGAAATGTGAGGGGAAGAGAACACATTGCTCAGCCTCAGAATCCAATGGATTATTTCATATTCTATTAGTAGAATCTTGAATTACCTGAAATAGATCCATAAGCCTCCTTTAATTCCCCTTCAATACTCAGTTACTTTGGGAGAACAGACAGAGACAAAAATACATCACAGAGCAAAACAGTTACTGAAAAAGAAGTTGTATGACTTTGGAGGAATGATGTCAGAACATAGGTGGTGGCCCATAGGTGTGGACTGAGATCTATGTTTCGGGGGCCTTGGTCATTTTGGGCATTTGTTATCCCTGAATTTACTTATTTCTTAAAAGGAATTGTTCTATAGGGGAGGTATTAGGAACTTACAGTAGAGTAAAAAGGAGAATGATATAAATAAAACATGCTTTAAAAGAAAATTCCTTTGACCTTATCAATTTCACTAAAAGTCATCAGTAATGTTTACATTTCCCTAGTGATTACTTTTAAGTAGGATTCTCCTTTGAATTTATATGGTGACTAAGATGACACTTTCAATTTATACAATCCAGTCTCAGAATTGAAGCACAAAGGTCTACTATGCTGCAGTGATCTGACCTGATCCAATCCTGTGTTTGTCTTGAGTGCTGAGTCTGCTTAGAGACCCATAGTCCTCCTGGGAATTATGAATTCCAATGCTTTTTCCTAATTGTAGCACTGCAAAGTCTCAAGGGTGACTGCATTCCTAAGGTCTGCAAAATGATCTCTGGAAAGTGTGCATGCTGCCTTTTAAGATCAGGACGAAGGGTTTCCTCTTTTGGATGAGGTTATTAAGAATGCACAAAGCTGGGACAAAGCATCTGCGTC
>CM053770.1:9399739-9513124 GCA_028658325.1 Potorous gilbertii
GGAGGGAAATCAAACAGGATCACACAATGAAGTAAATATAAACTATACTTAAAACCATACTTGAAGGCCATCTTATAGAATTGAAGTTCCTTGTGATCAGGAACTATTCCATTTTTCTCTTTGTATCCCAAACAATTAGCATTGCAGCTGGGACAAAATTGGAAAGTAATTAATGCTGTTTGATCAACTGGGCAGATGTAAGGGGGGAAGGGTAGATTGGAGAGGAGAGAGATTGGATGCAGGGACACCAATTAAGAGGTTGGTGTGTGTTTGTCCTTTGTTGCTGAAGAAGACCGTGCCATCAGAGAAATGGTGACATGACCTGAACTTGACTTTGTTTTGAGGGAGGGAGGGCCGTGCAGATCACCAGCCTCACTAGCCTCACTTCTACTCCAGAGTCATCTGAATCCAGTGACCAGATGATATTCATCAGGATGATTGGAGATGACCTAGGATGAGGCAGCAATTGGAGTTAAGTGACTTGCCTAAGGTCACATAGCTAGTGAGTGTCAAGTGTCTGAGGTGAGATTTGAACTCAGGTCACACAGCTAGTGAGTGTCAAGTGTCTGAGGTGAGATTTGAACTCAGATTCTCCTGACTCCTGCACTGGTGCTCTATCCACTGCACCACCTAGCTGCCCATTATAATTAAGAGGTTATTGAAGTAACAAAGCATAAGCTGATGAAAGACTGAATTAGGGCAGAGACCAGGTGAGTAAGAACATGGGATAGGTGGGAAAAGATGTCATGGAGACAGAATGGACAAGACTTGACAACTGATTGGGTATGGGGTGTAAATGGAAGTACAGAGTAAAAGGTTGACTCCAAGCCTGACACTAGAAGGATGATGGTGCCCTCTACAGAAACAAGGAAGTTAGGAAAATGAGTTGATTTGGAGGTGGGGGGAAGCAAATGAATTCTGTTAGAGACCTGTTTCATTGTAACCCCCAGATTTCACTTTACCACAAGATACTTTTGTGACACAGAGTTTTCCGATGAATAGAATTTCTTCAGGGGCAGGAACACCTGAGTGCCAGAAGGCAGGGCAACCAGGGTCAGGAAGGAAACTGCTGCCAAGTGCCTTCTGACTTTTGTTTTCTCACCTACTCTTTGGGCCAAAGGCACAACACCTGAAGTGGGGGAGGTTTCTGGGCATGAGGCCACTTAACTTGCTACTTTCCACTACTCCAGTTAGCAATTAGGCAAGAGAAAACAGAGACGCCTACTTTGTATGGAAACTATTGGTCATCAGCCCATGAGCATTAGATCTAGAAGGATCCTCAGAGATCATAGAGTTAGACCCCTTCCTTTTCCAGAAACTTCCCAGTTTCCAGAGGAAACTGAAGCCTTACATGAGCATCATATTTGAGTGGGGAAGTCAATGGATTGGAAGTCTCAGAAGTGGATCAGATGCCAGCCCTGCTCCTTATGATCCCGGTGACCTCAGACAAGGCATGTGATCTCTCTAGGCTGAACAAATGCCCTCTAGAGTCCTTTCTTCACAATTCTAGGTCCTGTGACCCTACAGAAAGAACTTTCAAGACTTAAGCTCAAAAACCACTTCCAGAGACCTATCAGATCCACTGAATTGTTAGGTCTCTTTCCCCTCTATTTACTATGAACTCCCAACTTGGGGGAGGAATTTAGGAAGCAGGCCTCTAGTACTTGAAGAGGATCCCTAAGGGAATATGTGGAGAGGAGTGAAGAGGGTGAGAAATCCTGGGCCAGTTCGGGTCCTCCTTATGGAAAAGAGCTTCCAAAGTAATTGGGGGAGAGGGGGGGAGGGGAAGAGGGGGGAGGGAGGGAGAGAGAGAGAGAGAGAGAGAGAGAGAGAGAGAGAGAGAGAATGAGGAGGAGGAGCAAAAGGACAGAACATGTAAGGATGGCAGCCGGAGCCCCCTGCCTCCAACTCCCGTCCCCTGCCATTTCACCAGATTGCGCAGATGGGGATACTGATAACTTTCCTCCTTTACCTGTTCCAAGGGGTCCCACACATTCTAAATGTTTTTGGTGGGGGAAGTCAATTCAGAGGCAGGGGGACCAGTTAACTTTGCAAGAACAAGCCTATACAACTCATACCCTTCGAAAGAAGAACATTTGCAGGGAATGAGGGTGGGGCAGGCGGGGCTTCCAGCCTGGCCATAGTTGGAGGGTGGCAGTGAAAAGGCTCGAGGGGCAGGCTGCATTCACCACTTCCCCATTTTTCTCTGCAGACTCCAGGTCTGAAAAGGTCAATGGATCTGTCTACCTCTCGATCTATATCTGGTGTGTGTAGGTCTTTAAACTGTTTTCTCGGATCGCTGTGGACTTTGGCTACACTGAAGTGGGGCGAAAGCTGAGCCACTACTTAATGATGGGTGAGGACTCGGTACTACCAGGAGTGAAGTGGCTGAGGGCAGCTGGGGGAGGGGATGACCGCGGGGAAAGAACAAGGAAGAGGGCCACACTCCTATGCTACTGACACCCTCCTGCCTAGGACCCTCAGAGCTGGGGAGCAGGGGCGCATGGTGTGATTGGAGGAAGCGAGAGAGCGTTGACAGCTATGGGGATCCCCCCACAGTGGGGGCGCAGCTCCTGGTCAGTGAGTACATCGGGATCAGCGGGCGGTCTGCTGGACCAGCTAGGCGTGGAGGCGAGCTCTGTGAACTGCTGCTGCTCAAGCTGGAGAAACCAGAGGGAGGCTCGGGAAGCTGAAGGGGCTAAGGAGGGGGTGGGGGGAGATGCTGCTGAAGTTGCGATGTGGACCCAGTTCAGCCACTCAGACCCTGGAGTAACGGGGAGGGGGGAGCAAGGGAGAGAAAACTCATCCACATCCAGACGCACTGGGCTGAGCAAAACAAAGAAAGAGTGTGGGCCGGTGACTTCATGCTTTACCAATGTCCCGCCCACGCGCCCGAGGCCGCCGCGGCCCCAGCCCAGATCGGCGTGAAACCCGCGCCCGTCTCTTAGCAACTGGCCAGCCGCTGAAGTTGCCAAGTCCCAGGAGGTCCCAGGCTGTCCCGGGGCCCCGACGGGACGAGCTGGGCCCAGCCAGGACCTCCTCCTGCGCAGCAGCCCCCTCCCCCAGACCCCCGCTGCTGGAAGCTGCCCCCCTCTCAGGCTGCGCTCTAGGCCTCTGGACTCCGGGGGCTGCAGCGCCTGGACAGCAGCGAGAGCCTCTGCTTCGTTCTCTGTTCCCCTCTGGAGGAGGAAGGGGGGAGGAGAAGGAGGAGGGGAGCCCATCCCCCTCTTACCTCTTTCCCCCGGGACGTACCCGGGGCCCCTCTAGTCCCACCACACCCCCCGCGCCCGCCCCCTTCACCTAGTCTCCAAAGCAGCCTCCGCTGCCCGACTGCCTAAAAACTCGACGGCGCCGCTGCTTGTGCGCCTGGACTGGAGCGGGTCCTGCGCGCGGCTTCTGCCACCCGGGAGGTGACACCGGTTCCGTGTCTCCCCAGCTCAGCGCCAGCCCAAGAGGGGCTGATCTTCGGGGCCGTCCACTGCCTCCCTCCACCAGGTCCCAGAGGCTGAGGTGAGCGGGAGCCGGGCGCAGCAGGAGCACAGGTACGGCGGGGCTGCCCACCTGTGGCTCGGCGGATCTGCCCACCTGTGGCTCGGCGGATCTGCCCACCTGTGGCTCGGCGGATCTGCCCACCTGTGGCTCGGCGGATCTGCCCACCTGTGGCTCGGCGGATCTGCCCACCTGTGGCTCGGCGGATCTGCCCACCTGTGGCTGGGAGCCTCTCCTTCCCAGCCTGGGACTGTCGGTTCCCTGCGTCGGGCTGAGATCTCTCCCCACCTCTGCGCTGGGCCCAGCGCCTCTTCCCCCAGCCCCCGCCTCTCCCCCGGGCGCTTTGTTTGGGGCCAGCTCCCGGCGGAGCTGATTTATGTCGCAGCAGCTCCGTCGGGGGCGGCCGCGGGCAGAGGCTGGGAACAAAAGCCCTTTGTCCCGGACCGGCCGGGCGGGGGCTGGGGCCCGGGCAGCTGAGCCGGCCCCCGTGCGCTGGCTCCGAGGCTCGCTCTGAATGAAGCGGGACCGCCCGCCGCTGTCCTCCACAGCCGCTGCCGCGGGGCCCCAGCCGGGCTGAGTCCGCCACCCCTCTCCGCCCCCGCCGGCCCCCGCCTCCGCCTCGCCTTCGCTCTCCGTCCAAGCTCTCGAGCCCATTGTGCGAAGCGCCCGGATTCCTGCGGTCGTTCTGACATGCTGTGCCCGGCTCGGGCCCTGGCCCCGCTCCTGCTCCCTGCCAAGAGGGCGCCCCGAGGCACCGACCCCTGCCAGGGGCGGGAAGAAACGTGGGACTAAACCTTGGCCCCGAAGGACTTCCCCGCCGGGCTACCCCGGACCGAAGTGGGAGACGAGCCCCAGAGCCTGAAGCCAGCCTCCAGGAGGAGCCGCCCGCCGGACGCTGCGAGCGATGTGGGGCTCGGCCTTGGCTCTCTGGACTGCTGCCGGCATGGTGTGCCTGCAAAAGGGCCGCCGAGCCCCAGGGCCCGTTCTCGGGGCAGCCTGCCTCTTCTCCATGGCTTTCGGATTGGGACAGAGCGGCGGTAAGTGGTCTGCCTTCGTGGGCGGAGTGGCAGGGGTCTCGGGCGCAGGGGGCACACTGCCTGCCAGTCAGCTGGCATTGTAGCCAGATAAAGAGAAGAAAGGGCTGGCTTTATCAGGAGAGAGGCTCCGGCACCTCGACTGACTCAGGCCAGGTTTCAGCCGAGCCTCAGGTCTGCGCGATTCACAGCTGCCCCCAGGTGATCCCTGAAGCAGGTGCCTCCAGCTGGGCCAGGTGGATCCCGTTCCCTTCGCTCAGGGCCAGGGATTAGGGACAGCACAATGAGAAAGCCTGGAATTGGAGAGCCTGGAATCCAGCTTCTGTTTACTAAGTGACTAAAACAAAGTTAGACATTCCAGTGCCTCCTTAGAGAAGGACACTCTATAGAGTCTATGTTCCCAGTCCTCATTTACTGACCCGGCGACTAAGGACTGACTATTCGATCGGATGTGGGGGCAGTGAGGCAGATTTCCTTGGTCCTACATCCATACATGGAGAGGGCCAGTTAACCCAACCTATTCATTTTACAGATGGGGAAACTGAGGTTCAGTGAGGTTAAATGCTTTACCCAAGGTCACACCAGCAATCTTAAGTGGAAAAATAGGAATGAATCCATGTACTTTGACTCCAAATCCATCATTCTTTCCACTCCAGTGCTCTGCCTTTTAACTGAGAACTGTCACTTAAATATTATAGCTACCATAATAAACACATTATTCCAAATCCCCGTGAGGGAGGAAGAGGGCAACAGCACTGGCTCTGAAATCTGAGGGCTGGGCTTTCAATCACGCCTCCGGCATTTATTTGACTTGAGCCAGTCACTTATAACTTCATGGGTTTCAGCTTGCTCCCCTGGAAAAGGAAGGGGCTCCTAGGTGACTTCCAAAGTCCCATCCACCTTTAGAATCATGATCGATGATCTATCCTTCCTACCTCCTGCAACTCTCATTCAGATAGTAGCACCAAGTGGTCCTTAGTCCCATGGAATACTATTGTACATACTACACTGCCTAGCCTCTTTGTGCAAAAGACCTTTGCCTGGAGCCCCCCAATCCTATAAGCTAGAGAGCACACAGATATTAATATCCTATTTTACAGAGGAAGAAACTGAGGCCCAGATAAGTAAGGTGAGTTGTGTTAGAGCTAGGATTCAGAGTTTGGGATCTCCCTGACTCCCTCACCATTCACTCTGGCTTCCTCTCTTAAGTCCAGATATCAGCACCTGAAGGATCTCTTGGTTTGAAAACAGTTAGGTTCGTCTCACTTATACTCTTAACTTTACCAGGGTCAATGTTTTTTGAATTTTGATGTTAACCTTTACGTCAGCCCCAGGAACACCTTCCTTTGACTTCCCAAGAACTAGGGGAGTTTAGCTAATGGTAGTTATTTGGTGGAATAAAATCCACTCCCACACTTGGGCTTTCTATGCCAAGTTTCTGCTTGAAGCTAATTAAAGTGACCAGGTCTTAACCCTATAAAATAAGATTTATAATGGAATCACCATTAGCCTCCTTTAGGGAGTTTAGCTTCCCTAAATAGTTTCAGATATAATTAACTAATATTTCATTCTCTGAGATTCCGTCTTCATCCAGCTCCATCTAAAAAAATAGCAATCAAAATTACTTTTCCTTGTGGTTACTTTGTGATGGAGGGGGGCTACTTCTGTGAATTCAAAGTAACATTTATAAAATGAGGAAAAAGTGCAACATTCAGCATAAATAACTACAACCCGGTGAAGAAAAAGCATGGTGTATTTACACATAACCCTCTTCAGTCCCATTTTAAGAGAAACTGACAAGGTAGCTTTTTGCAGGTGAAACATTCTACACCTGAATAGTTCACATACAGGTTCAGGGTCACTAGCCTGCAGGGAAAGTGGGGTTAATTCTTTTGTAGGGAATATGCTAGTGTTCTCAATCACTTTGCACGCTTGGGGTGCTTTGCAACTCTCAGGATTACTTTGGGAGCTTCCCTAAGGTGTTCTTCTGTGGAAAAGAAGACGCTAGGGTTGCTGTCACTGAGGTACCTTGTACCTGTATTTTGAGGGCTTAGAAGAGTTCTTGAAACATAATAAGCATTTAATAAGTACTTGGTGATGACTTGATTGCATACTCTATCTCAAATGCAGCCTGCTGTCTGTTAACTCTTAACACTATGCAACAGGCTTCTGACCTGCAGGATATATGTACGAGGGTTAGACTTAAGCCAGGACCTGGGATTTCTTTTTTAGTGTTTAGAGCTTTATAGTAAGGAATTCTCTCTCCCAATGAATTTAGGCACCTTCTCTATACCTTGCAGTCTCATACTAATACCTAATAGTCTAACAGTCACCTGGGACACTAGCAGGGTATCCCACTCTCCACAAAGCTTATTCTCCCTCCTCAGACCTCCCCTTACACTTGGAGCTGAGATTCTTGCTCCTATTTTACAGAAAACAACTGAGGCCATTTGCCACATGCTCCCTCTTCTCCCCTCATCCTTGTCTCCTGTCACTTAGATGCCTTCTGTCTCTTTTGTTTCACATACTGAGGTGGCCCTACTGCTTTCAAAGAGTAACCCTTCAACAGGTTCATTCACCCTATCTCCTCAAATGAATTGCTTGCCTCCTCTGTCATCCCTACTCTGTAACTCACTGTCAATCCTTCCCTCTCTGCCGGTTCATTTCCTAGCTGCCAAAAATCCTGCCCATGTTTCCTCCATCCTGTAAAAACCCTCACTTGATCTCTCCCTGCCCACTATCGTCCTATATCTCTTCTTCACTTTATATCTAGAATCCTTGAGAAATCCATCTTCAATATATGTTCCCTTTCTTTCCTTTCACTCTCTTACAATCTAGCTTCCCAGGCCACAAAAACTGCTATTTCCAAAGTTATCAATCTCTTACTTGCCAAATACAGTGATTCTCTCTCAATCTTCATTCTGTTTGAGTTCTCTGCACCCTGTGAATGATACTGTTGATCACTCCTCCTTGAGACTCTCTTCTCTCTAGGTTTTCTGGAACCCACTCTCTCTTAGTTTTCCTCCTAGCTTGATCAGTCCTTCCCAGTCTTCTTTGCTCAGTCCACCTTGAGGTCATACCTTCTAAATGTAGGAATCCCCTAAGGTGATGTTTTGACCCTTCTCTTCTCCCACTATACTGCTTCACTGGGGGCTCTTCTCAGCCTCCATAGATTTAATCACCACCTATTGTCAACTGAAGATTTTCAAATCTACCTACCCTGCCCCAATCTTTCTACTTTCTTTCCCCTGCAACTTTCTTTCCCTCATCCCAAATGAATGTCCAATAACTATACTAAACTTAACATGCCTAAAATGGAACTCAATGTTCTCCCCCTGAAAACCCCTTCCCACCTTGGACCTTCCCAGTACTAGAGAGGGCAATACCACCTTCCCAATTCTTCAGGCTCCTCTCTAGGAGTCATCCTGAATTCCTCACTACCACTCATTTCTCATGTCCAAGCTGATGCCAAGGCCTGTCAATTTCACCTCTGCAGTATCTTCTCATTTCTGACACCATCCCCATCTGGTGCAGGCCCTCATCCCTTACACCTGGGGCACCATGATAGCCGCTCATGGGTCTGCCTGCCCCAAGTCTCTCCCTGCTCTCCCCATCCTCCATTCAGCCATCAAAGTGATTTTCCTAAAATGTAGGTCTGATCCTACCACTCCCACTCCCTATTTAGTATACTCCAGTGGCTTCCCATCACCTCCAGAATAAAATACAGAACTTCTGTTTGGTATGCAGAGCCCTTCATAACCTAACCTTCTCCTGTGTTTCCAATCTTCTCACACCTTTCTCTCCAGTGTGTACTCTTTAATCCAGTAACATTGGCCTCTTGGCTGTTCCAAGATGAAGATTCTCTATCTCTCAGTTCTGGGCAGTTTCTCTGGTTATTTCCCATGCCTGGAATGCTTTCCTTCCTCAGTTCACCTACAGTCTCCCTTTAGGTCCAAACTAAATTCCCTTCTATAGGTTTCCCCAATGCCCTTCATTCAAATGCCTTTCCTCTCAATTATTTCCTATTTGTCCTGTATCTAGCTTGTTTGACTTACATTTGTTGTCTCCTCTATTAGATTGTGAGCTTCTTCAGGACCCTAGTGCTTATCACAGTTCCTGGCACACAGTAGGCACTTGATAAATTATTGACTGACTGACAGAAGTGCCAAGACTGGACTTGAATCCAAATCTTTCTAGCTTTCAGGTGTACATAATTTTTAGAATTTAGAGATGAAAGTAAACTGAAATACTTTGATTATGAAACTACAGGTCCCATGGTATATATTTAATAATCAGTATTTATTAAATACCTACTATGTGCCAGACAGAAGCTCAACATCACAGGGAATTGTAGTTGTAAACTCGCTCAACTAAGGCAGATAACATGTTTTCCATTTAATCTAATTCAATACAACAAGCATTTACTAAACACCTACAATATGTTGAACTACGCCAAGAGCTGGGCAATTCAAAGGAAAGAAAAATAAAACTAGTCTCTTCCCTCAAAGAACTTACATCTAAGAACCTTCTACTTAAAATCAGTTAGAATCTTGCCTCAGTCACTCAACCACCCAGGTAATCTGGTAAGTTGCTTTGCATCACTGTGCCTCAGTTTCCTTTTTTATAAGATGAAGATGTTACACTGGGCAGCATTTTAGCTCCTGTGATAATTCTTGAGATCTACTACTCCTTTTGAAAAAAGTAATAATTCTATTCTCAGTTACTTGAGGCTCAGCAAGGTCAATTAATTTGTTCTTACAGGAAACTGCCTTTGACCTTAGAAAAGTGACTCTATGGGTTTCAGTCTGGGACTAGCTGACTTTTAAGGTTCCATTCAGGTCTTGATCCTAAGAATTCACAGGATTCGGACTCTGTCCCTGAATTTACATAATGGACATGGAATCATTCTTAACAACAATAACAGTGTTTCACTCAACCAACACTGATTATCTGTGATGTGGAGGACATTGTATATTGACACTAGGGAGATTCACAGCCAAAGAAATTATAGGCTTTTAAGGAGCTTGTGATCAAATGTTTATAATCTGGAACATTTACAGATGGTGAACTTTTATTTTTTTCATGTCAAAATTATAGAATGAGAAAGTCATCAAAACTCTAAAGTAGTAAACATACCCCCTAACTCATGGCTGAAATTGAGCTAAGAAATGCCGAAGGTTGTTTGGCCATTTTGGTTGCTGAATAGATTTAACATCAAATGACTGGCACAGTAATGCTAAAACTCAGAAAATTTACTCCAATAGTCTATGTAAATTTTGGTAATGTTCATGCCATACAAAAGTATCTCTACTATTCCTATAGTACAGGATCTCAAAGTCATCAATCATGAATTTTGAAACCTGTCCTTTATTAAAATTTCAATAATTTTTCATTTTAATAAATGAGGAACTGAAGCCAAGAGGGGAAAAAGGGCCATTCCCCACATTGTGTAGATAACAACTGATAGAGTCAGGAGTTGAACCTGGGACCTCTGGTGCACAAACAAGTGTTCTTTTCACTCCATCTATAGGCTCTTTTCATAATTCATTTCATAGATAAAAACAAGAATGATAGAGAGCCAGACCTGAAGTCAAGAATACTCATCTTCCTGAGTTCAAATCTGGACTCAGACACTTAATAGCTGTGTGACTCTAGACAAGTTACTTAACTGTGTTTGTCTCAGTTTCCTCATCTGTAAAATGAGTTGGGAGAAGAAAATGTCAAACTACTTCAGTATCTTTGCCAAGAAAACTCCAAATGGGGTCATAAAGAGTTGGAGATGATTGAGACAACTGAGCAAAAATAATTATAGGAAGGATAAGTGAGAATGAAAGAAGAGGATTTTTGTTTCAGGCAAGATTCAGATATGTGGACCTGGGGATGTAGGACTCCACTTAACTGTGTTCTTGTAGTTCATTAAGAGTCTCATTACTAGCTCTTGGAAGTCTCTGTGCATCCCCAACACAAGGCTCTTTTTGGAAAGGCAACACTGAGAAATTTGAGTCACTTGAAACAGACTTTCAGAGGAACAGTCTTTTGTTTGAAATGTTGGCAGAAGTATAGAAAGCCTAAATGATCATCACCAGGGTATCCTTTGAGGAACACTGTGTCCCTTTTATTCCCCAAATTGCTACTTTCTGCCTTTAATGTCAACATTAGATACCAACTAAGTATTGCTCTCTGTAGATAATTCCCCTTTAAAGTAACACATGGTCACTAACACCTTAGTGTGAATTAACTTAGTAGGCTACTTTCCCTAGAAACAGACTGGAACCGGATGACTGAGGTCCTAGGCATCTGGCAGGGGAAGGGAGGTGGGAGGGGCCTTATGCACATTTTTGTCTACTCAAGGCTAGTTGTATCCTTTACAAAATATAATTCTCCTGCAATTGTTGACATTCAGTATTTCATAAAATCAAAGCCAGCGGGCTAAGGGTTCACCTGGGCAGAAGCGGATGGACGCGATAAATCTGTCAGTGCTGAGGCATATGGTCACTCATTTATTCAGTAGACAGCTGTTGCCACTGGATTGTCACATCTACACCTTCTTTTAAAGGCCCCAGTTCCTTAGTTTCCTTATCAGTCTTGTCATCAGATTCACATTCCAGTTCAACCCCCAAATAGGGTTTGTCTTCCTCAAAATCTGACTTTGCATCCCCTATCATTCAACTCAATTCAACACACCTTTCAAAAACATAAATGAAACCATCTCTAACTTTAAGAAGTTTAAATTGTTAAGAGAAAATGCAACATCTATGGAACTCCACAGAGGAAGCATGGTGGATAGAGAACCAGCCTTGGGACCAGAAAGCCCTGTGTTCAAGTCCTCCCTTTGACACATCATGTCTATATGACTCTGGGCAAGTCACTGGTCTCTCAGTGATCTACAGATAACTTTCTAAGATGCAGAGAACATACTGACTCTTGTGTTTGTCCTTTATTGGTGAAGAAGATCATGCCCTCAGAGAAATGATGATGTGACTTGCACTTTGTTTTGAGTGCAAGAGGGCTGTTGGCAGAGGAAAAAAAGATATAAAGAAAGTTGAAAACATACAGGCTTTTTTCCCCTAAGAAATGAACAAAAAGGAAAGTTCAAGGAACTTTTTTTTTTTAAGAAAATAGCCCCTACGACCTTCACCAGAAACAAGATAGAAGGCAACAGAACATTTTCCTGGCTAATATTGGTGGGCAATCACTGGGTAGTTGGTTTCTGTATCCCCTAGCTCCTTTTTGACCTTGATAAAAGTGGAATTATATATTGTAAACTCTTTCCTGTGGTACTAACAGCTGCAGATAGTGGAGGGGTGGGGGAGGGGAGAAGAGAGGCTTATAGTGCTCCCGCCCCAAAGCAGATCAAATCTTTGCATCTAACTTGGGAATTCATAGCATGATTGGCCCCATATATGTGTGATTAATGATTGTTTCATTTGCTTCAGTATTCAAATAAATTTCCCTTCCCTGAAAGCATATTGATAAACCAGTGTACACTATAAATCTAGAAAAACTGTGAAATCAAAAACCTATACTTAATCTTCAAAGTGCATAAAAGAGATACTTGAGCCCAACAGTCATATATTAAGCTCCTAGAGTTTGCAGGGAAAAGTTAAAAATGTCAAAGATACAAAAACAAAACAAAAACTCATCTCTTTCCTCATTAAACTTCTAAACAGTATTATGGGGGCGGGGAGTGAGTGTGTGTGTGTGTGTGTGTGTGAAATTTATGTAGCTAAAAAGGTATCAGATAATTTGAGGAGAGAGGGGATTCTAAGAATTAGGAGTTTAGGAAAGTCTTCCTCTAGAGGGCCCTTGAAGGAAGCTCAGCATTCTAATTGACTGACTGAGGAGGGAAAATCTGGGAAGATGCCTGGGGATGAAAGATATAACACTCAGTCCAGGAAGATCAACTCAGCCAGTTTGGCTGCAATGGACAACGTGGGAAGACGAATAATGTGTCATGATCCTGGAAAGGAGGGCTGGGGCCAGACTGCGAAGGCTTTTTGCTGCCAAACTGAGTTTTCCTCTAGCTTTGCTTTTGCTAAATTCAAAAAGAAAATATTTAATCAAGAAACAAAAAATTCAGTGCCATTTTCCAGTTTCTTTTCAACCTTTCTGAATGAACTTTCTTCCAAAGTCATTAAATATTTGGGGGAAATGATAATATTTTCTAGCCATTAAAGAAGTTTTGTTTTTAAAAAAATATACCTGTTAAAATTGGCCTGTTTCTCATAATAATTAATAATAATAAATCTAGCCTTCTTGCGCAATGTGTACCATGCAGGTGTCCATTTCAATCCCATCCTTTCCCAACCCAAAGTCACCTTATTGACCAAGCAAGAGTCAGCATTTTGACCACCCCTCCCATTCTTCAAATGAGTATCTGTGGCAAGGAATTACTCAAAGAGTAGTTATGTTCCTTGGAAATGGATAAGCCATTTATTTGTTTTGTGGTATAATCTCAATATTGCTTATAATTAAGCAAAGTTGCTTAGAGCGTCCCCTTTCCAACCATGCTGTGTAAACATAGCCATTCACTGAAAATATCTCTTTTTATCCCCCTTCAACATAGTGGATAAGTGATATGAAAACTTGATCAGTTGGGTCATTCTTGGCTCCAGCCCCACTTGCCTGACACAGATATTGCTATCCCAAGAGATAAAAAAAGCTTTTAATTCATGGCAAAGGTCAGTTCCCTGGATGGCTTCTTGTAGCCAGTTAATCATTCAGTGCTTCCTGGTTGCCCATCCAGCAATAGTTGTTTGAGCCAAGATCGTCGCTTTCCAAAGGAGAACTGCCATCAATATACTTCATTGCAAAAATAAAGTTATTTATAGAAAAAAGATAGCTAGTCAGGCTTCCTAATTCCTCATTATCTCCTGTGGGCTGCCTCCTTGTGACTGACTTTTGAGGGCTTTATGCATTCCTTAGGCTTTATTACTCTGGATGAAAACAATGTCTTTTCTCTTTACCACTAAAATGATGCTTCTTGTTGCATTCTAGATACAGTGAAAGGAAACCTAGAGCTTGCGTAAGGCTGCGTCTGAGTCTTTTCTGGAGGTTACTCCAAAGCTCTCCTCTTTGACTTTGAGAACTTGGAGACTCCCATAGAGCCCATAATGTGTGACAGGCACTATGCTAAGCACTAGAGATAGAGATAAGAAAAAGTGAAGGTCCCTCCCCTAAAGGGGTTTACAAACTAATGGTGTTTAAGCAGAGATTCCCAAAGATAGTGGGGCATTCTCTTAGGGAAGAGAGCTGCCTCTGATTATTCCCTTGGAACTCTGGTAGAGAGAATTCTCTGTCCGGTATGGGTTAGGCTGGGTAACTTCTGAAGCTCTTTCCAATTCTGAGATGCTAGGAATCTTGGATCCCCACCCTTTCTTCTTTACATAAAGCCCTAGGCTATGCTATCAGCTGGATTTTTGAAAGACCGCACTGCAGAAGTATGTAAGTCCATTTCAGGACCACTTGGAAGGGAAGAGCATAGTCTGCCTGAGTCCCGGTGCATTGGAAGGTTCCATCTAAAACTTCAAGCTATTGAAAAGTAAAATGGTCTGCCTCAGGAAGTCACAGGATCATCATTCAATCCCTGAAAGGGAACTCAGAAGCCATCTACTCCAAACTGCTGAGTTTACAGCTAAGGAAAATCACTTGGGATGTGGTGGGTTGCTCCTCAGTGGAGTTCCACAGGCCAGAGAGGCAGAACTACTGTTTGGGTATATTAAAATGGGGCTTTTGTTGGGGTTTGGAGTTAGTCTAGAGGAACTCTGAGATCTCTCCTAGTTCCTAGATTCTGTGGTTTCCATCAACACTGTACATGTCTTGCATAGTTATTTCTGCATCTCTCCCTTTAGAATGTAAGGTCCTTGAGGGCAGGGACCTCCTGCTACTTAGACCAATATTGACACAAAGTTAGTGCTTGTTAACTGAATGATTCCTTATGCTGACCTGCAGATCAGCTGAAACATCCTTAAGTTCAGTGGATTGGGTGCTGGGCTTGGACTCAGGAAGTCCTGAGTTCAAATATGGCCTTAGACATTTACTAGCTGTGTGACCCTGACCAAGTCACTTAACCATGTTGGCCTCCATTTCCTCATCAGTAAAAATGAGCTGGAGAAGAAAATGGCAAACGTTCTAGTGTCTCCACCAAGAAAGCCCCCAAAAGGGGTCACTAATGGTTGAACATGGGTGAAAAATGACTCACCACCAACAAAAACAAACTAATTGACTGGTGACCAGGCAGCTCAGTCAAATGATCCAGGTGGCTCTGCATGTTGACGCAGTCATGGTCAATGGATGTGGCAGTAAAGCTCAGTGAACCCCACACCCCACAGCTCTTTGATTGAGGATGCTGATATCAGGTTGACTTATATGGTGAAGATGGCGCTAGATTTGAAGCCAGGGAAACCCCAGGTTTGTACTCTGACACGTAACTGCTGTGTGATTCTTTCAAATCATTTCACCACTCTGAGCCTCGTCTATAAAATGGGCACAGTAGCATGTAGCTCCCAGACTTATTTTCATGAGGATCAAATTCCATCCTATTTAGAAAGTGTTTGGTAAACCTTAAAGCACTTTAGGAATGTCAGGTACTGCTACAATATTCTTTGTGGCACTCAGATAAAAGCATCCACTGAGATCACCTGAGAATGGATTGATTCTGTAAGCTTCCTTCCTGCTGTACATGGTTAGGGTGTCCCAAAGGAGTCAGATCTTCACAGTAACTAGTTATAAACAATCTTGCCAACATGTGCTCCCCTATAATACTGGCATTTCCAGGCTTCCAACTAAGCCTCCAACCTAAGCATATAGCATGTAAACTTTTCAGTTAGGAGGCTTACCTTTAATCCATCATAGTCAAGAAACAAGTAAAGACAAGGAGCATTTATTATGTCCCTACTAAGTGCCAAGGACTGTGCTGAACATTGAGGACATGGAGAGAAGTCTTGTCTTCTAGGGGCTTACTTTCTGACAATAATCGAACCATCTTGATAATACCATTGCTTTTGCATGTGTTTCTAAGGTGTGAGTACTGAAGTTGTGAAGAAATTCTTACCTGACAATCCGAGGACCCCACAATTTCAGTTGGAAGGAACCTGGGTAACTCTCAAATCCAACCAGCAGCTAAATGTGAATCCTCACTAGACTATCCCTGGAAAGTGAGAATGCAGATTTTTCCTAAAACCCTTCACTGAGAGGGAGCCCCCTCCCACCCTAAGCAGCCTTTTCTACTCTTGGATAGGCTAAATGGCTAGAAATGTTTGCTTTGTCTCTTACACTTCTGATCTTTGGGCCAAGCATAGCAAAACAACCCCTCAAATACTTAACAGCAAGTAACAAGTTTTCGTGTGTGCGTGCGTGTGTGTGCGCGTGTGCATGTGTGCGTGTGTGTGTATGTGTACTTTGTGGAAGTGATGCATCAAGCCATTTGCTAAAATATTTGGTTATTCCTACTTAGCCCAAAGTCAATATCTGTTTGTTTGCTGGCAGTGGCTGCAGAAAGCTTTTACATGAAAAAAAAATGTTCCACCAAAGAGTATTTTTCAAAGCCCTGTTTAGTTCTCAAATAAAATACCAATTTTTGACATTCCATTTGTTTAAGTGTTCATGCTTTCATTCTAGCTAGAGGTCCCCCTGAGAGTTTTCATTGTCTTTCTGTGATTCCAGGCATCATGGGATCTTTGGAGTTAAAAGAAACCTTATAGGCCATCCTGTTCAATGCCCTCATTTAACAGATAAGTAGAGGTGAAGTATCTTGGCCCAGGTCACATGGGTCACTACTGCCAGAGCTGGCATCTCTAGGGTCCTGCTTGGCCAAATTCATCATTTTTCTACTGCACTCTGCCCTAACCTCCATTTAACTCCTCCAGGTTGAAAGGGAGGAAAGGAGAATTGAAGAAAGGGGAGCCATGGCAGTATTTCCCTGTCACTGAGTGCATAGGGGGTATGTAGCTTTCTTCTGGGCCTGAAAAATTCAAGTTCTCATCTGGGTTCTGGTCTGGTTTTCAGAGGTTGGGGTCAGAGAAAAACAGATGGATAACAATGGGGGAAGGGGTGGCTGAGAAGGTGAATGAGGGCAGAAAGCAACAAAGCACTAGATAAGACATAGAGAGCAAGACACCAGATCCAGGGACCTGGGTTCTAATCTTCACTCTCACAGGAGTATGGATGAGCTCAGGAAAGTCATTTGATTCTTTTGACTTCATGTTTCTAATTTGGAAAATGAAAGAGTACAGTCAGGTGTCCTTCCAGTGCTGGAGTCCTGGGATCTCTCTCATTAATAATATTTATTTAACTAAGGACTGGGTAGTTTGCTGCTCTTGTCTGAGATATAAAAGGTCACAGCTTAATGAAGATACACCATGATGAACATGGTATAGAAAGACATTAGCTCAGCTTGTGACACATGAAAAAGCCTGAAGATTTGGTTTCTATTTCTGGTGAGTTACTGGTTCGTTTGATAAACTTAGAAAGGCATCGGATGTCTGACTATAAATAGGGGTCATTGTCGTCCTCCCTCCATCTTTATAATGGTAGTGATTCTCTGTATCCCGCATGTTTCCTAGTTATGCTGCAAGGAAATAGATGAGAAATATTTTAAATCTTCCCTAATTGTACATCAACACCTAATAATGGCCAAATAGTTGAAAATGCTAACTTTATCTATCAGCACAAAGAAGCAAAGCCTATTATATTAATTTAATTCATTTTACCTAGATGTGTTAATAAGCCATCATTTAAAATTTTTGTACCCCAAAATTGGTGGTTCCATCTATGTGAGTATCCATTCACTCCACCAATACAGATCATAACCCACTATCTCCTAATAAGTGGCCCATCCTTGAAAGTTGAAAAGTTGGTCCCCCTTGTGGCCAATTTCATTGATGAACTTCTAGATTATCAAGGTTGGCCATTGGACAGTAGATAAATAGGCCCTCCCTTGGCCATATTCAAACCTCTTAAGCTCAGTAGCAACTGTGAAAGCTGGGCTCACAGCCCTGGTTTAGTCTTTTGGTGCCCAGGCATCAGAACAACACTCTACTGGAAGTCATGTTACAATGATGTCTAAAAGTGGTTTTATTACTGGTAGTTCTGGTCCATAGAGGTTGATAATAAGGTCTGTGGTTGCCTCAAAGCAAGTATTGTCACCCGACTCTTCTGCTTGAGATTTTAAATGTAGTGAACTAAGAAGGATTATGTACTATAGGAATAGTTGATAGGTAAACCGTGCTTTATGGTTTATAAAAATAATTTATGTTATCTCATTTGAGCTTTGAAAGTACCTGCAAGGTTCAGTTATTTTGAACCTGATTTCACAGATTTAGAAACTAAGGCACAAAGAATTAACTGATTCACAAGCATGCATTTCCAAAGTCCCTACTCTGGGTCAGGTACCATGAAGGTAAGTGACTCACTCAAGGATAGAGAGCTACTCAGCAGAAGACCTAGCTCATCAGAATCATCTGTGTTTCCCATCATACCCCACTGCTTCTCTAGACTAATAGCAACTTCCTTTATGTAACCCTTGCTTTCCTGATAACCTTTCTGTGTGGATAGCCAGACAAGTATTATTTTTTCTTACTTCTACTCATGGAAAAACTGAAACTGCAAGGTAAGGCTAGTAATTGACTGTCGGGATCTGAACCTGTTTTTCTAATTCTTTGAGGTTCCTTGAATGAACTAAGGCAAAATTGAGAGGAATATACAGACTTGTGAATCCTTCACCTCACATTTCAACTGACACAACAGTTGTCACAGCCATCACCTGACTTGATGCTCAAAAGAACCCTGGGTTGTGGGTGGGTGTTATCCTCCTTTCATAGATGGGAAAATTGAGGCCTAGAGAGGTTCATGTTTTAATCAGTCATGCAGCAAATTCGTGACAGACCAAGGATTCAAATCTAGCTTCCTTAACCTAATCCAAAGTACTTCTTGTTGTCCGAGCTCTGAGATGACCAGAAATTCTGGGGTGGATATGAAAGAAATGATTACTTTCCCTCCCATTCATGTCATCTTCCTCAGGCTCTCTCCAGTTTCACAGTCCCACTCCAGTCACTACAGACCAGTTTATTCACTGGTTTTGGAGTTAGGGCTGAATCCCTGGCTCTGGTTCTTTCTACCTGTGTGATCCCTGGAGTTACTGAACCTGTCTGGAAACTCATTCTCCCCCTGCATCTGTAATCCAAGGTGGTCTAGATGAGATGTCCTTTCAAGTTCTTTTCAGCCCCATATCTATGACCTAGCCATTTGGGGGCATTCTTAGGAGGTAGTGGCTTCCCCATTGGGGATGTACAGAGATGAAAATTGACCTTAATGGCCTCTGAGGTCTCTTCTGAGACTGGTGATTGGAAAAACCCAAAGGCGAAAGCAGAAACACCTTTTCTTTGGGTCAAGAGAGGAAGTTCCTTAGGAACTCAAAGCAAACCACCTGGTTATTTTAGACTCTTTCCTTTCTCCTCTGTAATATTCCTCGGTTGACTAAGTGCTTCCTTGATTATGAGCTCTGTTGAGTCAACTTAGTGCTTCTGTCTGGAAGTTTCTTGAGGTCAAGGATTATTTTTGCTTTTCTCAGTCAGTCAATAAGACATTATTAAACTCCTACTATGTGCCAGGTTCTGTGGTAAGCATTGGAAATGCAAAAGGAATCAACAGACAGCCCCTGCCTTCAAGGAGGTCATAATTGAAGGGAGACTCATCAAGCAAATAAATATGTAGAAATGAATTCTATACAGGATAAATAAAAAAAATAATTAACAGATAGAAAGCACTAGAATTAAGAGTGACTGGGGAAGGCTTCCTCTAGAAATTGGAATTTTAGTTGAGACTTAAAGAAAGCCAGGGAATCCAGCAAGTGGAGATGAGGAGCGAGAGCATTCCAGGAACAGGAGACAAACAGACAAAATCCCTCGAGTTGAGAAATGAGTCTTTTTCCGGGAACAACCAAGAAGCAATAAATCAAAGAATCTATGTGGGGAAGTCAGGTGTGAGAAGACTGGAAAGATAGGCGGGTCCTAGATTATATTGGACTTTGAACTCCAAACATAACATCCTGGAGATGAGAGGGAGTTTCTGAAGTATATTGAGCAGGGGGAGGGAGGTGTATCCTTATCATTTACCACAGTGCCTGGCACCCACCAAGTGCTTAATAAAGGCTTGGTGCTTGGCTGATTAAACATAGAGCTACTGTGAGTTTTGTAAAAAACCTTAGGAGCATATAGAATTCTGTATTTCTAGAAAGGGAAATGCTCTCAGAGATCGCTTAGTCAAACACTGTTACTTTACAGAGGAGGAAACTAAGTCCCAAAGGGAGGAGACCTGCTCATGGTCAGAGCTAGTATGTGATTTCCAGCTTCAAACTTTTTCCGTGGTCTAAAGCTGCTTCTCATTGTGGGAGGCAATCAGTCAGATGACCAGTCACCAAACATCTGTTAAGCTTTTACCCTGTGCCTGGCATTGGGTCAAGTGCTGAGGGATCAAAGACAAAACCAAAATGTAAACTTGATCAGAAAGGTCCAAAAGTGATCTGGTTGATTCCTCTTTGAACCCTGCTTTAGCCACTTGCTCCCTGGACAAGTCTCTTCCCCTTCTTGTGCCTCAGTTTCCTCATCTCTAAAATGACAGGGTAGGACTAGTTGCCTTTGAAGTCTCTCCCTACTCTAGGACTATGAACTCATGAAACAATTTAAGCCAAGGTGCATTTATAAAGCATTTGCTTTGGTTCATCGGTCCCAGATCTAAAAACAGACAAACAGAATCAAAGTCATTTGCACCTGACTTTCAGAAGCTTAGGCTCTACATGGGGTAGTGGGGTGCAGATCCGGTTACAATGAGGAAGAGGAGGAGGAGGGGCGAAGAACACTAACAAGTTTAGATTAGGAAGGGTTTCCTGGAGAGGAGAGCATCAGAGTGAGCTCTGAAGGCTTGGGACTTTAAGAGGCACAAGGGGGAGGGAGTTCATTTAGAATACATCCATTTTCAAGAGTTGATATTGATTTGCTGACCATGTAATAAAATCCACACAAGCAATAGGTCTTCAAATTTCAAAGAAGCATTAGAGAATCTAAGTTCCTCATGTCCTACGCTTGAAGAATTTCTTTAAGCTTTAGGGATTTTGACCTAAGCAGCTGTTTAATAGTGAAAAAGAAAGAAAGGGAAGGAGGGATGGAGAGAGGGAAGGAAGAGACAAGTGAAAGGATGAATAAAATAAGGAAAGGAAAAGGGGAGGGGGAAAGGAGGGAGAGAGAAAGGGGGATGGGGAGAGAGACTCCTACCTGCCAAGAGTTGGAATGGAAAATAGGAAGAGGCCCTGAAACTTTAATGAAATGTGTTATATTGAAAACATTATCTGGAGGGGCAGAGTGGGAAACTGGTGAATATTTTGGCTTTTCAAAACAGGGAGTGTGCCTCCCAGAGAAGACAGCTGGAATGCATGGAAACTTTCCAGTTAAAACAACGAGCAGAGCACATGTCCAGTCTGACTTTTCCAGGCCAGACCCAGAGGCTCTGAGCAGCACAGAACCACTCTCACTGGGGAGCTTTGGAGCCCCCAGAGGTGCAGGCTTAAGGAGATGCCCAGGGAGGTGCCCTGATTGGTGACTGTAGTCAGCCACTGTTCTTCTACCTTTTCTCCACAGGGTCCCTTCTCTTTCTCCTGTGTCCAGAAAACTTCCTCAGATAAAGTAGCCTAGTGGCAAGACCCACATTAGTAAGCTTTCATTAACTTGGGAGAGAGCTGAGCAGGTCCCTGGGGAAACAAAGGGAAAAAAAGGTAACCTCCCCTGCCCTCAGGGAATTTCCTTTTATAAGGGAAAGCAAAAGAACAGGAATAATTACAGTACCCAGCGCATCCGAGGACAGGGGCAGGGGACGTGGGCTCGAGATCTGGTTCTGACTCTTATTTCCCATGTAATCCTGGGCAGGGCATTCAAATTCCCTGGGCCTCAGTTTCCTCATTTGTAAAATGGGGATAATGGTACTTGTACTACCTTCCTTAAAGGGTGGTGATAGGGGAAATACTTGTTAGATCTCTGAAAGTTCAGGACTGTATCAAGGTATATCATCTAGAGCAACAGGGAATGAGGGGGTGAGGTGGGGGCACATCTAACATTTGGAGAATGAAACTTCTCTCACTCTCATTCTTGCTTTGTCTCTCTCCCTATTTCTCCCTTTTTGTTTTGTTTCTCTCCATCTTTCTATCTCTGTCTTTCTGTCTCTGTGTCCCCCTCTCTGTCTCTGATTCTCTATGTCTCTGAGTTTCCATCTCTGTCTCTCTGTGTTTGTGTATGTCTCCCTCTCTGTGTCTATCTCTCTTTTTCTCTCTGTCTCTGTCTCCCTCTCTGTGTCTATCTCTTTTTTCTCTCTGTCTCTGTCTCCCTCTCTGTGTCTATCTCTCTTTTTCTCTCTGTCTCTGTCTCCCTCTCTGTGTCTATCTCTCTTTTTCTCTCTGTCTCTGTCTCCCTCTCTGTGTCTATCTCTCTTTTTCTCTCTGTCTCTGTCTCCCTCTCTGTGTCTATCTCTCTTTTTCTCTCTGTCTCTCTGTCTCCCTCTCTGTGGCTATCTCTCTTTTTTTCTGTCTTCTCTTTTCTCTCTCTGTCTCTGTATCTCTTTTAATCTCCATCTGTCTCTTGGTGTGTATCTCTGTCTCTCTGTTTCTCCACCTCTCCCTCTCTTTCATATCTCTTTGCTTCTCTGTTACTTTCTTCTCTTCTCCATCCCTTTCCCTCTCCCTCTGGATGACACATTTGACAATCCCCACTCACCAGAGCCAGGTAGCTTTCCCCCAGACTGTGGAACGCTCCCTCTCTTAGAGGCCCCGCTATTTCCCTGGTGAAGATATTTCCTAACTCAGACAGCTCAGACTAGGAACTAGCCTCACCCTCTTCAGGACTTCCACTTCTAATGCATGGGTTCAGATCATCTCTCAGGCAACCTGATGGGTACAGAGCCTACAAGGATATAACCACACACAAACCCAGCCCTTAAGGAGCTCAGTCTCGTAAAGGGGATTAGACATGCACACAAATAAGCCCAACATAGCAGAAATTGGGATTTCTCAGAGGTCCATGCCAGAGGCATAGCCACGGAAAACTACAGCAGGAGAGATCACTTACCAGTGAGAAATTTAGAGAAGGTTTCACTGAGAGGGATGACCCCTTGCACAAAGTCTTGAAAAAAGAAAGACATCATGGCCATCAGGTGACAGTGATAGAGCTGGGCCCTTAACAGGCTTGGGGATGACATGAGCAAAGGCACCAAGGTGAGGATAGAATGCAAACTTGTGTTGGGGGACACTGGAAAGTGAATAAGTCAGTTTGGTTGGAACATGGAGTCCCTGGAGGGGGATAATGAGAAACAAAGCAAGAAAACTGGACTGGACTCAAGCTTCTAGAAGCCTTGAAGGTCAGGATATTCCTCAATAAGCATGAAGCACCTCCTATGTGCCAGCCACCCACTGTCAGACACTAGACATACACAAGATGATGATAGTTAGTCCCTACCCTCAGAGGGCTTCCATACTATTGGACACAATTTCTCTCTAATTTGGACCTTACGGGGAGACACTGAAGTGTTTTGAGGAGAAGAATGATGTAATCTGACTAGTACTTTAGATCATTTCTATGACCAATAATGGGAAGACTAAATTGGAGGGGAAACAAACTGGAATAAATCTGGGGGCTCCTACAATAGTCCAGGAGAGAAGGGTTAATGCAGCATGGTTGTGGTGGAAGTACAGAGGCTGACACAGATTGGGGAGAGGTTTGTAGAGGTAGAGTTGACAGGACTTGGCAACTGAATAGAGTTGGCAGCATGGTACGTTGTCGTTGCCCTTTGTTCTCCAAGATGACCAAAATGACATCACTATGGGAAAGTGAAGTGTCAGTTTCTGACTGTGGCTGAGCAGACCAATATGAGCTTGGAATACTCCACCACAGGTTGGGCACAGATAGTCTGTGTGAATATTTGGGGTGGATGCTCCAAATTTGTGCATCCTACATTTCCTTTGTGATAGAGACCAAGGCAAGACAAAGAGCAGACACTAGGTGATATAGAGGCCGGTACACTGGTCTTGGAGACCGACACTCTTCAGTTCAAATCCTGCCTCAGATGTTTCCTGTTGTGTGACAAGGGGTAATTCATTTAGCTTCAGTTTCTTTATCTGTAAAATGGGGATAGTGATAGTACCTATCTATTGAGGATCGAATGAGATCCTATGTTAATATGCTCTGCAAATCTTAAAGTGCTGCGTCAGCATTAGCCGTCATTATTGATAAGATTCTCAGGTTCCAAGCGTGGATTACAGGGGTGGGATGGGGAGTGGTGATCTTATTGATGCAAATAGAGAAATTGGAGGCAAAACATCTTAAGGGAGATGAGTATAGTTTTAGTTATATTGAGTTTGATGTTAATCCTTGAAAGATATCATGGTACCAGGGAAAGAGGATAGACTATAAAGTCAGAGGATACCTGGGTTCATGTCTCACCACTGATACTTAGGGTGTGCAATCTTGGGCAAGTCACTCAACCTCCATGGGCTTCAGTTTCCTCATCTGTAAAATCATGGGGCTAGACAAGTTGACTTCTAAATTTCTGTCCATCTCTAAATCTATGACCCTTTGAGATGCTGTGTGGACATACAAATTGAGCTGCTCCATGGGCAGCTTGAAATGGGAGGCTGAAGGTCTGAAGGAGAGGTTTAGACATGGTCCCAGAGAGGGAGATCTTCTGCATCCGGGTGATGACTGAAGTTCCAGAAGATTCGTCAGAAGAGAGAATGGAAAAGTGCAAGGACAGAATTTTAGGAGATGGCCATGCTGAAGAGGCAGTGAGGAAAAAGAAGGAGCCATCATTTAGGAGCCATGTGAGCTGAGTTGTGGGGAAGGTGAGGGGTGACAGTGTCAAGGAGCCGTGGGTGACAGGGCCAGTGGTTGCACAGAGGTCAAGGAAGATGGAAGCTGAAAAGAAGCCATTGAATGGAGGGATCTGGAGGTTGTCAACACCCTTGGCAAGAGCTGTTTCAGCAGAGTGATGGCGACAGAAGCCAGATGGTGTACGGCTGGACCATGAGGGGGTGGGGAGAAACTGGAGCCTATGGACCTAAAGGAGGCTACTCTTTCCAGCAGTTTGACAGTGGAAGAAAGGAGGAATTACTGACACTGGGGGTGGAAACAGAGTCAAGAGCAGGATGTTTCAGGATAGGGGAGACAGGTCACAAGGCCAAAGAGAAGGAACCATTAGAGGCTGACCAAAGATATATGGGGAGGTGGGGGGATCTTTCTGGGAAAAGTTCACACAGTAGCAAGGGGTTGGATAAAGAGTGCCAGGTAGAGGAATTAGCATCAGCAAGAAGGGGGACCACCTCTTGTCTGCGAGAGAAGAATCTGAAAGTCAGGAGAGTATGAGAAAGAATATGGAAAGATCTCAAGGACTTAGTGAGGGAAAGGACTTGAGGGACCTTGGCTAAGTCACCTTTCTCTTCCATGGGCTTCAGCCTTAAAACAAGAGCATTGGAATGGAGGACCCTGAAGGTTCCTTGAAGCTTTGACTCTATGGGCCTATAAGGCTTACACTAGCCTGGCTCTTCTTAGGAAAGGAGGAGAAAAGACTGCTAAGAGAGAAAGAGCAGAGGCCTTTGATTGCCCTTGGAATCCCACAGAAGGGGGCCAGAGGGCCTGGACCATGGCCAGCGTTCAGGACTTATGTTTGAGTCATGTTCAAAGCCCACAATTCAATTATCAGCTATAGCAAAGGTGTTTATTATAAAGAAACAAAGATAGAACAGATAATGAAAATACTATTTGCCAGCTTTCTGCTTAGTGCTTTACAATGATTATTTCATTTGATCCTCAAACCAAGCCAGGGAAGTAGGTCCTAGTGTTATATCCATTCTACAGATAAAGAAACTGAGAAAGACAGAGATTAACTGGCTTGTCCCAAATCACAAAGCTCGTAAGTGTCTTTAAATTCAGGTCTTCTTGATTCCAGGCACAATTCTCTTATTCACTGCAACACCTAACTGCCCAATGACAGTTGTCACTGCCTCTGGAACAATGATCAGATGTAATATCTGTTTGCTTATTATCCCAACTTTATCTCTGAAACGTTGCATGCTTTAAAGATTCCATAGCCTCAGACTGTACCATTAGACAAACCAATGATGATCAAAAAATAAAAATGGTTCCCAAGAGGATACTGTCTTTAAACTGTTTGTGCCTAAAGTTTCTCATCAGTAAAATGGAGTATAATCCTTCTACTTACTGACTTAAACTTCTGGGGCTGCTGAAGAAGCTTCAGAGTCCTGTGTAAATGTGAGCTGTAACTGTCAGAACTGTCACAGGGCCATTTACATGCTGATTATAAACCATTAGTGGCTTCAGAGTGGGACAGGGGAAGGGCCTGGATCTGTAGTTTCATTGGTATAGAAAATTCCTTGGGGAGAACACACTTTCCACTGCCAATCAGATCAGCTCCCACTATGTTTTAAATGATCTTAGAAAATTGCCTTTTGTGCCAAGGAATGAAGTAACTTGCCAAACAGTCAGTTTGTATCAGAGGCAGGATTAGAACCGAGGTGTTGCTGACTTCAAGGCTGGTTCTCTATCCACTATTCCATACTGTCTCTGACAAGCTTATCTCCTTGTAATTATTCATTTGATATGATACTAGAAAAGAACTAGCTATCATCACTTCTTTCCTAGAGGCAGGGCTCTAAGAAGGAATATTGTATGCCCTCTTCCCACCAGGTCACTCATAGAAAGAGCTGGTCATCAGTATCTTTGTTGGACTGTCATTGGCTGGCTTGATGGTGGCTGGTGACTTGGACAATCAGTGAGGAGCACCACAAAAGTGCTTGAGGGTACTGAAAGTGTTCTTTTCTTCCTCATCCCCTCTGTTGATTCAAACAAGAAGACACCCTGGAACAGGATTAGGTGGCGATCTCAGAGATTTCTTAACCTCTAAATTATGGTCTTTTGTTAGTTTTTATTCATCTTCTGGATATGCAGTTGTTGAGAGGTCATTTTGTATATGTTATAAATGACAGGCAGTTAGAGAGGTGGTCTTAAGACCCAATAGACAAGGACTCATTATTCTTCTCAGCTATCAAGAATTTCTCCCCCTGATATCCTCTCTGGATCATCCTTAACACTCTTAATGCCACCCCCACCAAAGTCTTCTGGCATCACCAACAGGAGAGGATGTTCAAGGAAACAGCAGAGAGATAGACTGCAGAGTCTTAGAGAAGAACTGGGTCTAAAGGGAGAAGACCTGGGTGGGATGCACAGCAATCCTATCAGATACTTGGGTCACTGGGGAAAACTCCTACAAAAATCACTTTCCCAACTGGAGGGGGAAGACATGATCAGAGATTAGTTTGTCTGAAATAACATCTGGGAATTGGATGGACTGGAAGCCCAACTGAGTCTACAGTGTGATGTAGTTACAGAAAAGTGGATGCTGCTTAGGCTGCATTAAGAGGAAGGGAATAATTTCTAGTCATGCAGAGAGGATAGTCCCATAGTGCTCTGCATAGGTCAGACTGTGCTCAGTGCTGGGGCCACAAAGAGAGTCCTGGTAAGCTGGAGAGTGTGCAGAGGAAAGTAATCAGCCTTATGTGAAGAGGGGTCTTGGATCCAGATCATATAAGGATCGTGCCATCATCATCATCAATCGGTAGTAGCATTGATGTGATTAATTATAGTTCATAGCATTGATTGATGATGATTGCTACTATTTGCATAGCAATTTGTGGTTTGCAAAGTGTTTTACATATGTCAGCCCATTTGATATTCACAACAACTGTAGGAGGTTCGTGTTACCATTGTCCTCCTCTTAAGAAGAAACTGGGGAAGAAGACCTTGGAGATGAGAAGACTCAGAACAAGAAGTTACAAGGCACCTAGCATACACCAGGGATATCATGAGATCACAGAGTTAGAACTAGAAGAAACTAGTCCAATTTTGCCATTTTACAGAGGAGAAAACCAAGTCCCCAAGAGGTTAAATGACTTCCATGAAGGCAATGATGAGAGGATTCATTTATCATGTACAAGTGAGTTGGGGCTGGTTCTATCCCCGCCACCAAAGCCAGAGATAGGAGCAAGTTCAGTCTTAACGCATTCTTACAATGAGCCCACTGATAAATGGATCTCTAATTTGTAGGCATCTCCCAGAGCTCCAGTACATTCTGGAATGGACCTCAGGGGCAACAGGAAAGGAGGAGCTGCTGAGGCAGATTTATTCTTGATGTCAGGAAAACCTTCCTAACACTTAGAGCAGTCAAGAAGGTGAATGGACTTTTAGGATGCATTTCTTAAGCACTTACTGTGTGCCAGACATTGTGCTAAGCTTTGGAGATAAAAACACAAGCAAAAAGAAAGACAGCCCCTACTCTTTCATTCTAATGAGGGGAGAACAAAGGGAACAGAAGTCAGTGAATGGGGTCAAGGATGAGTCATGATGAAAGTCTGGTCAGAGCTGGTAGGGAAGAGAAGGCTGAGAGCTGGTGGATCCCCCTCACTAGGGGTCTTCAAGAACTTGTTGGAGACATTTATAATAGCTATTCTTTGGGGGTTTGATGAAAGTGGCCAGAGTTCCCTACAACCTCCAAGCTCTCTAATTTCTTGGGCTCCACCTTCTACATCTGTAAGAAGAGACTATGGAGTTAGATGCCATGTATCATCCTTGCCAATTGTAATTCAACTTCGATTCAATGTATTCCATGGGGAGGGCATCATGCTCAACTTTGGGGATACACAAATCGATTAGGGCAGAAGCTCTCCTCTCAAGAAGGAGTGAGGGTTTGGGAACCCAAGACAATTCTGATACAAGGGAGACTCTAGCAAGGGCAGGGGAAAGTCTGGGCCAAGTGCTAGGATTTATTGGGGAGGGTGAGCTGCCTTGCAGCATGCTTTTCTTCCTGGAGGCAGCTGAGTTGGAATTGGAAGGGAGAGATTTCAGCTGACAGAGATGGATGGGGTTTGGTGGAAGGGACAATGGTGCGAATAGCCTTGTCAGAAAGTGGGGAAACACAGGACCAGAATGGGGGACAAAGAATGGGGCAGAACAGAGATTTTGTGGCCCTCTAGAATTTGTGAAGTACTTTACAGATATCACACTCCATGTGAAGTAGTTCCCTCAGGTACTTTTCTTCCTGATTCTTTACACATAGGGAATTAAGAATCAGAAAAAATTAGTGACTTCCCCATGGTCACATGGAATGTCAGAGGAAGGGCTCCTGGATGCAAGTCTAGCCCTCCATGTACTATCCCACACTGCCTCTCCTTCCATTCATCAAGTGAGTTCATATGCCTTCCAATATTTCTCTAATTCCAGTTTGTTGAGCCTGTGAACCCTCTGTCAGCGCCAGCTCAGAGCAGGACTACCTCGGACTTCTTCAGAACTGGACCTGCCTGAGCTGATGCTCAAGACAACTCGGCTAGCCAGTATTCTCAGGGCAAGGAGAAGGAATACTCAATCTCCTGCCTGCTAGAGTGTGCCCCATATGGATTTCAGGGCCTCCCAAAAGACAAACTTCCTTCATCCAGGCCTTTGCGTAGGCCTTGTTTCAGTATGAAAAAATGAAAGCCTGAAATCTATCTTTGCCAAAGTTTATCTGGCTTGTCTTCTGAGAATCTGACCATGACACTCTCCAGCAGCAGGCTTTGACATGGCTCCCATGGAGGCCAGAGCTGGAGTCTGCCCTGAGTTCTGAGGAAATATAAGACACCCCTCCTCTTCCAGATCCATCTAAGGCCAAACTCCTGTTTCTGGGAGGTTTCAGAGACATGTCAGCCCTCACCTCTGGCAGAACCAAGGTGACCTCCCAAATTGTCACCATCTGGCCTGGGTGGGTCCCTGAATTTCCAAAATGGAGCCTGACTCCCAAATGCCAAGGATGCATGGCAGGGTGATAGAAACAGAATAATGGAGTTCCTTCCTTTGGAAGTTGCTCAGTTCCTTGGCCTCAGGCTGAGTGAGAGTTAATCAAGATCAGAATCAGACTAATTGTGGAAACACATCCCTGTCCCTTTGTCCTTCCCATACTTCAGCTCTCTGCAAGTTTACTTTGCAGCATCAAAGTCTTACCTGACTGGATGAAATCAGGGATGAAAGCAGGGCCCAGCGCAGCACCAGGCTTCTGCAGTGGTGGTCCAGCTTGAATTTCAACAAAGGCAAAATTAGATGCATGAGCATCTTGGATTCTAGTTTTCAGTCAGTTTGCTAGCCCTGAAGGCACAGGACACTTTGATGTTGAGAGACCACTGGATTCAGCATCAGAAGGCCAGCATTTTAATCCTGGCTTTGTCATGACCTGGGAGACCTGGAACAAGTTATTCACTTTCTCTAGACTTCACTATCCTCATCTAGAAAAGATGTAAGACTCCAGGCGGCAACATTGCCAGTTGGATGGAAGGCTGGACTAAGCATTAGAAGAACCTAAATCCAAATCTCACTTTAGATATGTAAGAGTTGTATGGCCCTGGGCAAATCACCTATCTGTGTCTCAGTTTCCTCACCTGAAAAATGGCGATAGAGCATGGACTCTCTAGCTTCTAAGGCAGATTCAGTCTCTAAATATATAATCTTAGACCCTATCAGGACCCTTGTAGCTATAAGTCTGTGATATTGTCAGTGCAGAAAAAATGTAGGAGACTAAGCTGGGCCTGTTCCAGATCATACACCCAAGTTCTCTGGGATATTTTTATCTTTAAAGGTTCAATCTCACTGGAGGAAAACCTAGCTGGTGACCAAGAAGGTACAAGATATTGAGGGTTGCCTTTAAAAAAATACTGATTTATTTTATATAACCCTTATTCCCTATATCTTCTTCCCCTCTCCCTTACTCAGAGAGCCATCCTTTATGGCAAAGAGCTAAGGGGGGAAAAGGAAGAAAAGAAGGAAGGAAGGAAAGAAGGAAGGAAATAAAGAAGGAAGGTCAACAAAAATAACTAACTTGTCAGCTAAGCAGTGGTTGTCTTTTAAGTGCTTGAATGCCAGGGCTAGCACTCTGTCTGACTCATGGCAGCCACTTCATTGAAGAGCTCAGGACCAGAAAGGTCAGTGTGAAGTTATATGAAATTAGGTGAAAGAGCATGTAAGGAAGGAAGTGATGAGAGAGTATCAGGAGAAAATGTTTGTTTCTTAATGTGATAGGGAGAGGAGTGAGGATAAAGGGAAGTGAGGGCATGCCCCTCCCCATCAATTCCCATAAGACAGTGTCATGGACCTCTGACTTCCCACTCTCCCCACTTAGCAAACTACCCCTCAGTTCTCTAGCTTTTCCCCTTCCTATCCCTAGAGTTTAGCTGTCCCGTGAACTCTCAGGGGACAGTTTTAGCCTTGAGAGCCTCCAAATGACTGAAATGTCTCTGGGAGCAGGAAACAGAAGCATCAAGGCCAGTCAGAGAAGAAAAGGTTGAAAGGAGACATCCCCCACCCTGCCATCCTCCGCCAGCATCCACCAGTCTTCCTCTACCTGCCCAAATCCCCAAATCTATTTTTAAACACCAGGTTTCAAAGTGAGTAAGATAGCTATAGAATGAGCAAAGCCAGAGGATGATGAGGGGAGAACTGAGCTATCTTTGGATCAGAGTGACATCAGTGCCTCCTAAACAGGGCTGAGAAGAAGATGTGCCTGCTGAGTGCCTGATTCTGGGCTCAGGTGATGGTCAGACTGGAACATGATGCCTATGCCCAGGGGTGCCAATGGGCTTTGTGATCAGCTCCAGGACACTGTAACTTGATTGCAAACCATGGAGAAATCAGCCAATGGTTATTTCTGAGTCAATTTTTCTATCTTTTCCCTAGTATTAAATTTTAGTACCTGGGGCGGGGATGAAGTTAGGAAGGGGGGTTATTCCCAGAGGAAACTGGTATTATTTAATATCACAGCCAAAGATGAAAATCTATGAAAAATCCAGTTAGACTTTCACTTAAGGTGAGCCAGATCTGAGCCAACTTCTAAAGTACCAGCCCTGATGATTACCATGGCTTGTTGTCTGGGCTCTTCCGTCCCTTTTTTGGCCCCAAAAGAGCAATAAGAACTGGAAGAGAGCTTAGAGATCATCTAATCCATTGCCTTAATTTTAGAGATGAGGAAACTGAGGCCTAGAGAAGGAAGTGAATTGTGCAAGGTCCTTCAGGTGGGAGCTGTCCAAGGTGTCAGTTATAGACTCACAGATTTGGACATGGCTAAAAAACAGGTTATTTTGTCCAACCAACACTTATTTACAGATGATTAAATGAAGCCCAGAAAAGTTCAGTGACCTGCCCAAGGCCACACAGATTGTAAGTGTCAGAGACAGCATTCATAGGATCATAGATTGCAAGCTGGAAGAAAACATAAGGGTTATCTGTTTCAAGTCCTTCATTTCATAGATGAGCAAACTGAAGCCAGGAAAGAGGAATTGTCTTCAAATAAGTCAGATCCTTTATGGTAAAGTATTCTCATGGGCACTCCAGCTCTTTATTAATTCTCCATCCAGAATATTCATGCCTGGGGCATGACCCAAGACTATGATTTATGAGAATCAAATCCATCCCCAGCTTTTAGGTAGTGGTCCAGACCAGGTAAGACCAATCATTCTAGATACTATAGTAGCCCAGTCTTGGTATGGGAAGAATCATGACTGTTGATAAAAGAGAATTGAAAGATTGATTTACTTAGGGCATTGCAAGCATCATTCATTTGACTCTTACAACAACCCTGTGAGTTTACAGTAGGTACTATAGGGATTAGTTATCTCATGTTGCAAATTGGGAAACTAAGTGAGGTTGAGACTTGCCCATGTGACTTTTCTAGAAATTTCTACAACGAAGAGCTGGACCTAGGTTCATCAGAATGAGTACATTCTAGCAGTCTCTATCACTCAGTGTTCAACTTGGATTCAGTGAGTTCAGGTCACATTCCAAAGAGCAGGGTGGCATAGTGGATAGGGAGTTAGCATTATAATCAGAAAGAACTAGGCTCACTTTCCACCTCTGACCTTACTTGTGGTGCAAGGCTGAGCAAATGTATGAACCTCTAGCAACTCCCTAACACTTATCTATGAGGTATAAACAGCTGACATCTTTGTTGGCAGACAGAATTCCCACACTCAAGGCAATCACAAATGATTAATGTAATATTCCTGTATATGAGAATCAAGCAGGGAGTCCCTTCTTCTTGGGTTCCTTGAATAAGGATTTATCCAGAACCATAAAATATAAATTAAAGATAGTGTTTCTCACCCTTCCCAAGGACAGAAAGTCAAGCACTAAAAATCTTGGGCAAACATCATATTTATGGACTAAAATTTGTGAGATAAAAAGAGAGACATTGTAGGATTTGGAACATGGCTTCTCTCTGGAGACTAATGACCTGTGTACAAATTCAGTCTGTTTCTTTTCCTGTCCATTTGACTCTTCAAGGTTACCTTACCTCTCTTCTATGTATTTGCATGTACTGGGTTCATGGTAGCTGATAAATGTCCCCTCCATTAAAATGTAAACTTCTTGAGGGCACAGAATTTTTTTTTCTCTCTTTAAATCTTAAGTATTTACCATGGTACTTGGCATGACAAGTATATAATAAATGCTTGGGAATTGAGTGGTTGATTTATTGAAATCATTTAACCTTTCTTGGCCTCAGTTTCCCCACCTGTAAAATAAATATGTGTGGAGAGGGAGAGGAAGAGATTAGATGACCCCTAGAATCTCTTCTAGTTCGAAATCAATGAACTTTATCTCCTCCAATGAAAATGTGTTTTTCTTACCAAGTCTTGCAATTGACCAGACTGATTTTTCTCTCAAGTAGTTTATCAGGGGTCAAATGGTAAGGACCTTTCCAGGGAGGAGAACTCCTTAATCAAATCAGCTATTTTGTCCTCCATTACAGAAGAGAACAGATGTACCAGCTCGAATGCAGCAACATGTTCCAAGTGCCTGGTGCTGGGCCCAGAGTGTGGATGGTGTGCCCAAGAGGTAGGCTTATGCTCTGCTTTCTAATCTGGACTGCATGACCTTAGTCAACTAGGTCGAGGAAGTGCCTGATGGAAAGAAAGGGAGGGAGAGAGGGGCCATCAGGATAATTTTCCTAGGTCTTATTATTGGAGACAGTCTATCTGGCTTTATGAAAATAAAGAGTAACCTTTTTATTAGGAAAATTACAGTAATTTAAAAATAAAGTGCAAACCACTTTATGTTTTCCATCTGGTCCATAGACAGCATTGGCAGACAGAGATAGTCACTTTTCATAGGCTCAGCCGACTTTGGCACAGCATGCCGGCCCTCATTTATTTTAAGAATTTAATTATATTTCCAAGCTGAATCATGCTCATGTATATAGGCTTATTAAATGTCAACAAGCTAATTTATTAGTGGTGTTTCATTTGTCTTTGTTTGAAATACTTGCAGATTAAGTCCTGCCCTCCTTTACAAAGCATAGCACAGCATTTCCTTAGTGGCTGGCAGAAAAAATTAGTCTCTCTCTCTCTCTCTCTCTCTCTCCCTCTCTCTCTCCCTCTCTCTCTCTCTTTCTCTCTCATGAAGCTGTTCTGTGAATTATCATGAGAGATTGCAATCTGGGTGCTGGAGCTTTATACAAAGATAGTAGCTCTGCTACAAAGATCTTGTTTCTGTCTTCCACCAAAAATCAACTGATTAGAAATAGCAGAATTTTGAGACCCACTACCAATAAGGAATCCCTAAAGAGCAAATTCTAATGGGATCTTTTAGTGCTTAAGCTAGTGGGGCATCATCTGAATGTGTGTTATTGGCAACCCACGGATGTGGATTGTCTAGATTTATTGAGAATGGTATTGCCTTGTGGAAATTCTCTGCTGATTGGGTTTCTGCCTTTGTTGATACATTCACACAGTTTGATTGTAGCTTCTCATGAATGACTTCTAGTAGTGAGCATCCATGAGGCTCTTGGGAGTAAAAGGTCACACGACTCCAGAATTTGCCTTCTGGAGCTTTTACATGACATGGACTCCTTGGACAATCTGGTGGTAAAGCCTATGGACTCTTTCTTAGAATCAGGTTTTAAAGGAATAAAATAAAATACATAGGATTTTATATATATATATATATATATATATATATATATATATATATATATATATATATTGAAATGCAGTTATATATATTCTAAATACATAAGTTCATGACCCTGGGTTAAGAATCCCTACCTTAGAGTATGTCAAGATATTTGCAAAGAGTGGAGAGGCTTCTGACAGACAGGCAGCAGTCATAGTAAGTTACAGGACCCTGGGATCTGGGGAACGATCTAGCAGAGTCCTCTCACTTTTCAGATGAGGAAACTGAGTCACATTGAGATCAAGTGATTTGTTCAAAGTCCCACAGGGAACAAGTGGCTCCACTGGGTCTAAGCCTCAGTCCTACAGCTTTGAATCTCACCTCTTCCTGCTACATTGTGATCAAAGCTCAATTACCTACTAGGTGTGTGGGCACAGGCGGGTCACACAATCTCTCCAGTCCTCACTTTCCTCCCATGTCAAGTGAAAAAAATCATACTTGTCCTACCTTTCTCACAAGGCTATATTAAGAACAGTGCTTTCTAAACATTAAAGGGCTTTAGAAATGTGGATGTCTCCAATTCCTGCCACCTCTATTGTGGTCTTCCTCCAGAACTTGGATTTCCACACGTGGAGTCCTGAGTTCTGAGACGTGACCCAGCACCTGCCCTCAAGGAGCTTATTATCCAATGGGAGGCAGACAGGAAAGTGGGGTGGGGGGCACCAGGGGCACCTGGCACATAGACATCTTATTCTAGGGAGTTGAAACCAGGTAGGGCACTAGATTGAGAGTAGAAGGAACTGGGAGTCTGGTTGCTGCCCTCTAGAAAGAAAGAGATTGGGAGGAGTCCATTCACCATCCCTCCAATCAAAGGGGAAAGGAGGCTGAGGGACATGACATCAGTCAAGACTTGAGTTAGTAGCATGGTGGTGAGATTAATAGTGATGAATTTATCCTGAGAAGGACAGCTTGTTCTGGCAGACCAGCAGATGCTAAAACACCACAGGGATTCCCAGACATTTTTAAAGCCCTGCTCCCCAGTACAACATTCCCTTCCACAAGGCTTGACCCTGACTCCAATGGCTCCTCACCTTTTCATGGTTCACAGAAGGAGGCCATAAGAGTCAGTAGAAGTGAATCCAGATCTATGAACCTGTCCCTCCTGTCCCTAGACCTGACTCCCACCCTCCCTTTTCTTTATCGCTAGACTCCTCCTTTCTTTCACAAGTAGTCCCTTCCACATGAGGCCTTTTCTATGTCATTTCCACTCCAGTAGAATGTCCCCAAGAGTAGGAACTTCTGGGTTTTGTCTTTCTTTTCCCCATGGCAATCATAGTACCCTGTATGTAGTAGATGCTAAATGCATGTTAAATTTTCGAGTTAAATTCGAGGCAGGGAACAGTAACAGTTTAGTTGGCAATGACCCAAATCACATACAACTATCTTACCTAATGCATGAGGTATTTCTAGCATGGTAGTCCCATAGATGTCGATCTGCCGAGAACCTCAAGGATGACCTCATCCAACCTTTGCATTTTACAGATGAAGAAACTGAGGCCCAGCCAGGCTGAGAGATGTGCTTGGGGTCACATGACTCACAAAGGATTCAAACTCAGCCCCTCCTGGGTCTCTTTTGGAGGCCAGTTCTCTCTCTATTGCACCCCACTTTCTCCTGGGTTAGAATGCTGGCTCTGTCTCAACTCTCTTATAGGTTAGAAAACAACAACCAACAGAGGAAGTGATTTACCCAGGTCACACCCATAGGACATAGCAAGCCTGAGATTCCAACAGCTTCTCCCAATCAACATCCAGGGCTTTTCCAAGTCCTCCAGACTCTAATGGATCCCATGTCTTTGGCCTGCTGGTCTAGTGCTTTACTAATATTCCCGGATAGCTGTTACAAGTGCCAGGAGGCCATCAGCTGTGACTGTGGTATGTTTTAGCCACAGTGGTTTGGAGTGAGACTGAAAATTCCATACAAATTCCAATTCTCAGCCAAATTTCTTCCTAGCCAGCTATGAGGGCTATAGAAATGTCAGAGATGGAACTAGGACAGGGCCTTTGGGTCTTTGCCATAGGGCTCTGATAATACTTAAACGCCCTTTGTCCTCAGAAATAACAAATTAACTTGTGACTCACAAGAGTAATTAAAATAAGAAGTGACCAGAGAGGAGTAGCATGGAATAAGAGATACCACCAGCACCAGAATAAGGAAGACCTGGGCTCAAGTCCCACTCACACATTTTGTTATTCATTTGTTTCAGTCATATCCTATTCTTCATGACTCCATTTTGGGGTTTCTTGGCAAAGATACTAGAGTGGTTAGCCATCTACTTCTCTAGCTCATTTGGTGAATGAGGAAACTGAGGCAGACAGGGATAAGTGACTTGCCCAGGGTCACATAGCTAGTAGATATCTGAGATTGGTATCTGAGGTCCAGTGCTGTATCCACTGTGCTACCTAGCTGCACCCCTTTAACACATACTAGCCATGTAATGAAGATACATAACCTTGCAATATTCTAGACTATTCTCTTTAATTATGAGTTGTAGAGAAAATGTTAACCTATAATGGTAGAGAGAATTCCTTGTCCATCAGTCAGTTAATAAGAGATCTGGTCCAAAAACACCAGCATGTACTAGATGACATGCTTTTGTTCCCCTCTGACTATACCCAAATTCAGTGGATCGAAGCCTTTTACTGGCAAAGGCAGCACTAATATGGCAGGGGAAGTATCCACGGGTAAAGGTGAGGGTGATTGGGTCTGACTCTTCAGAGAGAAAGGCCAGGTATGCTATCATGGGGTGACAAGGTGGGGAAAAGTGAGGGGAAGCTCCGTCCCTCACAGATGAGAGGGAGATGGTCCTATTGGAATATCTTCTAGCCCTATGAACCTGGCACATGTGATTTTCAAACATTAGTTTAATGCACAAGGATAAAATAACAGGTTTAAAAAGATATTCCAGCTGTGGAACATGGAAATCATGTGAAAATATGTTTACCTTGTTTCTCCACTCCCTCCTGATTTCCTTGTCCTCCCTCTGGGAGGCCTCTCTTTGCTTGTGGAATAATTACAATTGGCAAATATGGGGATGCTATTAAAATAGCTTTATGAGATGCCCTTTCATTGTTCTTCACATTCCCTTTCTAATACTCCTAGGAAATAGGAGAACATAAGGAAGTGTGCTTTCTGCCTTTCCTATCTAGCCTAATTCCAAATTGTGCCTGACAATATACTTGGAGGACAAGAGATAGAACATGTTGTCTGCTGAGTTAGATTGTAAGTTCTTTGAGGCTATGGATTGTTTTGGTTTTGCCTCTGTGTCCCCAGTGCCTAACACTCTAACCAAGGTACAGAGATAAGAGTAAATATTGACCCTCCGACTCCCAGTGACTCCCAGATGAAGAAACTCTCTCTGCCAGTACAGGTAGGCACTTTCATCTCTTCAGCTTGTAGGTTTAGTGCCTAGAGCACTAAGGGTTGAAGTGACCTGCCCAGCAGCCCCAGTCAATATGATTCAGAGACAGGACTCAAACTCAAGTCTTTTTGGCACTCAGGCCAGATGTCTCTCCACTGCTTCAAACTGAAACTTCAGAAATGTTTGTGGATTTATTAATTAAATGGCCCATTCAAAACTCAGCCCTGTTGCCCTCTCCTACAGGAAGCCTTTCCTGAGCTGGAGTTGTGAGTGTCCCTTCCCTCACGAGGCCTTACCTCACTGCCTGTGGGTTTACACTATGGTTCCCAAACAGAATGTAAGCATTTGGAGGGCAGAAACTGGTTATTTTCTTCTTCTTGACTTTGCATTCCCAGCCCCTGGCATAGTGGCCCACACTTAGAAGATGCTTAATCAATGCTTATTGAATGAAGTTATTAAAACATGAAAGGCAGCATGATGTAGGAGTGGAGTGTTTGCTGGATTAGATGTTCTCCTTAATGATGGTTTGCTGGTGATTATTTAGCAAGTGTCTGAAAGAAATCAAGACTGTGGTTTCCTGACATCAAGCATCTTCTTGTAAACTTTCAAGTCCAAGTGGTCATGGTTACTCTAGGCTGAGTACCTCTGTTTTTGACTGAAATTCCCCATTTCCAGTCAGATGTTTCATGGTATGTAGACCTGGCCTTGAGTTCTTTCCTCCCCAGTCACCCTATCTCATCTGGTTTGGTGTTATTTGTTGTTATTTTCCAATGGAGACAATACCTCATTGAAACATCTGATGCCAGATTATTTTGTTTACAAATCATGTGCAATTCCTCAGAGAAAAATACTGTGGGGATCAACATTTACCATATGTCCTGCCTGTCCTCTGAAAGCTCCAGACGAGGTAGAGTTCTCTCAGAGAATGGGGCATAGTGAGATTGCAGTCCTATTTGGATCCCTTGGATACACGAGTGGCTCCCATGACATTGCACAATTCTGTGCACAGCTCTGTGTGGGAAACCCTTGAAAAGCCCCAAAATAAAGGAGGGCAAATAAATGGAAGGCAGCATTCATTCTGTCTAAACCTCTGTTCCTGTCACGTGGAGAGTGATGAGAAGGGAAGAAAGAGAGTTAAGATGAGAAGGACTCTGCTTAAGGTCATTGGTCAACTGATGTCTGTTGTCACCTGTAAGTCTGCTCTCAAAGTGGGAGGATCTCATTAATTAATTCCCTCTGAATTGGCTTGACTTGCTTTTTTTTTTGCTGCTGGTGGTTGCAGAGGTGGCAGTGGTTATTTTGATGGTGGTGGTGAAAGTTCCCACTATAAATACTAATGTACAGAAGTAATGTACTGTGTTGGATAGAATGCTGCCATTCTGGAGACCAGAAGGTCTTTATTCCAATCCTGACTCTGAGGCTTATGAGCTTTAGGACCATGGACAAGTATCTCACCTTCTTTTTTCAAGAATCAAGAGGTGATTGGCTGGAGACCATGCTCTACCCTTGTCAGATGCTAACAATAGTAGTCAAGTATTTTTACCCAGTTCTGAGCATCCTATTTTAGGAAGGACAAGAATAAACTTAAGGAGGATGGAAAGGAGGCAGGCCAGGATGGGATGGGGTCTCAAGGTCATGCCTTCTGAAGAATGGTTAAAGGAAAAGGAGAAAACTCTAGGGGCAGGGAGAATCATGATATTTTCAAATGTCTGAAGGACTCTTGTAGAAAAGGAATTAAATGTATATTTGTCCTCAGATCAGGAGGACAGGGGAGAAGTTTATAATGAATATTAGGGGAAACTTCTTAACAATTAGGGCTATCTTTAATTGAAATAAACTGCTTCAGAAGTTACTGAGTTCCCCATTACCAGAACTCTTCAAGCAAGTGAGTATGACATCAGAATTGTCCAGTATGTGAAGATAATTCTTTTCCAGGTAGGGAAGTGATCTCAAGGTCAAGTCACACAACACTTGGATGCTTAAGTGATTTGCTGAGTCAGGCAGGCTGCACCAAAGTCAAGATGGGAACTCGGGTCCTGGCCTCTGGAGTCTCTTGTACCAGATAAGAGTAGATGGCTATGGAGGTTGCTTCTGTCTTTCAAAATTTACGATTATGTGAAGATACTGAGCCTTAGGGAACTTGACTGAGGAAGATGGGTCACAACGTGCACTGCAGCAAATCCTCTCTGAAATCAGAGACTCTTGACTTATTTAGAGAAAGATGGTTTATATTTCCATAAAAAGCTAATTTCTCTTACTTTCGCAGATCTGTCACTTATTATGGATGAGGACAACCACGGCAGGGCCCGCCTTTTCTGTGCCTCTGTAGATGATTTTTACCAATAGTTAAGGCTAAAAAGAAATCAATTTTCCTGGTGTTTAACCTTCTGATGCTAAGTTGGCTCCCCTCCTCTCTTTTCTAGGCTGGTTCTCAGACAACAGTCAGAGGCTGTAACTCAAAGGTTTTTTCAGCTTGGGAACTTAACCAAAGCCTAAGGCAAACATCGTAACAATGATTCTCATTTCTAGAATCTTTGATAACGATGATGATGATGATGTTTAGACAGTGCTTATGCTAAGCCCTTGACAAGAATTATCTCATTGGCTTCTCACAACAATCCTGGGACATAAGTACTTATCACTGTATTGTCCCCATTTTACAGTTGAGGAAACTGAGGCAGAAGTTAAATGACTTGTCTAAGGTTACACAGCTAATAAGTGTCTGAAGCTAGATTTGAACTCAGGTCTTCCTGATTGCAAGTCCAGCTCTCTCTCCACTGGATGTGTGCCAGGCACTGTGGTAAATGCTTTACAATCACTGTATCATTTGAACTTTCAACAATCCAAGAGGAAGGTGCTGTTATTAAATCCACATTTATCTCCTGATTCTTTATAGAATCTTTATAGAACTTTATAGTTTCTAAGCACTCTTCTTACAGTAGTCCTAGGAAGTAGACAATGCAATGACTATTATATCTATTTTACAGGTGCATAAACTGAGATGTAAAATGTGCTTACTTATAATCACACAGTTCCTCAATCTCCTTGGCTGAAAGCCCAGTGCTCTTGCTACCATTCCAGCTAACATCATAATTAAAGGGAAATCAAAACATGAACTCCAGAAAAATGTGATGCCCTCTGGGTCCCTATGGTCTGAGGTTATCAGGGAAGACATCAGGAAGGAGGTGGCACCTGTGCTGGACCTCTGAAGGAAGGCCAGAATTAAGGGAGGCAGAGAAGAGGAGAGAGGGACTGAGAGAATGGACTCAGGAACACATGGAAACTGTAGAGGAAAGGACAGGATCAAGACAGTTAGCCATAGAAAGTAAGAACAAATAATGGATATAGGGAAATCATGTGAAATAGGCTAGAAAACCAAGTTTGTAACTTTAAATGTCAATCATTCAATAAGCGTTTATTAAGTGCTTTCTGTGTGCCAGGTCCTATGCCAACCTCTGGAGACCAAAAGCAAAAACAAAACCAGTTCCTCCCAGCAAGGAACACATATCCTAATGGGCATGAATATGGCCCAGAAGGTAAATATAGGTGGATGAAAGGTCATGGTAGAGGGGACTGGCTGAGGACTGGTTTGGCTTTATCCTCTATTTAATAGGGAGCCACTGATGATGAATAGCAGGGGCTGAAGATGGCAAGGCTTGTAGAATTAGAAGGATTCTTTTGCTAGTCTTGTGGAGGGCAGCGCCTGGAGACAAGGAGGCCAGTGAGGGGGTTATTATAGCAGTTTGGTGATGAAGATCTGTTCTCCAGTAGTGATATAGGAGTGCAAAGGGAAGTGGGGACCAGAGACAGCGAGAGGAGAAAACGGGTACAACTTGGCACCTGATTGTTGTGGGGGGAGGGAGGGAAGGAAAGAGTAAAGGATCCAAGACTGAATTCTTAATCTTGAATGACTGGGGGAATAGAAGTGGAATCAAGACAAATAAAGAAATGGGGCAGAAAGGGAGGATTTGGGGGGTGATGAGTTATTTTGTATAGATTGGGGCTGAGCTGCTGGCAGGAGGGAGATGGAAATGAGGAACTAAAGTCCAGGGCATTCAGAGTGATCTCAGTCAAAGCCATCATGGACCCCATGGGAAAAGATGAGATCCCCAAGAGACAGGCCAATGCAGGCCAGTGACTTGGGGGTGCTAAAGTCTTGGGGAGTTAGAGGAGGTTCTGGATGAGTGGTCAGGCAGGTTGGAGGTGAACCAGGGGAGAGTAACGACCCAGACACTGAGCTGGGAGAAAGAGAGCAGGAGGAGGAGGGCCCAGTGCTGCAGGAGGGGAGGCTGAGGATTTGGTGAAGAATCCTGCTTTATCTGAAGACATCTCCCCTTGTCCAGCTCACCTAGTACCAATATCAAGAGTAAATATCTCTTTCAATCCACGCCTGTTCCTACTTTCCCTGTCACTCAGACTCTGATTTGCGCTTGACTAGAATCCCTCATTGCACTTCGTCTGCAAGGGAATAGTTCCTGCCAAAACCCCCAAGGTTTCTGGTGCTCCAATGATGGTGACATCCTATGTCTACCCCAACCTGGAGATTCCTCCACTGAGAGATAAAGCAAAAACTACCGTTGCCCGCCATAATTACTTAACAGCCCTTAAGCTCATAGCTCTAAAGCTAGAAGGGACTTCAAAGATTATCTAGTCTTAACCTTTCACTTGACAGATGAGGAAACTGAGGTCTAGAGAATTGAAATGACTTGCCTAAGGTCACACAAGCAGAAAAGAGAAAAATTAGGATTTGAACCTTGGTCTTCTGACTCAAAGTGTCATATACTTTCTAAATTGGAACTGGGAAACAATGTTTGAAGCTTGGAAAATTGATTTATTTGTTTATTTGCTTGTTTTTTCCAGGAGGAAGATGTGTGTTGGGAATGGGGGAGAAGGTAGATATACATTCAATTGTAATTCTAGGCCCAAATTATCTGGATGATTTGTCCACGTGTTTCAAATTCCTTGGGTGTTTGTTTGGCTATCCACCATACTTTGCCATTCAGTCCCACTTTAGGATGCCTGATCCAGCCAGTGCCTTAGGAGAATTGGGCATGATATGGTTAATAGTAAAGGGGTTTTCTTGGGCAGTGTCTATCTTCAGGTATTTATGAGTTATTAAGTCTGATGATGGTGGCAAACAATCAAATGATGACAGTAGGAATTATTATAACTGGTATTTGTGTAATTCTTTAAAGTTTGCAAGCGCTACATACATATACATATACATGTGTATATGCATAATATTTACATGTGTATATGTATACAGATACATAGCCTATATATTCATGTGTACATATACACATATTGTCATGGGATCATGAATTTAGAGCAGTAAAGGAACCCTAAAGACAATCTAATGAAATTGCTTTGTAAGAAGTTTAAGAACTGACTGCATTCTGGATCTTGTCATTTAGAGGGACAAGAGTTCCCTCTCAGCCCTGTGAGTGATTTCCCTGATGCTCTTTAAACAAGAAAGTGGACTTAAATCATTCTGGGGAGCTTTGAAACAAATGAACTAAGAGCTGTTCTCCAATTTAAACATTGTTAAAATATATTACCAAACAATTTTCATCGAAAGAGGCCTAAACAATTAATAGCCATAAGAAAGAATACTCCAAGTCACAAAAAACCAGAGAAATGTTAGTAAAAGTAACTCGGAGGGGTTACCTCATGTCTATTGGGTTAGCAGCAAAACTGACAAAAATGGAAGCTGATAACTATTTCAAGGGCTATAGGGGAAAGAGTCACTTCACTGCACTGATGATAAAGCCATGAAGAGGTCCTGCCATTCCAGAAAGCAATTTGGAACTCTGTCCCCAAAAGTCAAATTTAGTGTGCATTCCTTTGATCTAGGCTTGTGTCCCAAAGAAATCAAGGAGAGAGGAAAAAGACCTAGATATACAAAGAATATTTATATCAGCTCTTTTTAATAGTGGCAGAGAATTTGAAATTAAGAGTGTGCCTATCCTTTGGGGAATTGCTGGATGAATTATTGTAAATGAATGCAGTGAAATGCTATTGTACGATAAGAAATAAAGAAGACAGTTTCAGGGGAACTCAGGAAGACCCATAATGAAATTATCTAGAATTAAGTGAACAGAACCAGGAGATAATTCATATTATAAGAATAAAATTGTAAAAAAAAAAAAAGATAACTCTTATATGATTATTCATAATTCCAGAGGACTGAGGATAAAGTTTGCTCCACCTCCTAATAGAGAGTGAAGTGTTTCACTCAAGATACTCATTCTTGGACCTGGCCAATAATGGAATTTGTTTTGCTTTACTATCTCAATTTGATATAATTTGTTTTGGTTTCCCGTTTGTTTGTTTTCTTTTTTTTCAATGGGGAGAAGGCATTAAGGAGAAAAAATGTATTATAAATGAAAAAAACAAAATTTAATACAAAAATAAATGAATTAGAAAATTTTGCAAAGTGAAATATTGAACAGACATTTTTAAAGGTCCATACCATGTTTGAGAAAACAGAGTAGAAGAAAAGGACTACTGTATTAGCTAAGAAGCATCATCAGCCAGTAGGATTCCTCAGTCACACTGAGACTTAATGGGCTAAGCTGGAGATGAGGGACAGCACAGGGGCAGTGGGTAAAGACAGAAAGATGAAGGAGGGGAAGGGAGGGAGACTCAGCTGGCCATGAGCTCTCTGCAGACACGTTGGACAAAGAATCAGACTAAAGTGCCCATTGTAATGAGTTCTTTGAAGCTTGAGAAGAGTTGTAAAATGTCTATTATTTTGCCAACTTCCCCCCACCATGGCTGCCCAGTAGCAAACACTGGTATATTCTCTTCTCACTTCTTTTATCCAAGTGTTTTTTTTTTATTCTGATTTTATCTTATAGAGAGAGAGAGACCCAAAGCCAATCATAAAAGCTTGTATTGCATACCTAGTCAGAGAAAAGGGGAGTGGAGGAAACCAGAATTTATTTGGAACACACATGTTTTAAATTCAAGCAGAGAGCAAAGGCTTTTTCTGATTGTCCACCTCTTAGACCATTCAAATCTACTCTACTTTTCATATTAGAGGGAGAAATTGAGGTACAGGAAGTTGTGATTTGGCCAAAATTTCACCATTTACTAGTTAAGTCACCAAAGCAGGCTTGCCTTGACTCCAAATACAGCGCTCCCTTCAGCACTGTAGCCTGCTGATTTGAGTCTCAACCCAATGCTACAGGGTGGGCACAATAGGGATTTTATCCCCATTTTGTAGATGAGGAAACTGAGACCAAGAATCTAAGAAATGCAAGTTGTACTGACAGCACTTCCAACCTCTTCCTTCGCCATTCTACAGCAACCTTCAGACCTCACCCCTTGGACCTTCTCTCACCCTGCTACAGATTTCTCACCCTTCAGAATCATTCCACTGTGGTGGCCCATTCCTCTGATTGGTTGGATCCTCTAGGGCCTACCATTTTGGCATAGAGGCCATCCATGTTCACTCCTCTAATCCTCTTGGACTACATTTCTGACCTTCTGGATTTCTCTATCACTCTCCCCTTCCCTTCCTCTTTTGCTGTTTAGCTCCTTTTCATGAATTTCCTTGACCCTTTAGAATGAAAGCTCTTTGAAGCCAAGGACTGTCTTTCATTTTGTTTGCTTTTCTACTCTCAGCACAGTGCCTGACACATTGTTGTGCATTCATTTAGTTGTGTCTAGCTCTCCAAAACCATCCCTGGAGTTTTGTTGGCAAAGATACTGGAGTGGTTTGCCATTTCCTTCTCCAGTGGATTAAGGCAAACAGACTTGCCTACGGTCCCACAACTGGGAAGTGTCAGAGGCTAGATTTTAATTCAGGCTTTCCTGACTCTAAGCCCAGCATACTGTCTGATGAGTCACCTAGCTGCCTCCTATGCAAACAGAGGCTAAGTGATTTGCCCAAGGTCATGTATCTATTGTGTGTCTGAGGCCAGACTTGAACTCACATTTTCCTGAGTAACTCATAAAAAGTGCTTAATAAATGCTTATTGATTGACTTTTAGTTCTATAAAAAGGGGGTAATGAATGATATCTGTAGTGTCAACTTGGCCAATTTGTAAGGCACAGGGATGATTATAAAGAGATAGAGATCTGTATCTCTATCTCCATGTATATATAATACATGTGTCATGTATATAATATATGTCTATATGAATATGAATATATAATTGTCTTCTAGAAGTCCCTGAGTGATGACTTCTGTCTCTGTCTCTCTCTCTCTTATTGGATAGGTATGATAAAGTATGCATACATGTATATATTTATACACATGTTATGTATATAATAAATGTATCCATGCATACATGTATCTATACATCCGTTTAAACCACTAAATAAATGTCACCTGTCATTATTATTTATTATTTTGATAGATACATAAACTGACTTTAGACCTATAACCTTAAAGCTCGATGGAACCTCAGACCTCATAGTCTCACCCCCTATTGTATATGTGAAGAAACACATTTGCAGAGAGGTGAGAATGAGCCCAAACCTCAGAGCTAATCTGACACACCTAGAGCTGAGTCCCCTTGACCCTGAGCTTTGTGGACGTCATGCTGCCTCCTACTTTTTCAGCTTGGATTGTTGCCTGCTTTCTGGACACATGATGGAGAATTCCAGCACCATGATCTATAATAAATGACCAGTTGGCTTCTTTGTATATTCACTTTCATATTTGGAATGAACACATGTTCCACTCTGGTTACATTTCCTTCCCCAGGCAAATATTCAGGAAGCACGAACATGATGATGCTCTGCTACAATCAGTTAATAGTATTTGATATACTTAGTGCTGTTTCTTACAAATATATTTGTTGAGAATGTCCCAATCCAATTAAACTCAGTAAGCATTCATCTTTCTTTAACCTTCTAACTAATTCCTATTGTACTTTCTTTTCAAAAAGTTGGGAATGACCATTAACATAAGCACAGTTTAGGATGGGTTGGCTATTCTTCCTTGGCCATGTCTGCTTATTGTGGGTTCCATATTGAATGTAATCCCCTTGAAGACAGGCCTCTCATTTTCATCCCATGTCTGGCACAATGTTTGTTTAACTGAACTGAATTAACTTAAGTTGAATTCTCTGGCCATTTGTATCCCTTCCCCCAGGGGTTATATATCTTTATGCCGTTTCTGGGAACAGAATCTGGATTTCGTTGAGTTCAACAGATGTTGCCTGACTTAAAACCACCAGTACTTTTGCTTCTTAACAGGATTTCTTGGCTGGAGCAGCAGCGAGTGAACGTTGTGACCTTGTTTCCAACTTAGTAAGCAAAGGCTGCTTGTCCGATTTTATAGAATCCCCTTCGGTTGGTGTGACAATTCCCACGGGAGGTGAAGCGAACACTCAAGTCAGTCCTGGGGAGGTGCTCATCCAACTGCGACCAGGTTTGCTGATCAACCTCTTCTTCTAATAGCGTTTGTTGGAAGCTTCTTGAAGCTTGGTTCCTTTTCTTGTGATTATTTATTGATTACGGAGAAGGGACTGTGGTCTAGTGTAAAAGGTCTCTGATTGGTGGTGAGGAGCAATGGCCTTTAATCCAGGCTCTGCCATTAACTGGTTGTGTGTCGTTGGAAAAGTGAATTCACCTCTCTGGTCTGCGGTGTCCTCATTTGTGACTTGATTGAATTAGCCTTTGTCCCCTCCAGTTCTAAAATTCATAGTCATCATGGTGGATTTGATAGCAGCTGTTGTGGGGGAGCAGGGGCGCAGGAATGACTGTCTCCATCCCTGAAGAAGCTTACATTCTAGTTGGATAGTGAAACAACATATACATAAATGGTTACTGATAAGAGGAGACCAAATGGACCAAATGCCAAATTGGGGGTGGATATAAGGACAGGAATTATTGTGGGTGTGGTTGGGAAGACTTTGGCTACCATGGGAATAATCTGTGGCATTCAGCAAACATTCATTGGGTGACTACTTCATGCTCTGATCTCTGGTACGTACTAGGGATATAAAGAGCAAAACAGAACAGCCCCAGCCCTGAAAGGTCTTACCTTCTATCAGGAAAAAAAGTAATGAGTATGTAGAAAAGTAAATACAAAATATTTGGAAAATAAATGCCAAGCAATTCTGGGAGACAAAGGGCACTCTGAAGTCCTTGGTCTTAGTTTTCTTCCACAGCCCAGTAGAACACAGAGAGAGGTCTGCCCTTGGAGGAAGATAAAGTCAAATCTTGCCTCAGATTTGTATGAACTATGTGACCCTAGGAAGGTCATTTCACTTTACCTATATGTGTGGATATATTTATATATGTTCAATATTATGCATATATTATTTTACATCATATGTATATGTGTATGCCTGTATGTGTGTGTGCTTTATAGGAACATAAGTCAATGTTACTCAATTAGCTTGATTCCTTCACTGATCTGCATTAAACTCTTTGTGAATGTGGTTATGGATGCAGGCATCTGTTCTGTTTCAGATAAAAGTGAGGCTGTTCTCCCACCCTCTTTTCTTTGGTTGTATGGTCTTCCAGTTGAGCACCCTGATTATGTGGGCCATTTCCCCCACACTGCACATCCCTTTGTTTCTCTCTAATGTATTCCTTTCCCCCATCTCTTTCATTTCTTATTTTAAAAGCATAACAATCACTCCCATGCCATTGCCTCTATGAGACTCGAGGACATTAGGTCTCTTAGGGAACACCTATTTCTTCTCCCTACATTAGAAGGCAAAAACTGCATCTGTGTAGAGTCCCTTCTAATTACTCAAATATATCAACCCTTTTTATGTTTCACTTGATGCTTGTATTTGCACTTTAAGTTTCTCCTCAGCTCTGGAATTTTTTTTTTTTTATCACAAATGCTTGGAAGTCCTTCATTTTATTGGCAATTCATTTTATGTCTGTAAAAGCAAGCCTGACATACACAGGAGGACCTGCTGTCACAGGTTCTTAGATCTGCATTTCTAAAAGGAAAGGCAGCTTTTGAGGGGTCAGCAATCACTTTAATCAAGCACACGTATCATTTACTTAGTTCAAGGGGAAAAGTCAGAACCCTGAATTTCAAAGAAAATACAGAGAAACAAAGATCAATCAACAGATAGGGCAACCAACTCTCTGACCATAAGAAATTACATACACCATGTGTCAACAGACAGATCCAACTGTCTGACCATTACATGCACACATAGTTACCAGAGAGAGAAGCACCAACATCTGGGTTTTCATAGCTGGGCTGGAGGAGTGGTCCTTAGCAACTGCCCAGAGCCTTGTCTGGCCAAACAAATGCTTCCAATGAGTAAGTCCCAAAGTAAAGCCTCACCTCAGAATACTTATAAATTTTTCAGAGCCAGAGCACATCACAAAGATTGAGAATCAGTGCCTCATTAGAAAATTAACAAAAGGTGTGGGCCTTTCTACAAATCTTCCCTTATGAAACTCCCCTTAATGGGCAGGCCCATTAATGAGTGGGGAAGATCTTTAATCACATTAAAATAATTAACAATACAAATACATATAGTGTTTCTAGTTAAAGACTGTTGATTAATTCAATCAAAGGCAAGATATAATCAAAGGCATTTGATTATACTTAAGCAAAAAACAGAAAAGATCCTCCTTTGTTTGCCATTACATTCCACCCTTCCAAGATCCTTGGCCTTACAATCTAAATGGCCATGGATTCTGGAATAAATAGAGACTTTATGCTTTGCTATTCCAAAGCCAGGTAATTTAAACAGGTCACATGGGTCTATTAATGATAGGTAAAGATCTTCCCATTAAAAAGCAAAATTATATTAACAATAAGCAAAAATGCATTATCAATACAATCACCTGCAAGATAATACTCATTTCTGCTGGGTTAATTGTTCTTGATTGCAGAATATGACTATATACACATACATATGTACACACATATACATATAACACATGTATGTGCGTGTGTATACACAATTATGTATATATGCATATACATGTACATATATACTCACACATACATACATACATGTGCATATGTGTGTGTGTGTGTAATTTGTCTTTTGGAATATCATATTCCAGTCTCTCCTCTCCTTTGTAGTGGTAACTTCTAGATATTATGTGATCTGGACTGTGGTTCCTTAGTACTTAAACTCTTCTTTTATACATACTTCTAATTTTTTCCCCCTTTAACATGAAAGGTATAAATTTTGGTTGTGATAGTCCTGGGAGTTTTTATTTTTTCTCAGAAAGGGAATTAATTATAAAGGATTCTTTATATTTTCACTTTGCTCTTTGGTTCTAATAGATCTAGGAACAATTTTCTTTCATTATTTCTTGAAATATGATATACAGACACCTTTTGTGATCATGTCTTTCAGACCATTCTATGATTAATTTTTTTCTATTGGACTTATTCTCCAAATTAGTTGTTTTGACAGGGGGAACTTGTGTTCTTTCTTTTTTTAGTCTTTAAGCTTCATTTTACTATTTCTTGTCTCATGAAATCATTGTCTTGTGTTGGAGTCACTCTCAATTTTTAGGTGTTTATTGGCTAAAGTTTGGTACCTCATCGACTGAACTATTAATTCTTCCAAGTCTTTACCATAGTGCTCTCATTTCTTCTCTAATTCTTTCCTTTGGAATTTCATTTGATTTATAATATGACTTTTTAATTCTTGCTTCATTTCTTCCAGGAATTCTGTTTTACCTTGTGACCAACCTGTGTTTTTGTTTTTTCTGAGGCTCTCTTTATAGATGAGTTTGAGTGATTCTCTTGTCAATTTGTGTCTTTGGTGTCCCTTGCTCAGTAACAACTCTTTATCATGGGTGTCTTTTTTATTTACTGCGTCTTCTATCCTTAATTCCCAAATTGAGACTTTGTATGAAGGCTAGACCTTGTGTATTTGTTATTTGATCTTGATTTGTGTTCTCTAGTTTTCTCTGGCAGTCTTCTCTGGGTACTGAATGCCACATTCTTCAAGAACATCAGAGAAGCCCCAAACCAGGGAACTGCAAACTTTCAACAGATCCTACATGGTCTAATACAGGACAAAGCATGATCTTTCCCCTCTTGCTCTTAGCTTTGCAGGCCTTGAGTCCTAGGGTGTGGATCTGGGTGATAGACCTACAAGCTTGCCCCAGGTTGGAGCTCCAGTTGACAAATGATGAACCCAATCCTTTTCAACTCTCTGGAAGGCTCTCTAGGTTCAGAGCAACAGATTTGCTGGCTCACCCTTAGTACATGCTCCCTAACCTACTTACTCAACTGTCAGCCCTAGCTTGGGTCTATGGGCTGAATCTGAGGTACTGCTCTAAGGTCACAATGATGTAACTGCAGATTTGCTCCTATCCCTGCTCCCTGCTCCATCAGGGTTTCTGGTTTGCCCTGGTATTCATCTGCAGGTTGACAGCCTCAGTCTGCTGTAGGTCAGAGCAACATAATTGTCTTGTGTTCATCTTGATTATGACCTCTCCTTAGCATGATACACAGGTCTTAGCCCAGTCCTGGGGCTGCTAGCCTCCTCTTAGGTCTTCCTAGGTGGAAATCTTACTCAGTGCCTCTCTCTGGTTGTCTCCCTAGGCTGGCCTGGGTTGGAAGAATGGTCAGTTGTGACTTCATGATCACTGTTTAATCTTACATTATTTCTTGATCTTTGTTTAAATAGTTGTACGGGAAAATTGAACTGCACTGCTACCATTTTTCGCTACCATATTTGCCCATCTCCATTCTTTCTTCTATTTCTTCCAGTTCTGTCTTATTCCACACAAACTCTCCATCTAGTACCCTTCATATGCTCACATCCTTCAAGTTATTTTCCTTCCTAAGTATTTCCCCTTTTGCTTAAGGCCCAAAGAATTCTTTCACCTCCTCAAATCTCTTGATAAATTGATTCCTTTAAAAGTGAATTTCCTCAGGTATGCCTCAGCCACCTGAATTATGATTCAGTGGCAGCTTCTAGATCAAGGGTTCTTAACCTAGAGTACATGGATCTCCCAAGGGTTTTCTGTGAATGGATTTCAAGGAGTCTGTGAACTTGAATGGGAAAAAATACATCTTCATTTTCTTTCATTAGTATTTAAAATTTATTACTACGTAAAATTTAACATTTTCCTCAGTTGTTTCAAAACATGATCAGACTGCCAAGGGGGCTGTGCCACTTGAAAAGTTAAGAATCCGAGAGCTGTATTCTACTCACAGAAATTCATCTTCTCAAGTATCTTCTTTTCTGTCTAGACTTTCAACACTTTACCTCCCCATCATTCTTATCTATTATGTCTTCCATCCAGTAACAGTAACCTCCTGGCTGTTCCACAAATCAAGCATTTTCTCTGAGTGTCCAACATGCCTGGAATGCTCTCCTTCCTCAACTTCAACTACTGACCTCCTGGGATTCCTTTATGTCCCAACTAAAATTTCATCTTCTACAAGGGGCCTTCTATACTCTTCTCTATTCCAGTGCCTTCCCTCTGTTAGTTATTTCCTGTTTATTCTGTACATATCTTATTTGTATATATTTGTTTGGTTGCTGTATCTCCCATTAGAGTGGGAATTCCTTGAGGGCAGGGACTATCTTTGCCTCTTTTTGTGTCTCCAGCACTCAGCACAGTGCCTGGCACACAGTAGGCAGTTAATAAATATTGACTGATTGACCTTATCCACTCTTCTAGTGCTCTTAAAACTGACAACAGCTCCTGACAACCAGATTACAGAGGGCATTTATTGCCAGGCCCTTTGGTAATCTCTACCAACTCATGCAGAGTCTCTTTTCTCATTTATCTAACCTAAAGTAGGGGAATCATAGGATAGAGGAAAAGGTATTGCTTTTAACCTTTGGCTGACCCATGTTCAAATCCCTGCTCTGACATGTCTTGGCTATGTGACTATGCTCAGTGCCTCAAGCAACTCTCTAAGATTTGTCTACTAACACAGACATGGGTCCACCCTGCTCTGCAATCTGCTTTCGCATAGGGACTTCCCATTCTAGGAAGTCCCCCATAATTACAAAATCACAGCTCCATTCACTAATAATCCCAGATTCCTTTGACTCTTAGACAGCATCACTAGGCAGACCTCAGTCTCCCATCAAGCCTCACCCAGGAAGCCACCTGCTCCTTGAGGCTTTTTTCTGAAGTTCCCAGTCTCTTCTCAGACAATGTTAACACAAAACAGCTGCTCATCACTCATTGAAACTGGATTATATTTGGCTTCCTTTGGCCCCAGACAGACTGGGAATAACAGGGATGTGGCCAAATCCCCACATGAATTTTGAGAAGTATTGGTTTAATTTCTCAAACCTGCCTCCTGGTGTTCCCATATTTCCCTCCCTTTTATCAAAGCTTTTCTAACCCGTGTCCTTTTCCCCCAGGACTTTTTAGTTGACAGCTTAAGTATTCTGATAAGCTAATGCTCTCTCAAGTGTTCATGCATTAAAGAACAAGAGTTTATTGGTGATGATTGATGAATATTCTCTAGATATACCCCATAGGAAGCAGAAGTCTATTTTAACTTCCTAGAAATATTATAGTTGGTTTGCCCATGTGTCATCCTGGATCGTCATTGCTCAGGATAATAGAAAGGAAATAATAAAGGCTTTTGAATGAGAGGTTTTGAATCCTAGCTCCATGATATAAGTGAGTAAATCACCTTCCCTCTCATGGCATCAATTTCCTCATCTATATGAAAGAGCTGGACTAGAAGAGTCTAAGGTTCCTTTCAACTCTGAATCCTAGGATTCTCTCGTTCAAGGGTGGAAGATTTTATTCAGTGCATCTGTTGATCTTGGAGAGGAAAAGGTCTTACCTAAATCCACTCGAATATGCCTGACTGCATTCCTCCATACCAATGAGGAGGCCTTTGTTTAAAAGGACTGATGTCATTGCTGGGCTTTTCCTGGTAAGGGTCATACTGGAGGTTTGGGCATGATAAGTATACCAGGGCAGATGAGCTTATCATCACCCTTTATATCAGGTTGTGAAGTTGTCATCTCATTTGCCCATCTTTTCTTTCTTGACTTACCACCAAGTTGATCTTCAAAGCCTTATGAAACTCCTGCTCTTGAGTCTGCTTGAATTTCATCTAAAACATTCAGTATTTTCCATCTCTTCCTGTAATAGCTTCCATTTACATGCATTTTTTGGTGTTCAGAGGATCTTAGCTCATGAAGTCATAGATATTGACTTGGAAGGAACCCTAGGGTCTTCAAACTCTCATTTTGCATAAGAGAAAACTGAGACACAGAGGAGTTAAGAAATTTGTCCAAGTGTTCCCACCTTGATGACTCTCCAAATCCTTTTCCTTCCTATCCTGGTTGCTTTTGCACAGGGTTAGATTACCTCCACCTGCTAATCCTGGATTTCAGCTATTTTCTGCACAATCCAGGTCCCCTCTACTAAGAAATAGTTTTTAAAACTCGTGTTATTCTGATTTAGGTATTAAATTACTTTATAAATATGAGTTCATGGTGTTCAAGATATTAGTTATCTATGTTAAAGAATAAATTAAATTTCATATTTAAATGCATAGTCATGTAAGGTACCCAGTGCTCACCTTTTATTAACATGAAGGCTCTCAAAAAAGAGAGAGAGAAAGAGAGAGGGGGAGAGAGACAAAGAGAGAAGGTGGAGGGGGGGAGAGAGAGAGAGAGAGAGAGGACTCATTATCTAGAGATGTTAAAAACATGAGTGTCTGCTATTTTCTCCCAAACAAACATGTCATCAACATCAACCTTGACCTTGTGGATTTTGATTTTAGCAATTCAAATCATTAGCACTCCATTTTTGTTATTGAGTTGCATCTTTGTGTAATGAGTATTAGATGTAGAGATGTTGAAGGTCTCTCAAGTGAATTTTCAGGATGCTCAGACCTTCCTGAAGTACTGAACAGAATATGCAAGCTCTCTAAGCTTGTCTGGAGTCATGACCTTGTTCTTACTGAAGAGAGGTAGCAGGTATTTTCTGTGGTCCAATGTGCAAATTATTTTCTCTTTTGTGAATCTGGCATTACAAAACACACTGAATATAAAGTCAGGGAATGTGGGTTCTCAGTCTAGTTCTCAGTTTTCCCAACTATAAAAAAGAGAACCATGAGCTTATCTGAATGGTCCTTCCCCGTTGAAATAAATTATCCTAAAATCTAGAGGATGTCCATTTTGGAAAAGATCTCAGCAGCAATTCTGCTAATCCAGGGCTGACTGAGAATCTTCCCTACACCGTAACTAGCAAATGGTATCCAGTTTTATCTAAAGACTACTAGAGCCAGAAGATCCACTCTTTCTATTGGTACAAGGCAGACCCTCTTCTCTGGCCCAGTGCTGGCTTTTGGTCTTTTCTCTTGACATCGAACTTGAACCTGAATCTTGGTCATTTCTTTCAATGCCCCTAGTTCTTCCCTCAGAGGTCAAAGGGAGGAGATCTGGTCATCTTTCCACTGACAGCCCTTCAGCTATCATGCCTCCCTCAAGTCTTCATTTTTCCTGACTAAATATCTCTTTCTCTTTCAAATGATCATTCTGGGATATAAACTTGAGACTTTTCACCATCCTGGTCCCCTTTTTTTCCCTTCATTAGTTACATGTGGCTTTGGCATACTCCTGCTCATTAAAGCAGAGTCTCATCTTGCCTTCATATGTGACCTTAGACAAGCCAATTAAACTATCTAGTCCTCAGTCTCTTCATCTGTAGAGTTTGAATAGATTGGAATTTTCTTTTTGATTGTCTTTATCTCATCCAGGCTAGAAGTGAAACTACTACTCATGGGTCCAATATTACTGCTAATCAGCACAGAAACTTTAACTTGCTCCGTTCTTTCTAACCTGGGGTAGTTCATTCCTTTTTTTAGGCAGCTTAGTGTACCTTTATCCCCCAAGGCTTGTCATGTTGGTGTCAAAATTACTCTGCATACCCAATTGATATCCTTATTGCAGCTCAGAATTCCCTAGTTTTAGCAATCCACTATCCTCAACCTCCCCAGAAGCCAAGATCACAGGGATGCACCAACACACCCAACTAGATCAGGAATTCTTCATCTTTCGTGTAACATGCTCCCCTTGGGCAGTCTGGTTAAGTCTAATGGCTCTTCAAACTCTCAGTCTATGATCCTTAGAGAACACTGACTTGCATGGGCTCTCCTTTCTTACATTCTTTCATGCCTCTCTTTCAAATACTGTTGTTGTGGTAGTTGTTTTGAAAGTTTTATATATATATATATATATATATATATATATATGTGTGTGTGTGTGTGTGTGTGTGTGTGTGTGTGTGTGTGTGTGTGTGTAACAGAGTTAGAGTTAGATCTTACACTAGCTTACATTAGAGGTCATAGAATTTAACACCAGCATCCTTCTTTGCAATTGAGAAAACTGAGACTAGGAAAAGTTAAATTGTTTGCCCAGGACCATATAAATTGAAAATAGCAGAGCTAGGATTCATATCTAGGTCCTCTGCCTCCAGACTCAATGTTTTCTTCCCATCAAACCACAATATTTTTAAATAAGAAGGAATGACATAGATTAGAATGTGGCTAAAGGATAGATGACGGGTTTTCCCTTCAGTTTTACCAATCACCCAACTTTACATCTATTCCTGCTAGAATATTTTTAGAATATCATGGATCAAATATACTCAAATGAGAATTAATTACTTAATTGTTGTTTACATGAAGAGTGCCACCAGTGATGGAAAATGTGCATCAGATATTGCATCAGTTGACATGACTTTTAAGAGGATCTCTCACAAAAATTGAACCAAAAGGCTAACGAGCTGCCTCACAGGGCAGTGGGCCCCTTCCCCTTAGGACTCTGAGCCAAAGTGCAGGACTACCTCTCAGATCTAATGTAGGTAAAATTCTTGGCCAAGTACAGAGGTTGGGTAAGGAGATTTGGGGATCCCTAGAACTCTGAGATTCTGTGATTCAGCTTGGGATAGCTCAAAGGTTTTATCTAAGGAAAGGGACATCTTTGGAGTGAGTATGCTGGATCCAAATTTAACATTTTAGAATTGTTCCTACTCTCTCTCAACTCCCAAACGGTACCACCATTGCCTAGCACAATTACAAGCTCATAGGAGACATTTAACAAATGTCTATTGAATTGATTATATTTTCCTAGGATTCTAATGTTGTAATAATGTCACTTAGAGTTCAAGAAACAAGAAAAATATCCTGTCCAAGACACATGAGAATTGAATATCATTAAGTAGACACATACATATATACATATGAATACATAATAGAGTTCATCTTGACTTCAGAAATAGAACCAAATGTTAATTAGAAGAATCAAGTCCATGCAACTTGGAAACATTCTATAAAGAGGAAACAAATTCATCATCTCTAGATTCATGTGCTCTTCCTGTGACTGATAAAGGGACCAGAAAAACATTGAATACACCTTTCTACCTGATCCCTCAACCCCCTTCAGTCAAAATAGCAACCCAGAAATACCCAGCTCTGAAAGTAACTGAAATTAATTGCTTTATAGAGACAAAAGAGCAAGCCAGTTTGAGAGAATTTTCATCTAAATATCTGATTGAAGTTCCTGGATCATGATTGTATGGAAGTAAAATGTTCAGTGGTCAGGGTCTCAGAGCTGGGAGGAACCAGTCTCAATGTCATCTATTTCTACCTAGATGTGAACAGGCATCCTCTTTGAAGCATACCGGATGAGAGATCATCAAACATCTTCTTGAAGACTCCAGGAAGCATTCCCATTTCATTTTGTGAGAGAGCTAACCATGCCAAAGGATTGAAGCCTTAGAACTGAGAGGTCCTTGGCAGTCATTTCTAGAAAACACTGATTATTTAGATCAAGCCATTCATTCATGCTATAGCCCCAACTCGCCATTTCCATGTGTAGCTGAGGGGAAGCCAAAGGGCATCTTTGGGGTGCTATCACCTGGAACTTGTAGTTTTCAAGGTTAGAAGGATCAGAGCAGATGTTTACTGGATCATGATATTTTTTTAATCACTCAATTGGTAAGTATTTATTAAGCCCCTATTTTGTTTCAGGAACCATGAATAGAAATGAGGGATATGGATAGGAATTGAACTTGTTATATAGTTCATTGCTATATGACATTCCCAGGTGAGAAAATTCCTTATATCAATACAAGTTGGCCCATTCTCTACAAGTCCTAGAGAGTTTGGGGATACAAAGTCAAAGTAACAGCAACAATTATGAGAAAGACGAATGAAGCATTACTCTGTAGATGTCATTAGGGGATTCCTTAATGAACAGACAAGGATGTCCTATAACCAGGTAAACTGATGATTCATCGTTCAATGATATCATTGTTGTTCAGTCATTTCCATCATGTCCCGTTCTTCGTGACCCTATTTGGGGTTTTCCTGACAAAGATGCTAGAGTGTTTTGCCATTTCCTTTTCCCACTCATTTTATAGATAAGGAACTGAGGCAAACATGGTTAAGTGACCAGCCAAGAGTCATGGCTAGTAAATGTCTGAGGCTGAATTTGAACTCAAGTCTTCCTGACTCCAGGTCTAATACCCTATACATTGTGTCACCTAACTGCTGCTTCTTAGGCACTCAAAAAATACTCACTGAATAGACAAAGTATGTTCAAATAGCCCAAAGCAAAGACTCTCTAATGGTGGAATTTTAAACTTTATGCTGGCTAGAAGATAGATGGCTGAGATGAAGGAGTAGTAAGTCAGCTAGTTTGGCTGGAACAGAGAGTAAATGACAGGAAGTGATGTTCCAGAAATCTGGAAGATTAGAGGGAATCCCATTGCAAAAGGCTTCAACTTTCAAGGAGAGGAGTTATTTTGTCCTAAATACAACAGGGAAGCCCTGATGATTTCTGAAGAGGAGAGTGACATGATCAACCTTGTGTTTTAGTAATGTAGAAGAGTGAATTCTCTATGATACCATGAGCCTATGCTGCAGAGATGTGTTTGAGTAGAGAAACTTTCCTGGTACCCCAGGAATGGCAACCTAAGTCAGCCACAAGTTCCTGCTCTCCAGAAAACTGGCTCTGCCTTCATAGCTGGACATTACCTAACATACCGTCATCTCCTAGAAGCCAATGGGAGTTCACATTCAATACTTTTCATAGGTGATTTAGGAGAATCCAATCTGAAGACCAGGGAATTGGGTATTTGCCTGATCTTTGTACATTGACAACATTTTCACTAACTTTTTAAAATGGCATCATAATTTATTTTTTGAACAAGCAAACCTCATGAAGCTATCATAAATACTTAAATTTAATAATTGATGCTCTCTGCTTAAAAGTCTTCCCCAATAATTCATCAGATGTTGAAAAAAAGCTTAAATTAACATATGTATTTTTCCCTTCAATTAGGAGCTGAAGCTAGCTTTATGATGAAAGTCCACCCTTTACAGAAATATCCTGTGGATCTTTACTATCTCGTTGATGTCTCAGCCTCCATGCACAATAATATTGAAAAACTAAACTCTGTTGGAAATGACTTATCCCAGAAAATGGCATCTTTTTCCCATGACTTTCGACTTGGATTTGGATCCTACGTTGATAAAACAGTGTCTCCCTATATTAGCATCCACCCTGGCAGAATCCACAATCAGTGCAGGTACCCAGGGCATGGTTGAGTTGCATGTTGCTGGAGGGGGGTAGCGTCATCAAAGCAGGTGGATGTGGGGGCGATTCGTGTGCTGTACAGAATACTGGTGATGTTGGTGATGTCACTTTTGTTGCTGCTGCTTTTTTCTTCTCAAAACTATTTATGAGTGAGAGATTTAGAATTCTTAGTGGAGAACGTTACTGTTGGATACTAACATTCAGGGTCAACAGTAACATGGTTAAGAGGCAGAGGGAGGATGAGGGGAGAAGGGTAGAAAAAGTCGGGGAGAGACAGACTGATGGAGAGGGAAGGGAGGAGAAGGGAGAGATAGGGGAGAAACACAGAGACAGAGAAATAGACACAGAGGGTGGAAGGCTGGCTTTGAAAGCAGGAAGACCCTAGATTCAAACTCTGCCTGTCTTCCTAGTGCTGGAACCCTAAGCAAGTCACTTAAGCTTGATTTGCCTCAAATGCATATAATCAATCTATGACAAGAGTTCCTAACCTGGAGTCTGTAAACAGATAGATGGAAAGATAGGTTGTATATATATATATATATATATATATATATATATATATATATATATATATAGAGAGAGAGAGAGAGAGAGAGAGAGAGAGAGAGAGAGACAGACAGATATTTCACTATAATTTGTTTCCTTTGTAAATCTATTCTTAAAATGTTATACTTATAAAAACATTATTTTAAGAAGGCTTCAACAAACTGACAGTCAGAGAAGCATGATACCCAAAGATGGTTAAGAACCTCTGATCTATAATTATATCTATATTTAATACCATAGATAAATTTTTTATGCACATACATATACATCTATATATTGTTGTTGCATAGATTTATGTGTGTATATATCTATACGCTTATACATATATATTCATATAGATGGATTATGAACATATACATGCATGCATATATGCATATGTGTATATGCATATGCATCTAAAACAGACCACATGTGTATGTATACATATATGTTGTATGTGCATGTGTTTTCAAGCCATCTGCATGTTAGTGAATATGTATGTGTGCACATATGCACAATTATATATGTGTACATACACCTGTATGCATGTATATGTGTACATGTATGTGCTGTGTGAGTTGTGCACATAAACAGAAATGCAATAGTCATATTTAGTCATAAATAGATGATCATACATAAGTTGTTCAGTCATTTCTCAATCATGTGCCGCTCTTCATGACCCTATTTAGGATTTTCTTGACAAAAATAATGGAGTGGTTTACCATTACTTTCTCCAGTTCATTTTACAGATGAGGAAACTGAGACAGGCAGAGTTAAGTGATTTGCCTCGGGTCACACAGCTAGTCAGTGTCTAAGGCCAAATTTGAACCCAGGAGGATGAGGCTTCCTGACTCCAGGCCTGTCATAGCCCTCTGACTTTAGCAGTCTAGTGACACCTATGGACTCCTTCTTAGAATAATGTTTTTAAATGAGTCACTTTTAGTGTAGATTTACAAAAGATAAAATCATGTTAAACTATAGTTATCAAAATATATTTTTTAAAAATTTACAGTCCCCAAGAATTCCTGTTATAAACAGATCATACTCTCTCTCTCTCTCTCTCTCTCTCTCTCTCACACACACACACACACACACACACACACACACACACATATTCTCATCCTGACTTTCATGCATAGACATCCTAACTCATGAAGGCCCTGTCCTAGGGCAATCAGGGACTAGGACCCTCATCAATGGGGGTAGTGGCTGAACCAAGAAAATCCTTCACCTATTGGCAGAGGAATCTTCGCCAGACTGGGTGAAGTTGCTTTAATTGAATGACTATCATTCGGCCCTGAGAAATTGTCACTGCTCTTATAATCTAGAGAGTTTCAATATCTCTCTGTTTCTCCCCCATCGGATGTTTATTTCTGAACTGCATTATTCAACAATGTTGTTTTCCATTCTGTTTCTGTCTTTTCCAATGCAGCTTTTCTTTTTTCAAAATGTAATTAATGGAAAATTGGCATTGTCTGCTACTTCATGCCCATAGTTGTTACTCAAAGATTATTTTTTTGAAAGCAAAGAAGAAACTGACCCCCATGTTTTGTTTCCCCATGCAGTGACTACAATTTAGATTGCATGCCACCTCATGGCTACATCCACGTGCTCTCTCTGACGGAAAACATCACGGAGTTTGAACGAGCAGTTGACAGACAGAAAATCTCAGGGAATATCGATACACCCGAAGGAGGTTTCGATGCCATGCTCCAGGCAGCTGTTTGCCAGGTAAAAGGATGTCTGAATAATCAGGGATGGCAGAATTCTCAAAGATCAGGGTTGATTGTAGGATGAGTTTCCCAATGAGCCAAAAGTAGAAGATGTGAAATCATAATTAATAAGGGGTTGATAGACTCAAAGACTAATGAAATGGAAATTAATTAAAATGCATTTGGGATAAAAAAAATACACTCAATATCCTGGAAGAGACCTTTGTTATCTAATTCAACCCTTCATTGTAGTCTTTGGTTGTCACCTCTTAGCTCACTGCCAACTTTCAGGTTGAATCTCCAGAAGGTGGCTGACTACTCTTCTCCTCAGAGTTTTAAGGGTACTGAGGGCTTCTAATGCTGTCTCTAGCAAGCCTCCATCCTATGAGCTCTATAATTCCAATTATCAGTTAATATCCCACAAAGCTAATGAACCAGCTACAAATATATTTACTGGTGGTGCAGTGGATAGAGTACCAGGTCTAAAGTCAGGAAACCCACAACTCAAATGACTGTATAACTACAATAAGAACAACAGATAAGTCCTTAGATTTATTGATGAAAGTGCCGTAAGAAGTCATTAAATCCAACCCCCTCCCTTTACAGATAAAGAAACCAAGGCTTGGGTGGTTGCCCAAGGTCACATAGGCAGAAACAGGGCTGGGATTCAAGCCCAGGCTGTCTGTCTCCTAATCTGGGTTCTTAATGCCTCACTATTCTGAGAGTGGAACCACAAAAACATTCCTCACCAAACAAGAGCAGGGCACACTGCCACCACCTGCACACAAAAAGTCCCTGAAGAGAGTGGATTTCAACTCCTAAGTTTACCCCATGTGGGGCACTTTATCCTTCCTGTACATACAGAAAGTCCCCGGGAGGAGTGAACTCAAAATTCTAACAAACATCTTGGGACACACATGTTGAGAACCCATGTAGCCAAGGGTTATCTTGTGTTAGCTCCTAGTGGAGTCCCCATCACATTTACTTCTAGGTGTATCCTAACTAATGGACAAGAGACTCCCTTATTTTTGGGACACAATATTTCAGATGTCAAGATGATTCATTGCAAGGTGTCAGATCCCTCCTCAGGACTCCCCACTGAATTTGACCACTGTGGGTATGGCTGACTCTGCTCCAGGTCCTGGACCTCTGATGTTCCTTCTGAACATTGAAAGCTTCTAAGTTCATCCCCTTATCTCTAGATGTGCAGTAACCTAAGATCAGGAGAGACTAAAGTTGGCAAAACAGGCACAGTACACTTGGGGACTCATGTCAGCTAGATGAGAAGTAAAGGCACAGCCAAAGCTGCCCTCCCTACCTGGTGGGTCACAGACAGTCTTCACTTGAAAGATGCCAGTGGAGACTTAAAGACAGAAAGATGCTAGTGAGGGATATAGAGTTCCTTTTATGTTTATAACTCAGTTGTGAGTCTCTCATTTGTCCCCTTGAAATCAATGAGAAAACTCCACATCACTACATAGCACCACAGCCAGTCACTGGCCGTGTTTGAGTGTTGGTTTGAAACCAGTGGGGAATATTTTGCATGCTCTGAAGACTGGCCTCATGGACCAATCCCCCTACTATATATCCATGAGGGATCTGCCATGTCACATAGGCAGTAAATTATGACAGTCGGTACCAGATCCTAATCCTGTGTGCTTCCTTAACCTGTCTCCCCTGAGTGACTTGGTACTTTCTATTTGGGATATGGGTTGGGTTGTTTAGAGAAGAGGGAAGGAAGGTGTTATAAGAGGTAAGACAGAATAGAATGACTTCCTATATGGGTTACTTAACTCATACATGGTCTCCTAAGTACTTTGCCAGAGGTGGGAATTCTGGACTCCTGAGGAAGGTCTTTCTTACATGAATTTAAGAAAAATAGCTTGGACTAGAGAGATGAGAATCACAGAAATTCAGTTAGGAGGGACCCTTAAAACCATTTAATCTACTCCATAACTGAAAAAAAGTATCTTTCTTCAGTAATACCAACAAGTAATCATTTGCCTTTTGCTTATTAGATTTCACTCAGGTTTCAAGGGGATCCTAACTCATCCAGATACTTGCTAACTTGCCCTTCCAGGATGGTTGCCATAGGTTAACAAGGGTGACTTTTTAAGAGTCATCGAAAGTGGCTCACCTTTACATAGTGTATCACACTATTTAAACCACTGCCTTCATGTCAACATTGCACTATTGGTTTTAGAAATGTTATTGTCCCTACTTTACAGATGAGAAAAGTGGGCTTCAATAAGTCAAACAAGTGCATCATTCATGGTTATATAGTAGAAATGGTTAGAGCCAGAACTCAAGAATAGGATTTCCAACTCTACCCTAGTAACAATTATCAATAAGTATTTGTTAATTGCCCACTCTGAATTAGGTGTTATATTTGGTGTTGGGATACAGTGACAAAAAAGAAAATGATTTTCTGCTCTCAAGGAGCTTCTGATCTACTGATCTCCAGGGACAACATGGGATGAGAAGCTCAGCCCCAAAGGATATGTGGGGGTTTTATGTAGGGAAAGGATTAGGACCTTAGTCCCAATGGATGCATGTATTGTTTTCATCCTCTAAAGCATTTCTCAAAATGCAATCTTGAGTGTGTACACCCTTTTTGAAAAGGTAATTTACAATATTAAAGAGAAGCAAACCTTTTTCTATCATGAAACCCAACTATTGAATTTGCTATAAAATAAACAAGATTTGGAAAGGAAATATAAAATGAAATATAAATGCTAGGATGAAGTAGCAATGATTCCTGATCTTATCACCCACTCGGTAATTTTCATGACCCATAATCACTAATTAGGTATATGCAAACTAAGGCTTATAGTACGGATCCTAAGTGTTTCCTCAGATCTAACCATATGTTTATTTTTACTTTAGAGTCATATTGGTTGGCGCAAGGAAGCTAAAAGATTACTTCTTGTGATGACAGATCAGACCTCTCACCTTGCCCTTGATAGCAAACTTGCAGGGATCGTGGTGCCAAATGATGGAAAATGCCACCTCAAAGACAACGTCTATGTTAAGTCCACAAGCATGGTAAGGGCCCAATCTTCCATGATTCATCTATGTTCTTTGGCTGAAGTCTCAAGCGTGGGCAGTTCAGCTGTTCTTCTACATGGAAGTGACCCAAACAGAGGCTAGGCCAGGAAACGTAATGAGATAGAACCTAAGGAATGATGACTTCTCTTAATGGTGATTTGTAAAATATAGGGTCAAGTATCTTAGGGAATCATTAGCAGCTGACTCATGCATGTAATGAAAAGCAGGGTATAATTTATATAATGGATCACTTGCATTTGTTAAAAGAGAGAGGAATCAGCCTTTATGTAAATAAATCAGGGCTATTTGGGGGGGGTCTCTTCTTCTCCAAGCTTGGCCAAGCGTTGAAAATCAGTGCTGAGCCCAATGCACTCCCTTGTACAGTGGAATAGGAAGGGTTTTAGTGGAGAGTGTTACTATCTGAACACTCTGTACCCTTGCCTCCCTTCTTATGGGAGATACTTTGAAATTAAGAGGTGTTGCACATTTGAATTAGCTCCTGACTTCAGAGCAAGGTATGAATCACACAGACTCCTGTGAATCATATCTCTGGGTTCAAACTCCGGGATATCAGTCATTTCCAGCAAAGATTAATTCTAGGTATAGAAAATGTGCAAAGTATCACATCTCTCAGTTCATTGCGTTGATCTCTGGGTAATGAGTATTCACAAGAATGAGTTAGAATCTTAGCAGTGACATCAGAACTAGTATTATGCATGAATACCTTTGAGTCTGAGCACTGACTTTTCTGGTTCTGGTTATTAACTCTTCAGTCAACTGACCTGACCGCTAAGTCTGAATAATTTTTGATAAGAAAAATTTTAATTTTCATGTACAATCTTTCTGAAATTAATTTGTTGTTTACTTGTAAACTTGATTTGAACATTTAGAGAATCAAATCACACTTGGAGTTTCGGAGTAAAATCGGCCATGAGGACATATTTGAGACTATCTTCCCCTTCGCTTTTCCACAGGGTGCACGAGTCTTAGACCAACCCACTCAGTTTAATTTTTGTTACTTTCTTATCTGTCAGAAACTTTTCTCTGTTTACTTGGTCATGAGCCAGGCCATCAACCATTCAACAAAGATTTATTAGACATCTGCCATGTCCAAGCAGACAAACAGAGACTGTGCCTACCTTCCATGAGATTGTGTTCCATCTGGGGAAATGCACTGGATGTCATTTCTTGGTGAAGGCTTTTCTTGCCCTGCACAATTTGGCTTCTACCTTCCTTCTATTTAATCCAAAGCAAATGCTCCATTCTTCTGTGGAGGCTTTGATGACATCACTGAATTCATTTAACCTGTATTTATGTCTAGTCAATGTGATAGCATCATAGGTTTAAAGCTAGAATGCATTGTTGAGCAGCAGTAAAGCACTGGTCCCTGCTTAAACTTGGGTTTAAGTCTTATCTTAGATGCTAACTGTGTGTCTCTAGACAACAACAAGCCCTGGTTTCTTCATCTGTAAAATGGGGCAATTGGGCTAGATAGCCTCAAAAGTCCCTCCCAGCTCCAGATCTTGGATCTAGGCTAATGCTTCATTTTACAGATGAGGAAACTGAGGCACAGGAGAATTAATGGCTTGTCTACAGTTATACACAGGTCACCCAACCTAGGTCCCCTAATTCCCACATCAGTGCTCTTCGGACTGCAGAGCTTCCCCAAACAAAGTGCAAATCCAACACTAGGGATCCGTTCATTCAACAGATAATTATTAGGTACCTATTTGTGTGCTGGGAATGTACCTAAGAATGCAATACAAGCTCTGACCCTTTGCAGTGGTGGAGTTAAGGTATTTATCCCAGTGACCAGAGAAAGCAAAGTAAACCCTCAGAAGGGATAAGGATTGGGGAGGGGCCTCCACCAAATTTTAAATCTGCAGTCACATGGGCTTCTAGGAAGATTTCAGGCTCTTTAGCTTTTCACCACAGGCAGGATCCTTAAGATGACATCTTGTATGTCCTGAGAGTGTCTGCAGCTCTTTGGGAGACACATCTTTCAAATGCCATTGATGTGAGAAGTGAACTGAAATATTCAGTCACCTTAATTCTGTCAGTCATTCAGCAAGGCTTTATTAAGCAAATATGCAAGGCATTAATTAGTCAAAACTCTGAAGAGACAAAAAGGCAAAAGACAGACCCCACTCACAAAGAAGGAGTGAATTATTTGTAGGGAAGAAGCTCTGGCATCTACTTTAAAAAATCAGTTATCCCTAATATGTTTTTAAAGAACTCCCTTGATTAGGCAATGCAACCACCTCCAAAAATGTTCAGAATCCTTAGAAGGTGAACCATTTTTCCTATTTAAGGTATGGTACAGCATCCCACAGTGAATAAAGTAGTATTTAGTGTATTGTCAGCCAACTTCACTATCATTAAGTCCACATGTCAGCCAAAAAAAGTCAACTTAGCTATCATTAAGTCTCCCCTAAGTGCCAGGGACTGTGCTGAGCCCTGGGATAGAAAGAAAGGTAAAAGATGGTTCCTGCCCCCCAGACACTCATAGTCTGATGAAGGGGGACAATCTGCAAATGACCATGTTGGGATAAGCTACAGACAAAATCAATTGGAGCTACTGAGTAGAGAGGGAAGATGCTGACCTTGAGGGGGACTGCAGAATGTGAGACGTTAGGTGAGATGTGAAGGAAGCCAGACACATGTTTATCTTGAGAAAAGCTTAACTCAGGATTTGCTTGGAGAGTCTTGATAGCCTCAATTTAAGATGAGCTTCATCCAGTCCAGTTCAATTAAAAAGACATTTCTTTAAGGCTTATGTATGGGACGCTGAGCTGGCCACCCTCCCCTGCTCATCGGCAACACAATCATTTTAAGAAGAGTAAAAAGATAAAAATAAGAATCACATGTTTTTATTTCTGTTCACTTGAGCAGTCACGTATGAAACATTTCCTATGGATAAGGCACTGGCCTGGGTGCTGGGGGCACAAAAACAAAAATAGGGAATGGCTGCCATCTTCAATGAGCGAGCATCTTATTGTAGAAAACCCAAGCACCCCTTGAGAATCCAATGCAAAGGATATGAAAGTGTACATGATGGGATTTTGAAAGAAAGAGGAGAAAGAGAGGGGACACTGGGAGTGGGTGGGGAGGAAAGAGCTTCTGTGGGAGGGGCTGTGAACTTGGCCTTGAAGGAAGCTAGAGATTCTATAGAGCAGAAATGAGGATGGAGTGCATTGCAGTCATAGGAGATGACTTGGAAAAGCCCTGGAAGCTGGAGATGAGATGTCTTAGGTGGGTAATAGCTGATGGTTCAGTTAGATTGGAATGAACAGGGTGATATGAAGTAAGGCCAGCCATGAAGGTCACAGTCAGATTGTAGACAGCCTTCAAGGCCAGTCTGAGGATTTCCTATTCTGTTCTTAAACCAGCAAGCAGGATGGCCCTTAGTCAAAATGACCAAATTCCTTAGTATTAGATGGTATCTGAATGGATAGCCTCAATCTTTTGTAGTCAAAGTTTCATTATTTTGAGAGGAAGGAACTGATAAAAGACCTTTCATCCATGTAAACTGTAAAGAATGATTTCTGCCACATGCACATACGTGCATATGCACACATGTGTGAACACAGGCACACAGCCATTCCTTCCAAATTGATAGGCTCTGGGCTTCCATAGGCAGCCTTCCACAAAAAAAGAATGCTGCATTTTTCTTCTTAAGGACCATTTCAGACTGATCTCTCTGATGTTTGCATTCCTATTGGAGGAAGAAATAAACCAGAGGAGCTGGTTTACACAAACTAAAAAGCCAAATCTGATTGCTTCATGTAGCATAGTTTACAAATATGAGACCATTATTTATATATACATTTGGTAACAACACAAACAAAATCTTCCATTATCGAAAAACTTGAATTTGTTCTGCCTTCTGCTAACCCTAAGGATGGTCCTTTGTCGAGCTTTTTCTCTTAGAGAGCTTTTGTTTGCTTTGCTAGGTTTTTGTTGTTGTTTTCCATTACTGAACTGCCAGAGACACTTCCATCTGGGTAGTGAGCTGGGATTTGAACCCAAGTCTCCTGACTCCAAATCGAAATGCTCTTCTCATTCTCACAAACTTATCTTTTCACTTTTCGGTGATGGCAATGGAATTTTGGGTCTGGGGCTTGGCTTCCCCTGACCCGGCCCCCACATGCCTCCTTCCTTCACATTGGAACCTTTACCTCCAGACCCAAACCTGTCCTCCCACCCCACGCTCTTCACCTTGTTTTGTGGAACCATCTCTACTATTGGTCACGTTGTTAATAGAGGCAGGAAGGCTAAGGAGCCAATAACCCCAAGAGGAGAGGCTGAGAGCACTGGTGATGATGACCACACAGGGAAGGGTAGAACTAAATAGAGCCATTCATTCCTAAGTATCTATTGAGTGCCTTATCTGTGCTGGGCACTGGAGATATAAAGACAAAGAAGGAGGAAATAAGGAAGAAAAGGATTTATTAAGCTCTGACCAGGCTCTGTGATAAGGGTTTCTGCCCTCAAAAGCGTGTATGTTCTAGTAGGGGGAAGCCCCAAGAGCACATATAAACAAAAATAGAGAAAATTCCATAACGCCTCTTAAAGTGAAGCTACTCTGATGTCAGCCATCATTCTAGAACTTAAAAGAATCTCTTCCCTTTTCTGGGAAATAAGGTTAAGTAAAAATTAATATTGACAAAGAAAGAGCCAACCAGAGGAATTCTCTCCCCTCCCCATCCACCACACCCCCATCCTCTACCATCTGGCACAATCAAGGGCATTACTGAAGAAGTCTTTAAATCTCCCCCTGCCCACACTCATTTTCCAACAGGAACAAATATATTTCCAAGACTTGATAACTGACTCACGATTAAAGCAAGACACCACAGGAAACATTTCAAACTCAGTGTGAATTCAATTTAAAGTGGTGGCAAAAAGAAGGTGTTTTGGAACCTAAGGCAGACGTGTCTAAATGGGCCCTTGAGAGGAGACAGGAAGCTTGGTCCAGACAGAGACCAGAAGCCTGGATTTGCATTCAGGAGATTTGACTTGGAGTAGAGCCCTGGCCAGAATCACCTGGGTGATCCTGGATAAGTCTCATCACCAAGCTCAGCCTCAGTTTCTCATATGTCAGATGGAGGGTTTTCCCTAGTTGGCCTCTAAGGTCCTTTCCACCCCTAATATGATTCAGGAAGAGGAGTCAGTTCTACCCGGGGCTGCTGGAAACTAGGGGATGCCAAGACAGCCATGGAGAGCCAAGGAAATGATTGATTTGCCCATAGACACTGTGTCTAACACCTCTATACAGAAGTTGTCTTGTTGGAAGTTGTCTCCTCCATTAACACCTGAGTTCCACAGGCAAGGACCATGTTTTCACCTTTTTTTCATGGAGCCTGATACATAGTAAGTGCTTAATAAATGCATATTGATTGACTGACTACCCAAGATGCATCACCTTTTTGGTGAGTCCATTTGCTAATCTCCAAATTAAGTAACTGCCTGGGCTTTACAAAATCCTTCAGCAGGTTTCTGTTTTACACTCTTACCAGCCCTGGCATATACACAGATACACATCTCTGCTATTCTCGTCTAATAGCAATTTGAGGTATGGCATACCTGGTTTCCAGGAAAGAGCAATTTTGGCTGGTACAGTGAGACCCATTCCATTTAGGTCATGTTCGATATGATTTACCCAGCTGTTCCAAGTAGTTCAGAGGCATAAATTCTCCAGGTTCATCTTCATTTCTTCCTGCTGAGTCTGGAGAGGCTGGCGCTGGGCCAGGACCCAGGGATCCAAAACAGACTCTGCCCTCAAGGAGTTTCCCAGCACACCTTGTGACTGACATCTGCCAAGTAACCTTAGTTTTGAAAAGTTTTTTTTTTCAAATTTTTCTTCTAGTCTCTAAAGCAAATTAACTCCCATGTAATTCGTAAAAGCTAAATATTTTAAAGGGATTTCAATCCTTGGCTGTGTGTTCCTGGATCTTGTATAGTAAAAATTGTAATAATGTTGATTCTGACCCTGGTTTATGACTCTGAGGAGGTGACCTCACTCTCTGAGCCTCCCCATCTACAGCTGGAATAATGCTCTCCCTTCTGCTCCTGTAAATCTTCAAGGAGATTTCAGTTTTGAATTCGTTTTCAAATTTCTAGCTGTGATTTCAATTGATGGGGCCATTCCCAGTGAGGAAATTTCTTCTATGATTGCAAATCAGCCTATTCTCTCTGTTTGAAAATCTTAGAACATTGTCTGGCCACGGAGCTGTTTGATGACTCAGGATGATAGAGCTAGGATGAGCTCAGGGCTTCCCGACTCCCAAGCCAGCTCTGTCTAAGTCATCCATCCAAGCTGCTCCTCTGCACAAAGCTTTGTATATATCAAAGGGCTATATAAATGTTAGCTGTTACTATTAACATCATTATTTTAGCATCTTGGCCTGGGATCTTGGTGAAAAGGGCTTAGAATTGCCACTGCTAATATACCACCTTTCTGCAAGTGACTGAAGTTTGAAAGATCCAAGAGTGAGAGCTTGAAGGGACCAGAGAGGTTAGAAAGTCCCACCATAACATTTTACAGGGGAAGAAAGTGAACCTCAAAGAGTTTAAAGGACTTGCCCAAGGTCACATAGATATTTTAACCCAGGTCTTTCTGAGTGTAAATTCAATGCTTTGTCCAATATATGAGGCTGTCTCCCTAGTTAATGAGTACAGAACTTCTTTTTGTTAGGGAAAGGGAAGGGAAGGGAAGGGAAGGAGTTAGGGAGGGAGGGAGGAATTTTTGAAATGCAGAAATCAAAATGTAACTTTCAGTAATTCTCATGAAATTACTGAGGGGTGTATGTATACACACAGAAACACGCACACAAATTATTCACTATAGTGTGGTTAAGCAAAAAGTTAGGATGAGAATCCCAGCTATTTTTATTTATTGTTTTTATTCTGTTAAATTACAAATAAACTACATGTGTTTGCTTACACTTAGGAAGAGCCAGATAGAATCCCTTGGGATTAGTAGCATCTTCTTTGGACTCAAACAATTACAAAGCCAGGTCAACAAAAGAAAGGAAGAAGGAGAATCTTGGTTGACTGAAAACCTGGGCTCCATAGAAGTTTCTCAATTCAAGCTTTGTGCCTTTTCTTTTACCTCTTTTATATCTTAGTATGCTTTTTTAGAAACTAATTAAGTTCCTTATTCCATGAAATTTCAGCCCCTGGACTTTAGACTATGAACTCTGAGAAGATATTTGAGTTACTTCAATGAGGTCAGTTCAGTTTGAAGAATGCACAAGTCAGCTGGGAGTAGCAGGTAGCGTGCTATACTCTGTTTCAGGAAGACATGGGTCCAAGTCACATAATACTCACCATATGAACAGGCATAAGTCACTTGACCTCTCTAAATCTCAGTGTTCTTATTTATAAAATGAGAATAGTAATGTGGGAAGTGCTTGTTTCATAAAACTATTGTATGACTGCAGAGAGATAGCCCATCTCCAATTTTAAAATGCTCTGTGCATGTCAGTTATATCTCAGAAAGTCAGCCAGGTAATGAATGCATGCAGCTATGACACCTTGATTTGAATAACAAGAAACAAGGGTAGGGGGAGAAGAAGGAAAAGTTCCCCAATAATATTGATGGTAGGCTTACGTCCCCTTTGAGTAATTTTAACTATATTATGTTATTATAACTGTACTGAGTAATTGGACATGGTGGCACATAAGGACCTTTTCAACTCTCAATCTGGTGAGAATGATAGAATCCATAAGCTTGGCAAGAAAGATTGCAGTTACCCAGAAAGCTGAAGGAATGGCATGCTCCACTTAACTGAGTTTTCTGACTAACATGGTATTAACCAGAATACCTTTTCATTTCAGCCCTTGTAGAAAAATCTTGCTAAAAATATTTTAGTCTATTTTCCTACTGTAAAAAATATTTAATTTTCCTTAGTGTTTAAGGACCTGGAGTTCACCATTCAGATAGTCAGTTATCATTAGGTATCATGACTGATTAAATGGTCATAGGAGATGCTGAATTATAGACTCATTCATTCACAAGCACTGACAAAAATAACATAATGTAATGTGTTTTATAAACCTGAAAATTTCATATAAATAACAGTTATCACTATTGTTGCGACATTACTAGGGTCCAGGCACTGACAGAAACTGTCTCTGCCCTCTGGGAATTCCCAGTCTGCTGAAGCAGTAATGTGATACAACAAAAACTCCATCAGTATAATGCAAGGGATGGGCAGTGATTGGGCATAGGAGAGAGCCAAAGTTCTATAGGAAAAGGAAAGGAAACATAGAATTCTTCCAGCCTGGGGTAGCCAAGAAAGACTTAATAAAGCAAAACGCACCAAAGCTGAGCCTTCAATAAAAGACTCTAACCTGTGCTAATACTGAGCATCCTTGACCTCATCAATATGCCTCAGTGGCAGTTGTCCACATCAAGAAAATCAAGGATTTCTACCACTGAGTCAGAACCAGGCTCACAGAGCAGCCTGCTTTAAGGGTTTTATAAATATGGTTAGGTTCTGCCTTTAGTCTGACTGATGTGAGGGGAAATGACCCAAACTGAAATTGGGATGCAGAATGTAGTGACAAGATCACTGGACTCCAGTCAAGTGACTATGTTCAAGTCCCCAATCTGCCACCAGCTATAGTGTATGACTTTGGGAAAGTCATTTAAACTTTGAGTTTCAGTTTTGTCACTTGTTAAACAAAGGGGATGCCCTCAACGGTTTCTTCCAGCTCAAAAATTCAGTCTTTGCATAACTGCCTTATTTTCTTACTGAGCATCTACAGGCATGCAGAGTATGGTCTGCTGAAGTCAGTGAACTGTGAAATTCGCTAGGATGCCTGCCAGGTTACTTGTCCTTGAATTGGCTCCTTTCCACTGCCCTTTGTGCTCCTGGAACTCAAAAATGAAATCAATGCAAATCTGCAGAAATATATGATTGCTGGATTCTGCATGCATCTACTTCCACCTTCATCTCCACTCACATTGCTACTGGCCTATCTCAGGGCCTCATCCCTGTCCTCCTGGGCTGTGGCAACAGCCTCCTTACTGGTCTGTCTGCCACCAGTCTCTCATCTCTATAATCCATCCTTCACATAGCTGCCAAATTAAAATCCTCCTACTGCACATATCTGGGGTGCTCCCCTGATGAGAAGTTTCCGGTGGCTCCCTGTTGCCCATATCATAAAATCTAATCTCTTTATCCTCAGAATAAACGTCTTCCCCCATTCATTTCTGCTATACCTTTCCAGAATTAAGAGTAAAACTCTCCCCCAATCCATTTCCAATTTATCTTTCCAGAATTAAGAGTAAAAGTATTCCCCAAACCATTTCCAATCTACCTTTCCAGAATTAATTCATGAAAATTCCCCTTCTTCAAAGGGCATGGGTTTCTGCTGAACAGAGAAACTGGCTTTCCTCCAATCTTGTCTTGTTTTCTCCAGTCTCCATGCATTTACTTAGACTTGGAATCCACTCTCTCCACATCTCTACCTCTTGACATCCTTCTATGACCTCCTGAAAGCCTTCTCTAGGCCCCGAGTATAGAATGAACTCTCTGTCTCATTGCTTCATATTATTTTGACTTTATCATATTCTTTCTTTTTGTTCTGCTATTTGTGTATGTGTCTCATCATTCCAACCATTCTATAGACTCCTCAAGATCTGGGATCATTTTATCCCAGCAGCCCTGATGTCTCCCTAGTGAAAGTAATGGACCCTGCTCAGGTGCCATCTCTGCTCAAGGTGCTTCTTGATTCCTCTAGTTAGGGTTCTCTCCTTCTTGAAACCTCTTATTTCCCCACCCCCAGTACATGATAAGGACTGAGTAAATGTCTGGTGAATTGTATGGAGTGCATATAAACCATGTCACCTCATTTGAAATCTATCAACCAAATCTATTACTTTAGTCAATAATGCCTTTATTGACTATGCCAAGAAGTGACAATTTCATCTTCAGAGAAAAACCTAAAATGATCTTGTTTTATTATAGAACATAGAAAAATTTATGCAAACTAGTGGTTCTGGTTGTTAACTTGATTTTCTAATCTCACAGCGGCATTTACCGTTTTCATACTTTTTAAACATGGTTTTTGGTGCGACCCATTATAAACTTAGTTTCTGAATCTCCCTTTATCAAGACGTACACTGCTTTTCTTTCCCCATTTTTCCCATCTACCATGTGGTGCCAGGTATGAAGATCCTGTCTTGCCTCCCTTCTCTCAGATATCTCTTTGTCCTAGGTTGCTCCCTGTGAATCATCCCTTCTCAGACTTTTATGAGTTACTTCCCACAGGTCTCTGAGAATGTGTAAGTGAATAAGAAGAAAAGCAGAGGGGTCAGTCTCTTTACCCTTAAGTAATTATCAACTGTCTTAGCCCATCTCTTTCACTCCTCCATGTTGCCCCTGAAATACCTATTATCACTTTTAATTATTTTGCAAGTTTAGAAAAACAGTCTGCAGTAGGTTAGCTTGAGGGGGAGCCTGCAATGGGAGAGTAGTGATGTCACTTGACCTGGACAGCTAGTCAAGAGGGAGGATTTTCTCTTGGCTAGTGAAAGGAGAGAGGGAAAAGATAAAAGCCAGTAATGATAGCCTGCTGCATGAAGAAGAAGGGGGCTTCTGTCATGGCAATTCATCCACCATTTGGTTGTCAACAGTGGCTTATTGAAACATCTGTTCTAAGTTTGTAATGAAAGAGAAAAATCTCTCACAATATACTTGGAATTTTCTATTAAAACATTTTCGTCCACTCCCACCCTCCCCTCAGGGGTTCAGGGGAATCTGTCTTGCCAAGTTTGGAAACTCAACGGAACCTCTCTTCCTAATCTGCTGACCAGACAAGTGCTTTTCAAGATGAAGTTTATGCATCCTTGGTAAATGTGATTTCCTGTTTGTAGGGACAGGGGAGGATGGAGCATTAATAAGCCCCAGAAGGCTTCTTAAATTGTGCATACCTCTTTTAAAACCAATGTTATGATGAGTTAAGTGTAAACAAGTTAGAAACATATGGATTAAATTTCCCTTAAAATTCACATGAGTTTAAAAATTAAGAGTTTGGGATGGGAGGGCAGTGCTTGGCAAAATGTGTTCCAATTTTTGCAAGCATCTTCAATAAATAGTTATAATCTTCAAAAAACTCAGAATACAATCAGATTTACCCAACGTTATGTGTATTGCTCGTTAAGCAACTTTTTATTCATTTGACATCCATTCTATTGGGTACAAGGCTTAAAGATGTGTCTAATCAGCTACTTAATTGGCATGAAACAGCTATTTGTGTTTGCAATTTCCAATTCCTTCTTTCTAGAGGAGCTAGCTATGTCAATAAAATTGGCTCCGTGGTCAATTTTCAGTAGGCCATAGCTAGGCCAAGTGATATTCCTAAACCTCTTCTTACGAGGATTTATTTTCTGTCATTTTAAATTGTTCCTCTTTCCCAAGGCAAAAATGACATTGATCTGTTTCTTTCATAGCTGTTTGTTGGGTGGAAGCAAGAGAGAAGTATTATATTTAGTAATGTAGTGAACATGGTTGGATTTGTTTGTTTTTAATAGGCATGTATGGAGAAGCAGGAGGGTAGTGGATACAGAGCTAACCTAGATGTTTGGAAGATTGGAAGATTAGGTAGTGCATATATAATAGCTGTGTGACCCTGGTCATACATGAAAATATGGACACACATGAAATACATACATGAAAAGTCTCATGATTTCTCAGCGTTGCAGGCAATTCTTTAAGACTAAGCTGCATAGAAGGTACCAACATGCACTGGCAGAGAGATCCCACACCATGCATTCCCTACAACCATTTATCAGAACATCGGTGGCTGTTCAGATCGATATCACTTTCTATGTGAGTCACAGAGATTAGTTAGAAGGGAAAATTTTCAGTTTAACTTTTTGAACAAACGTACTTATCCTGGAAAGACTAATGTCTGAAATTTGATTTGATTTTGAATCATAATAGTGACAGATATTTCCATCACAAGATTAGCTGAGTTCATAACAACTCTAGGAAAAAGGCAGAAGCATTCCATTTGTACTTAATCCTTTGCATGAAAGGTTTCTGCTACACTACTGTATATGTGGACAGGCGGGCAGGTGGGCAGGACCATATGATCAGAGACCCAGCCAATGGACAGCAAGAGGATGGGAAAATTCAATTTAATTCAGTAAACTCACATGAAATACCTCCTATATATTTAAAGAAATTTGGATTTGGTGGCAGAAAACCTGGGTATTTGTGTCTCAGTTCCATGGTTCACTAGCTAGTAACCTTTGGCAAATTGCATCACTTCCCTCTTTCTCAGTTCCCTAAACTTAAAAAATGAGTTGTGAGAAAAACGACTGGTAAACTATAATGCTCTCAGTAGGTAGGGGTCATAAAGATGTACATTCCCAGGTCAGTATTCCTGGGAGTCTATATCGAATTGATGTGGGTTCTCCCTCTAGTGGGGTTGGTTAAAATATTTCATCCCTTTAACTGCATGATTTCTGTCCAGGTCTTTCTGTAAATCCTTATTGGACCCCTGCCTACTTAAGGACATTCTCCATTCTTTTTGTGGGGAGAGACTTTGAGTCACTAAAATTTTGATTCTTTGGAATTCCTAAGTCTTTTGTTATGGATAAAATCATATAGAAGCACTAGGAGAAGCCCAGTGCAGGACCTTTGTGTCAGAGAGTTGGTTCGCATCAGCAAAACCACTGCTTACCTTTCAAAATGCAACCTGGTCTTCTCTTTTGTTCCTATTAATTCATGGTATCATTTACACAAAATATAGATACTTCTAGAATAGTTTAGTGTGGTAGCTAACAAGTCACCTGAGGGTTAAAATCTAGGCAATAGGAATTTTCATCCACTTTGTTTTTCCATTTGGATGGCTATAATCTATCTCCTTCCAATGACCATTAATTTCATTAAAGAGTTCCTGGAGAGTCCCAAAGACTGAGCAAGTCAGCACAATATTATGCACAAAAAAGGAATATCTGGAGAATTCCATGATCAATGTGGAGGCACCCTTCTCTTTGTATTCTTTACAACACTGATAATCACACCAAGTGAACAATCTTAATGTTTGATACCTCACTTAAGGTTGGTACTCAGTAGCTCATTGTTGGACTAAGTCATCTCTGTGGTCAATTCTGTTATGAAATATTGCATAGTTTTAATAATACACATACATGAGACACTGTAGCTTCATCTAGTTCTTTCCAGTCTAAACTACTTTTAAGTCAACAGAAAGTAGACATAGCATTAGATTATATTTGCTATACTTCCCAGCCAATTGTGTAATTTTAAACTTCTGGTCTGCAATGGAAAATCTCCTCTTAATAATGCTTATTCCTTCCACGTATTTTCATCAAGGATACTGTCAATGTGTGTCTAGACCATACTCACAAAGATTCATTGAGCAAAAATAGTAGCATAAATTGTACAGAAATTTTGCTACTCTCTTGGCATCTTTTCTTCTTTAAGATCTGAAAATTGATCCCTGAGTCCCTTGAAAACAGGATTATTTGGAAAATAGTTTTCTTCTGCATGTACTTGGGCTAATCTATCTCTTCTTGCCATTGTATCTTCTTACATTTAGGTCCTACTTCATACAGTGCCTCCCTTCAGAAATGAGAAGGGATTATTATAGAAGCATTCATTTAACATCTATATCTTGTTCTCTCAGGTGGATTGAGGCATATTTTCTGTATCTGTATATTGGGGAAGCCAATCACTTGCATTAACAGGTCAGGAGGCCAGCTTGGTATTCACACTCACTATCTTCAGTCTCTTCTTTCCTGCTTTCTCAATTATGGTCAATACTGCCTACTTTGGGGAATGAGAGTAGGGAAGTCATTCTCATATCTCATTTTTTAAATCCTGATTACTTCATTTAAACCAAAAAACCTATTTTTGTTGTAGTTCTTACTTTGAAAAACTTCAACTTCCTTCTCCTTTTTGCTAAGCCATAAGCCAGGGATTGTGTATGGCTATACTTTGTTGGAGAAAACCAAGGGAGAAGTTGGTGTTTTAGCAACAGGACAGCTCATAGAAAAGGTTCTGTTTGGTTATGCAGGGTCAGTTTGCTCTAATGGTTAAGGTACTGACAAAGGAACTGATAGATACAGGCTTTGCTTCCAGCTTACACAAGCCTTCTTATTGGTGATGAATTTCATCACACAAGACAGGACTTTCTGGGATTTAGCATTATTCCAGCCCATCTCAGACACCGTAAAAATTCAAATTCCCACTAATGAGTTCTGGCTTCTAAGTCAGACATAATCCTATGATCCCAATACCTTTCTACCATGTTGTCTAAAGGTGTATCAAATATGACTTTTTTATTAGATGGAATGCTTTGCCTTTATTCTCTGGATGGTGACTTTCCCTCACCTGGAAGCAGAGCTTTTTATGGCCAGTGGCCACCATGATACATAGATGATCACCCTGGTTTTCTTTTGACAACAACTTTGATGCTACTATCAAAATTATAGCTCTGCCTCGTTAATTCAATAAGCATTTATTAAGTGTCTACAATGTAACAAGCATACTCTTCTAAGTGTTAGGGATATGATAAATGGACCTGTGCTCAAAGGGCTTCCTTCTAAGTTAGTTTTAGGGCAGGTCAATGTAGTGAAAAACATACTGGCTGTGGAGTCAGATGACCCAGACTCTGGTATCACTTCTGACATTTGGGCAAGTATGTCTGTCACCATGGGCAAGTTACGTAACTGGGTTTAGTTTCTTCAACTATAAAATAAGGAGATCAACTAGGATAGAACTGAAGTTTTTCCATCACAAAATCTAGAGTTATCTTTGTTTTGTTTTAAATATGAACCTATGGACCTGGGTGCTGTTCTCTAAATATCACCCCTTCTATTCCCTTTTGTCTTACAGGAGCATCCCTCACTCGGACAACTTGCAGAAAAATTAATAGACAACAATATTAATGTTATTTTTGCAGTCCAAGGAAAACAGTTTCATTGGTACAAGGTAGGCTCATTCTGAAGTGGTTTTGCTTTTGAAATTTTATCCATGTGCCAAAAGGACTGGTCAGTGGTCAAGGAATCCTTTGGAACCGCAAATGAGAATCTGTGTATAGCTGGTTCCACTTCTGACCCTCTTCATGTCCTTTGCCATATTCCCTAGGGTATACTACAAAAAGAACATAACGTGACAGATTGGGGTTGGATGATTTCTTCACATTCTCTTCCTCTTTATCATCATCCGTAAATTCAATCTAACAGCCATGAAATTGCAGATTTTGAGCTGAAAGTCAAGTTAGAAGTCATCTATTCCAACATTCTCTTGGTACAGATGAGGAAATGGAGCCCCAGAAAAATATGACTTGTCCCAGTTTCCAGACGTATGAAGTGGCAAAGTCAGGATTTGAACCCAGTTATTTGGACTCTACATCCTATACTCTTGTAGGATTGTACTAGTCTGTCTTTCAAGTCAGTAAGGAAAATATTCCAAAGAGAGTTCACTACTGAGAAAAATTTTGTGATCTGGTTGACCATGGGTTTCATGCTTCACCTTTTCATTTTTCATGTCCGGTCCTCCTTATCATTATTCTAGACCATGTGACCTGCGTCTATACTAGGTACGATATAGATTGGACCTAGGTCATCTAAAATCTGACTAGATCAATTATGGTCTACTCCAGTAATTGCAGCTCACTTTTGGGAACACGGGGTCTGGGGAGAGTATTGAACCAAGCTGAGATCCACCAGAATCAAGCCCCATATTGATTTTCCCTCCCCAAGACTCTTTGCCCAAAGGATGACCTAAAATAATTTGGGATATCCTGAGGAAACAATGTCCTAGTGTGGTAGCCCAGCGAGAGCACAGACTGAAGTGTGCTTCAGAGGTTTGAGAGTAATATAGTGAAAACAACCCTAGATTTGAAATCAAAAGAAAGCCTGGTTCTCTTATGACTGCAACAGTGACCTTAGGCTAACTCACATCATCTTTCCATGCCACTAATGTTCATTTCTAAAATGAAAAAGTTGGCTTATAGAATCTCTGAGGTCCCCCCACCCCATTCTCAGTGCCCTCTTTCATCTTGTTTCCTTGCATTCCCTCAAGGACAAAGTATCTGCCTTTATTGGAGATGTGCAAATAGTTAAAAGCCAAGTGACACAGAATGACTTATCTAGTTTGTCTTTGGGAAGAAGGCATCAGGGTACAAAATGTGATCCAGAAACACCCCAAAAATCTACCCTCTTCCCTCAGTGCCTTGCTGAAACTTCCGCTCCAGCTCCAGGTCAACAATATGCCTATCCTCCATGACCTCAGTAACTTCTGATGCCATTTCTCCAAATGTTCTCTCAACATTTCTACCTTCTATGATATTTCTTAGATCCTGGGACCCAGAGGCTACTAGTTCTGTAGAAACTACTGAGACAGAATCATTGGTCAGGTGGTGAAAAAGTACTCCCTCCCTCACCAATAATTACACCTACTAAATGAAGTAAACTGGTATCTACTTTACCTCTCTGGGGACCCAGAGGCCATCTGGTCCAAACCCTTCATTCTACAGTTGGGAAAACTAAGGCTCTGAGCAAATCAATGCTGTCAACAGACAGATCTCAAAGGTGTGGCAAGGGCAGGGTCTAGTTTGGGAATATATTTTTCTTTCTAACCAGAGACTAGATAAGTTGACATGGGAGATAACAGCCATGTCTCTGCAGTTCTGATGGCTTCATCTCTCTGCATAGATGGACAATGAATCTCCCACCCAGGAATCCGTTAACCCACCACTTCAACCCAAGTTTCCTCAATGGTTATCGTTGCCTTCCCTACCCTACCTTCCTCCTTCCTGATGGGAGAAAAATTCATCCTAGAACCAGACAAAGCTGGAAAGGACCTTAATAATTATTAAATCCAATCATTTCATAGAGGAAGAAACTGAGGTTCAGAGTTAAGTGAGTTACTTGCCCAGGGTCAGGCAGTTGTCAACGAGGCAGTGTTTGGACTCAGATCTTCTAATGTTTTATTCATTGCACCACCTGGCTGCTGCTAAAAGTTAGGAGGCTCCTGCTTCTATTATGGTCAAGTCAGTCATCCTCCTGCAGTCTTTCTGTCTGTTCTATTCATGCCTGAGTTAAGCATAGTGCTTTGTGCATGGTACACACCTGGGAAATGCTTTTTCATTCATTCATTCATTCATTCATTCCCTCACAGACACCTCTGGTAAATAATCAGGGTAGGAATACTGTATTCAGGGAATAAACAAGTACAAGTACCAAACAAAATAAAAAAAGTGCTGTCACTAATCTAATCGTGTTCATGAATTGTTTGGATGTCTTATTTTCCCAATTCCACTCTGAGTTCCTGGTATAACACTCTGGGGTCTCCAGATCTCTGCCTGTCCCAGCATCAGTCACTCAGAAAATGTCGCACACATGCTCAGCAACACACCACGGAATGTCATCACAGCCATGTGTGCCTCTGTTGTTACAGGATCTCCTGCCCCTCCTCCCTGGCACTGTGGCTGGCCAGATTGAATCGAAAGCAGCAAACCTCAACAACTTGGTGGTGGATGCCTATCAGGTATGTTGGTCAGGCACACATCTCCGGTTTTGTTTGTCTATTTGTTTATGGGAAGGTTTTTGGCCCAGAGTTTTCTTTTATGACAAAGCATGAGCTAGAAGGCAGTATGGATGGATAACCCAGAAACAGCTGACAACTTCCCCTTGGTTAATGACAAACATGGCAAACCTATAGATCACAAAAACTCCAAGAAGGATTCTACCATCGATCTCATTGAGGGTGGCAGGATAACAGCAAGAAGGAAGGACATGAGGCACTGTGCTCACTGAGCTGGGCCCTGCCTTTAGCCCTAGGGGCAGGCAGATGGAGGATTGTTTTTTGAGTCAGCTAATTTAAACAGTTTGGACTTTTTTCCTTAAACTGAATTGGAAAGTTCTTGAACTGAATCAATCAGCCAGCTCAGTCAAGACATTGAAACCAGTGGCCTTTTAAAAGAGTGATTCAGTAATAAACAAGCATTTATTGAGCACCTAGTGGGAACCAGGACTTTTGCTAAGGACTGGGGGATAAAAAATAAACACAAAAGAATTCCTGACCTCAAGGAAATTATATTATACAAGGGTTAAACAATATAGACGTAGAAAAGTGACCCACACTCACATACGTGTGTGTGCGCATGTGTTAGGATATTTGTAGAAAGACAGAAAGAGAATAAATATAAAGCAATATTGTGCTAAATGTTGGAGATACAAGTACCAACAATGAAACTCTTCCTACCTCGATTAAACCTTGAAGGAACCAAGGGGTCTGAAAGGCTATAAGGCTATACACATTTAATAGGCCATAGACTTTAAGATGCACAGTGTATGGTGGGGTACAGAGGCAAAGAATGTGAAAAAATCATTGCTCTTCACTTAGATAATTCTCAGGTCTGCAAATTCACTGGGAATGTTCTTCTATTCATGCCATAAATGTAAAAACTTGCATGATACACTCCACTGGACACTGCCTACCATGTTAACGCTGACCCATTACCAACTGATGCCCTCCTCTGCACCATACCTCACAAGTGCTTCTCCATTCTTCACTTTAGGACATGCATGGAGGAGAAGTTTCCTTCCTCCTTAAAGAGCACATTCCATGTTTAAATATCTGCCAATGGGAGGAAAGTTGTCCTATCAAACTTAAATTCCTCTTCATAACCTCTGTCTGCCCATTGTTCCTAACTCTATCCTCTCTGGGACATCTCTATGCATCACTCATATATCTCTTCTGCAAAATCTCCTGAATTTGGTTCATACTCTTCCATAGTTCCTTTAAGCACATGGTAGGGGCTTTAATATATATTTGCTGAATGGAATGAATTCTTAAAGTAAAAAACTTTTGTGATCCATTGGCAAATCATATTCTAGAGTATGCTTTGTCACTGAGGAAGGTCTTGTCCTTGGAGGCTAAATTAAAATTGTTGAACAACCAGGAATGAGACAGTGCTTCTGTCCTCTACCCTAGTCAGACTACATCTGGTGTATTGTACTCACTTTAGGGTATGGGAATGGGCAGAGTTTAAGATATCATGGATAAATTATAAAGTAGCCAGAAAAAACACAACCAAGATAGCGAAAGACCTTGGGTTCATTTCATAGAAGAAATGTTTAAGGACATGGCAATGTCAAGTGTTGAAGAGCTATGATCAAGTGCATGATGAATTGTTATATGGAAAAGGGATTAGTCTCATTCCACTTGACTCTGGGGAGGGGCAGAAGTAGAAGCAGTAAGAGGGAGACAGTTACAAAGAGGAAGATTTAGGGATATGTAAAAGCGATGTGGGTTTCTAGGGAACATAGAGGTCTTTGGACAAAGCCTGGATGATCACTGATTGAGGATGTCATACTATGTATGGATTCTGACCCAGGTGTTGTTGGCTTGGCAGCTTCAGATATCCCTAATCTGAGATTCAGTGACTATGGGATAATTTGCCCCACTCTGAATTGGGTAGCATTACTATTTCAGGGTGAAAAGAAAGTTGAATACAGCATCAGAGTTAACTTCCATTTTCCAGGACTGGGAGACATTCCACTCCATCCTCTAAAATTCTCTGGACTATCAAGCCCTAATTGCTCTGAAAAACCAGTCATGAGGAGGAGGACAGGCCAAGAAAGCTGATTCAAGGAGAGCATTTCCTCTCTGTGTGCCTGATTGCTCAGAATTCAGCAATCTGCTGGTATACCAGTAGTCTTCATTCACTCATCTAAGTCATCGATTTATACGTTTAGACAGAAATGAGCCATCTGTTTGAGACTGAAAAGTAGCCAATGCAGGCCCCAACGCAAAGACTCTTTTCTGATATAGGTGCTGGGAAGGGGAGAAGAGTTTGGTTTTGCTCTTAAATTTACTCTCAGAATCCAATTAAGATCAATAGTATTTATTAAACAATCTTCTGCTGACGGAAGTCTACTTTCAAACACCCTTTAGAGCTGCTCCTTCATAGATGTGTCATTATAGGAATCTTACATGCCTTTTGGGTTCTTGGTTTCCCCATCTGAAAAATGTTAAAGTCCAATGGAATATTACTCTACTTTTCTCTTAGTTCTTACAGACTCATAGATTTAGGACCTTAAGACAAGGACCTTAGAGATTATTAAATCCAACTTTTCATTTTACAGATGAGGAAACTGAGGCAAAGAGGTCAAGTAAGCCAAGCAGGGTCACATGGCTAGTGACCATCTGAAGGATTCAAACCCAGGTCATACTGACTCCAAGTCATGGGATTTATTCATTACTTGTGACACCCCTATGAAAAGCCAAAAGTTTTGACCATTCACCCCTTGGGAAATCATTGGAGGTTTCTGACCCCTCCTATCTCCCTTCCTGCCTGTACTGCATTTCCCCTCTGCTTTCCTTTCTTTGACTTCTGCATTTAGAACTTATGGATGATGGGCCCAGAATGTTATTGACTTGTGTTCAACAAAGATCCTTAGTATGTATTGGCACTGATGTCTGTGGTATAAGAGAAAGAGCGCTTATTCTAGAAGTTTATTTCTAACCCTGTCAGAGGCCTTGCCATGGTGGGAGGCTTAGACAAACATGGCCGTCAGTGGTGGAGCCAGAGGTTTTCTCAAATCCCCGGCAGTCTCCAGACCCTTACTTCAATTATGAAAAAAGAAAGGTGGAGGCAATGTCAGACATCTCCTTCTTGAGGCAGCAACAAGTAGAAATGGTCCCAGCAAGGAAAGTTTCTTGTCAAATCTCTGTCAGTCAAGTACATGAGCTTTTCTAAAGGCCTTAAGCCTGGGAAAGTTAAATGTTTTCTTTTGTAGCTGCGGGCTCCAGACTTCCAGCTGTCTCGATGATGATAGATGGGCTCCCCACTGTTTTATTGGAGCCATACTATGAAAGGAGAACATTAACGTTAAGAAACAATGCCCATCTGGGGAACACCCAGACTTACCAAAACTGTGTAAACTATTGTAAGGCAAAAAAAAAATCTGAGAAAAGAGACTGTAATCAAAATGGGGGTGTCCGAATCCTTTTCTTCCGAGTGGTTCATTTTCCCTGATGCATTTGAGGCATAATTGGGTTGCTGTGATGAAAACAATGCCTTGATTCATTCCTTTGTTGCAGACAATCAGTCTTTCTCTAATTGGGCTAGCACCATGATGTCAAGCATGCTTTGAACGTGCTCGACTCTGATTCGTCACTTCTCGTTGGGACTCTTGGTGCCCTGTAATTGAAGGTATTGTCCTTTGCAGAAACTGATTTCCGAAGTGAGAGTTCAGGTGGAGAATCAGATACCAGGAGTCCATTTTACCATCACAGCCATCTGTCCTGATGGGAGCAGACATACAGGGATGGAAGGATGCAGAAATGTGACCAGCAGCGATGAAGTATGTAGACATTGGGACCCTCTCCTCCCAGCCCCTTCAGATAATTCAGTTAGAGATTGTCAAAGTCACAAGGGACCTTTGAGGTGGTCTTCTCTAGCTATCTATCTTCATTGTGCCAGGGAGGAAATGGAGACCCAGAGAGGTGCCCGTGTTCTCCCACTGCTTAGTACAAGGCTGGTGTAGCCTAAGTGCTTGAAAAATGCTGGTTGACTTGATTTCCCCATGGTCATATGGCTAGCTACCAATAGAATTAGAACTTGAATCCAGATCTATTGGCACCTGGGCCACGACTCTTTCTACTACAGGATTCTGTCTCAACTCAAGCTAATCTTTTTTTCTAATAACTTAATTATCTGGCACCTTTTCACGCAAAGTAAATTAAGTGACAAACTTTATTGAAACTTGGTGAATTTGTGAGGCACACTGTTTTTGAAGGAATTCTTTTGTTTGGATTTTATAGGAGGACTTACTCAACTCCTAAAGTACTTGCCTTTGATTCATATGCAAGTCCTTTCCAATATGGACATTTTCACCAAACTTCCCATGTCTAGTATCATTCAGATAATTTAGTACATTAAAGCATTAATGTTTTTTGACCTGTAGTATAATGGGGAGAGCACTGAACTTGGAGTCAGAGGAGGCCTGGGTTGCAGTCTCAGCTCTGTTACACATGATTTGTATGATCTTGAGAAAGTCACTTTGCTTTTTTAGACTTCAATTTCTTGATTTATAAAATGAAAGAGTTGGCTTTGAGTTAGCAAGCATTTCATTATGTATAAAAACACGGTGCTCAAGTAGCTTATATCCCCTTGGACTGGTCTAGGTTGTCTCCATGGTTCCTTCCAACTTGAAATTCTATGTCTCTGATTGATCAATTTCATTTTTTGTTACTTTGCTAGTAGAAATTTTGCTGATTTGTACTCTGAAAATTCTAGGAGACAAAGACAAATCCCTTGGGATATAAATGGGAGCAAAAAAGAAGAAAACAGATGTAAGAAAACATGTGGGTTCTCAAACTGTTTTATTGATAGCACTGGCTCCAACCTGCCTACGTAGATTCCTGGCACAATGAGTAAAGAAAAGGAAAGAAAATATTAAAATAAGATTCATATGGAATCAGTATCATACAACAAAGGAACAACATTTGGATGGGAGGCAAAACCTGGTTTCTGCTATTCTCTCTGCTCCCAATATATCTGAGTGACTTTGGCTAAGTTATTGAACCTCTTTGGGCCTCAGTTCCCCCTGTTGATAAAATTAGAGATTATAATTGATGATTTGTAAAAGTATTTTTCCCAGCTCTGAAAACAATGTGTAATAACATGATTTTTGAAATGAAAGGACAAAAAAAGGAGAGCCAAGAAAAAAGAGTCCATAAAATAGATTGTTTGTCTGCACCCCCACACACACAGTTAAATTTAACATTTCAAACATGATCACATATAATGAATAGGATGCAATATTTCCAAGGAAGTACTTTGAATAGGGGATCCTATTTTGTGTTTTAATAATATAAAGCAAATCTTTTAACTTGTGAAATTGTGGCCCCGATGTCCAAAAGGTATTCATAAGATTCTGAACATTTCTTTTAAAATGTTCTTTTCATTGCCTTTCTTTATAGAGAATGCATCCAGACTTTATTAGAAGGAAACTTGAACTTCATTTTTTAAAAATTTCCCTAAGTTTAGAATCTAGAAAGTTTAGAATCTTGAATGAGACCATCCCAAGATCCATCAAATTATATTTAAAAAAATAATTTATGGCAGTTTTATGATTCTTATTGGTTATTCTTTGGTCACCCCCTAAACTGATTTTTTGGTAATTTTCTAAGTCTAGAAGATTCCACCTCTACTCTCAGTTCCACCGTCAAACTTGTGTGGACCCTGGGCAAGTCCTTTCTTTCCTTGGGTGTCAGGTGCCTTCTTTGTAAGATGAAAAGGAGGCTGTTTTAGGTTCATCTCCTAGTTTCCCTTCAGCTGTAACAGTGCATAATTCTAAACATTATCTTAGGGTTTTATGAAGGGAAAAATACAACTGAAATCAACAATATGGAGTTATTGAAATGTCCTTGGTCAAGAAGGGTTAACCTCTTAGAAGCAAGCCTTCCTTTTAATAGTCAGAGCTTGGCAGGCTCCTTTTCCTAAGTTCTCATATTCTTCCTCTTCTTTGTCTCATTCTTTTTCTCTTTCTCTTTCAACCAAGTAGTACAAACAGCATCACTCTCGGGAAAACTCATACGACCTTTTCATTACATAAACTCCTTAGTTAAACTTCACTATTAATGTTGGCAGCACCTTATGCTACAAACCTCCTTGTGCCCTCACACATCTGTTAATCCTTAGGATTCGTGTACATGAAAAAATCAACTTTTTAAATACAACATCAAACTATGTTGATTTTTAAAAGAATCTAAAAAATAGCCTACATCAATCTAATGCATTTTAAATAGAGTATGCTTAGTCTGATAATTTTGATTAAATGTAATGCCTATGGACCAGAAAGAAAGGCTACAGAAAATTCTGTGTCTTAGTTGTAATGGAGGCCAGAGCAGCAGACAGGATGCATTCCTTTTCAGAACTGCTCAAGCCTCTGAAGGTTTTAGAGTGGGCCAAGATCAGAGCCCATGTAGGTAGCCAAGAGGAGGAGACTGGAAAGAAAAAGCTGTAGGGCCATGACAGGATACCTGGTTCATGCCAACCTCAGATGCATCCTTCCAGGCCTAGCAGTGCCCACCAAGGAGATGGAGCCATTCAAAGGGGTTGCCACCCTCCCCCGCACTACCTGGGGTCCTCTGGGGTGAAGAAGAAAGGCCTTCTGAGCTCCCAGAACAGCCTCACTCTCATTTTAAATGAGAAACAAAACTTGATATGCTGCAAGAAGTACCAGTGAATCCACTTTTTGTTTCTCATCGAAGAGAAAGTAGAGGTTTCTCTCCAAACTGGCACAGACTAGGAGGAGAAAGTGGAGGGTTTTAGCCTTCCTCTCAGGCCTCTGGGACAAAAAGAACAGAACGAACGTCTGTTAGAGCAAATTGCTCAGCCAACTGGGAAAGCCACAGGGGAGCAACCCTCCACCTTGGCCTGTTGAAGCAATGCACTGTGCCAAACAATCCGTAACCCTGCATTTTACCTAGGCGAGTGCTGAATGCGGAGCACAAAAAGCCCTGGGCCCTGAGCCAGGAGGCCTTGGTTCATATCCCATCTTGGATGTACACCAGCTCCATGCCCACAGAAAAGTCACTTAAAGTCTCCAAAGTTCAGAGAATTCAGAGTTAGGAAAGTACCTTAGAGGTCACCCAGTCCACCCACTTTATGTTACAGATGAATAAGAGGAGGTCCAGGGAGGTGAAGTCACCTCCTCAGAGTCATAAAGGTTAATTTCCAGAGCTGAAATTCCAAGCCAAGTCCTAGGATAACAGGCATCTTCAGCCCAATGTGTTCCACCACCCCATCCTATCTGTTAATGATACTTGGACAACTCCTTCAGAGGGTTTCTATGAGGAATCTCATCAAGTCTACAGAAACAGAAGATGGTGTGATTGATATCATCATTTTTATTGTTAGTTCATTTTCATCTCTTTTTAAATGGAGTTCAGACCGAAGCCTTCAGAACAAGTTACTGGCTGTCTACTATTTCCTTATATTCCGTGTTTTGTGGGTTATTTTGTTGGTGGTTATAATGATGACATTTTGAAATTGAATAAAAGCCTCATAAATAAGCATTTATCAAGCACCCACTATGTGTTGGGGCACTGTGCTAAGCACCGAGAATACAAAAACAGCCCAAAAACAGTCTCTCCCTTCAAGGAACTCCCATTATGACTGAGGAAACCACCTGCCAACATCTATTTACATGTCAGATCTACACAGGATAAATGGGAGGTAATCTCAGAGGGAAGGCTCTAGCACCAAGGTAGGGCAGGGAAGGCTTCTATCTCTAATGTCATCCTCTTTAAGCCCACTGAAATCATCAACAGTGATTGTTATCAATAAGCATGTATTAAGTGCCTACTGCATGCTAGGCACTGTGCTAAGCTGCATGGGAAATGACATTAATCACAAACAGTAGGGCAATGGCCAAGGTCAGGGTCAGTTACATGGTGTGACCTGGGTTACTGACAGTCCCTGAGTTCTCTTGCTGGATTTCATGAATCAGTAAAAGAGTTGACATCACAAAACAGCAATAACCATTTAATTTCAAAATGAGAAGGGAGGGCATCAGTAGCATCTTCATAATTTGTTGTTCCAGTATAGTAATAGGTTGTGGACAGAACTTGTAAGAGCCAGACCTAAAGCTGGAAGAAAATTCAGAGACCATCAAATCTACCCCCCTCATTTCATAGAGGCATGAATTGAAGCTTAGGGAGTTTAATTAACTGGCTCAAAGTCACAACTGGAGTCATGCCTAGAAGTGTTATCCATCTGAGGCCATGTCTGCTGACTTGAGAAAGTCAGCCTTGTCTGGCTCACCTTTGGTGCAGCCAGTCATGGAACCAGGGCCAGACCACTCAGTGCCCCAGGAAATTCTCGAAAACCATAAGTTATGAAGAAGGTACTGCTCTAAATCGCTGGAAGGATTTTCTGCACTGAGTGTTTGTCATGTGGCTGAAATTCAGATCCACACTGATGAAACATACAGTGGTTCTTCCTTCAGGGATCCCATGATCTCAATAGAAATTGCTGACACTGCAGATCTCAGTGCTTTAAATGCCTTCTCATCCTACACAGTTCTTCAATATAACTTTACAATAAACTTTCTGGGTGGATCTAACTGTGGTGCTAGCCACCTTTTTCTGGACACGATGTAAGGTAAAACTAACAATTAAAAATGTTCAAAAGCATAATAGGCTGCTTTGGGAGGTGGTGGGAACCCCATTCACTCAAGATCTTCAAGATAATTTATTTGCTCTGTGGCAGAGAGCATATGCAGGACTAAATGATCACAGATTCCTTTTCAACTAAAGGGTAACTTCTTATAGTGAAAGAGCACTAAATTTGGCATGAGAAGATCTGCACTTGCTACCTGTGGGATTTTGGAAAAAAAACTGTAGTCCTCAGTTTTCCTCTCTACAGAAGAAGAAAGTTAGAATGGATGATGTCAAAAGTCCCATCTGTGTTGTCCCATCTATCCTGTGAACTCTTGATATAGCTCATCGTTGACTATTTTGTGCTGGCCATTGAAGCACTTAGACTGTACATCTCTTCTCCCTCACTCTCAATACATGATTAAAGGATCGAAGATTTAGAACTGGAAGAATTTGATGACTCTCAGATCTCATTCTCTAGCCCTGACCTCAGTTTCACATCTACAACTGCTTCCTGGACATTTCAAATTGAATGAGATATATAGACATGTTAAACTCATCAAGTCCAAAATAAAATTCATGATCTTCAAACCTCCAACTCTCCCTTCTTCCTCATTTCCTTATTACATCAAGGGGTCCACTAACTCCCTGCTCACCCAGCTGTCCTCCTTACCTCCTCACTCTAGGTGGCGTAGTAGATAGACCACTGAGTCTGAAGTCCAGAGAACCTGAATTCCAACCCAGCCTCAGACACTTTTTAGCTGTGTTGTCCTCTGCAAATTTGTTAAGCCTCAATTTTCCAGAGTCCCTCAAAATGGGGATGAAAAGTCCCCTCCTTCCCAGGACTGTTGGGAGGATTAAATGAGACAATATTTGTAAAGCATTTAGCTTAGTGCTTTGCTCATGATAGGAGCTTAATAAATTCTTTTTTCCTTCCTGCATTATTCTCCTTCACCTCCAATATCTGTTTTTTGCCGCATCCTATTGATTTACCTTCATGAGATCTCTTTCCTCTGCTCCTGCCACTGCCCTGGTGCCCTCATCACCCTGGACTGTTTAATGGTCTGCTGACTGTCCTCCCTGTCTCCACTCTCTCCCACTCAAGTCCTTCCTCCATTCAGTTGTCTAATCTTCCTAAGCTCAGATGTGGCTCTCCCCCATTCAGTAATCTCTGGTTGTTCCCATAACCTCCAAAATCAAATCTAAGTTTCTCTGTTTGGCTTTTAAAGCCCTTTGTGACCTGCCCCCTGTCATATTTAAGTCTTCTCATACCCCATGCCCCTCCATGTTCTCTTGGAGTTAGTGACACTGGCCTCCGTACTCGTTCCTGTCAACAAACCATTTCATTGTTGGATGTCTAAATTACAGATGTTTTCCCTGATTATCCCCCATGCTTGGCATTGCCTCCTTCCTCATGTCTATCTCCTAACTTCCCAGGTTTCCTTCTTTGTATAAAATCATCCCTTCTGCAAGATGCTTGTCTGGATCCCGTGGAATAATAGCTCCTCCCTCAATGTATCCTAGGTCTCTTTTGTTTGCAGTCAGTGAGTCAACAAGTATTTACTGAGCATCTACCATGAGCCAGATACAGCAGTAAGCACTTGGAATACAAAAAAGGGCAAAAACCAAAGTATTTGCCCTCAAGGAGCTCACAGTCTAATGGAGACAATGTGAGAGCTATCACATACTGACACACTATGTAAATGATAAAGTGAGATAATTATCTTAGGGAAAGCACTACCATTAAGGAAGATTGGGAAAAGCTTTTTGTAGAAGTTAGGATTTTCACCTTAAACTAGAATGAAACCAAGAAATCCAGAAGCTGGACATAAGAAGGGAGAGCAAATGCCTGGAATTCAGAGATAGAGGGTCTTATGAGAGGAACAGCAAGGAGCCCTTGTCACTGGATTGATGAGTACATGGTAGGGCTGGGGTGGTTTGACATAGAAGAAGATTGTAAAGGTAGGAAGAGACATTATGTCTTGGAAACTTTAGGGGTCTGCTGGAGTTTATTGAGTAGGGGGATGGCACGGTCAGATCTGGGCTTTATAAAAATGTATTAGATGGCTAAGTGGAGGATGACCTGGAATGAAGGGAGACCCTCCCCCTCAGCACATCATTGCAATAATCCAGGCATGAAATGATAAAAGCCTGTATTAAGCAGAAAGCAGTGATATGGGAGAGAATGGGGCATATACTGGAGATGTTATAAAGGCAATATTGGAAGGATTTGGCAGCAGATTGAATATGAGGAGAGAGGGAGGAGTCAAAGATGACAGCTAGGTCGCAAACCTTGCTGACTGAAGGATGATGGTGCCCTTAATAGAGAAGTTTGGAAGAAGGGAGGGTCTGGGAAAAAAAGATAATGAGTTCAGAATTAGACATGTTGAGTTTAAGATGCCTATGGGACATACCCCTTGAGAGGCCTAATGGGTTGTTGGAGATGTTTTCTTGCCCATTAGACAAGAAACTCCTGGAGAATATGTTTTACCTTTGTTTGTATCTACAGTCCTTAGCACAGTATATAGAACACAGTAGGTGCATAATAAATGCTTGTTGACATTGACTTAAATGTCAAAGTCAGCGCATCTACTTTCCCCATTATTCTTGGCTAAAAGATACATACATGCATACATACATACATACATACATATATATATATATATATAGCAAGAGAGATGACTGTAAGTTGTAGTGACCACTGTGCTTTCCCCTTCACCAGGTTCTGTTCAATATCACTGTGACCATGGATGGATGTAATGGTGCTGATGGGAGAAGCTATACTACCATCAAGCCTATTGGCTACAACGAAAGTACCAAAGTTCACATCTATAGGAAGTGTAGCTGCCAGTGTGATGATGGCAGAAGCCCCAGACGGAAATGTGTGGATGAAACTCTCCTAGGTCCTACTTGCCCCCAGTGTGATGGTGACAAGTGTCATTTTGATGGTGATAAATCACATCTGGACAGTTGCAAGGCACAAAAGAATCAGCCCATTTGCAGTGGTCAAGGTGTCTGTATATGTGGGAAATGTTTCTGTCACAAAACTAAACTTGGAAAAGTATATGGAAAATACTGTGAAATGGATGACTTTTCCTGCCCATATCACCATGGAAACCTGTGTGCTGGTGAGCTCAAAAATTTAATTCCACTTTTACTGTTCCATTTTGCACTGGTCTACGTGTTAACATTGCATGAAATTACCATGTGTAAATTTAGCATCATTGGATTTGGCCTGACTAGCTAGGCTTAAGATGGTAGATGTGTCTAAAAAATTTTTGGGTACCACAAGGCATATACATTTATGTTTTAAAACCATTTCCAAATGGCAAGACTTGTCTATTTCCTAGCTTTTTATAGGGAAAAGAAATAAGAGGGCCAATCCCAAGTAATTTCTGATGTGTATCCTGGATGCCAGAATCAGACTCATTAACTTCAATTCATTTGAGCACACATAAACATTTTCTTTCCATGAGAGCTCAAAGGATGTTCTTTCTGTAAGAATTGTTGGGAGCTATTTATAAGTCAACCCATTTCTCATTTTTGGTGGAAAAAGCAGGGGGAAACAAAATGTGTTCTGAGTCTCTAATAAATAGCTGCTAAAGCATAGAGACTTGTAGACTGTAATGGGCAGTACAGAACAGAGTTCAGGTTTTGGAGTCAAGAAAATGTAGGTTTAAATCCCACCTTTGATGCATAATGTCTGTGGAACCCTGGGAAATAATGAAATCTCTGTGTATGTCAAGTACTTCCTTCCAGCTTATCTACTAAATCATAGATGGTGTGTAATTTGTGTTGGGGGAGGATCTCTCATCCTGAGAAGCTGATGAAATCACAGATATTTGGCACACATATTACGAGGGAGCATATTATTTATTATTTATTTGTATGCCTGGAGGAATGACTTCTCTGGGCCTCAGCATAAAGCATTTTGGGAACCTTAAAGTGATTCCTGAGTTGCCATTGCTATTACTATTAATATTTTTTCATATTCTATATAAAACACATTGAAGTTTTGTAAACTGACCATTTCCATTTGTTAGAACATTAATGTCATGGTCAAGTTCAAAGGCTGATATTGTTCATGAAAATGAGTCAAGCTCTTCATTTGAAATAATCCTCTGGTTTTCTTTTGTGTTCCATGCACACATTTAAAATTATAATTGGCTCATATTTTCTTTATCTAATCATGTTTACTGCCATCTAGAGGTAAAAGAAAAAGATCTGGGATTTATGGAAAATACTTGTTTATTGAGTGAAATAGTTAAGTCCATTCTGTGGCATGATAAGGCAGAATCCAATGTATTTAAATTATTCATTTTCTCTAATATCCATTTAACAAGAAGATATCTGTTCGTTTATTTCAGTAACAACTAGCAACTTCCTAGTAAGTGAAAGCAACTTCTCTAAATTTCTCACTATTTGGGTAATATCAACAATTTCCTCAGATGAAGTCTTCCTTGTACAGAGTGAATGGTGTGTCATGAAGTTAGCACATGTAGATTTAATTGTCTTGTCTAGGTTTAAAACTTTGACAAATCCCATGTAAATAAAGGACACAGCATGCTACAATGGACCAGGAGCCATAGCTCCACAGCTGAATTTGAAACTAGGTTTGGGGACTAACCAGAAGGGTGACTTTGAGGAGATGACTTTACTTCTCTGGGACTCTGTTCCCTCATCTGTAAAATAAAGGTGTTGGACTATATTATTTTAGAGAATCACAGGGTTTTCAGGTTGAAAGGAACCTCAACAGTGTCATCTAGTCCAACTGAAAGAGGAAAAATCACTTCCCTTAGCACCCCTAACAAGTGGTTGTGTGGTTTTTCCCATTCCAATAATCCAGAGGTTTTTAAACATTTTGTGTTATGATCTATTGGGCAATCTGTTGAAGCCTTTTGATCACTTCTTGGGGTGCTATAAAATAAAATATATGAAAATGACAAAGGTAACTAATTGTATTGAAATAGTTATCAAAATACTCAAATGAAAGCAAGTGCATGCAGCATGGTTTAATAACCTCTGCAGTACTCTATGAAACTTTAAACTTAGCTATTGTTCAGAGAGAATATTTCTCATTCATTTTGTTTTAAGAGATGCTTTGTATCCAGAATATTTATCTTGCTGTTGCCTTATTTCAAAGGGGAAGAAGAGGAATGCTTCAGAAATGGGAGAAGCACTAGCCGCCCTTTATAAGAAATGGTCCTACTTTTGAGCTAGATAGTTTTTCTGCATCTAATTTTGAATTGTAAGGAATTGATCATAGAAGGGTAAAGAGAATGTTATTGAAGATTGCCCCCATGTCTCTCAACACTGTTAGAAATCCTCAGGGTCCTTAAACCACCATCAGGCCCCAGTGAGCCATTATGGTTCTTTGGGTGAGCAATTTGAAGTATGCCTCAAGTCAAGTTGAATTAACTTTTCTAAGAAAATTCATTTGAACATAGTGAGAGACCCCAAGACAGAGGAATCCTGGTAGGGAAGAAAAAGGGGAGTAGGGCTAGACTGGAGAGAAAGTCACTTAAACATATGACCACTGGAGAAGTAAATTTTATATTTTGTAATTTCCTTTAAAATTACTGCCACCACCACCCCTGCCCATTCTGATGCCTCATCATGGCATGAAGATGACTCTGTCTTCAAAAAGACTATGCAAATAAAACTAGAAGGCCTTACCAAGATGGCAAGACTTCAAGTATAGTCCAGACAGCAGACTGAGTTTGTTTTCAGAGGACTAACCTAGCTAAGGATGGAGAGATATACTGTTAGTAGGCGTGCCATCTAGCGATGGTCTATTTGGCCCTCAGTCTTCTGCAACTCGCTTCTACCTCTCCAGTGATGATTGCAGAGTTGTAGGAAAGAAATAGAAGAAGTCGAAGAATCACATAGTGGTTAGACTGTTTATTCATTTTAATTGAATATTAATATTCTGTAAGATCCTTATTCAATGACCAACAAAGGACTTATAGATTGGGAGCTGAATAATGTCCATCTTGACATCATTGCTATGAACAAAAGTAGAAATTGTGGCTAAATTAATGGATGACTCATGGGTACTCCTCAAAGAGGCAAAGAAAAGCATTGACTGAATAGGGTTTATCATATACCTAAAGGCAACAAGAATCATATTACAGTATTAATGGCAAATATTCATAGAAAGCTCACCATGAAAATAATTATATATCAATACCATTTGCTGAACATCAAGTGGTAGAAGAATTCTACAAAAAAAAATTGCTAAGATCCTACAAATGAAATCAAAATATGCTATGATCCTTGCCAATTTCAAAACTAAGGTAGGAAAAGTGGAGGATGAAGAGAAATATGAAGAGAAGTAAATGGTTCACAAAGAATGCCTATAGGTCTCTTACCTTACCTTTATATCACAAATGTTCTCTTCAAGAAAACAGCTGATTAACCCAGGGCATAGCATGCATCCATTAACATACATTAAATAGACTATAGTTTAATAAACAGTAAAAGATTTGTTATTGATAAGCCCTGAGTTGGCTGTCTGTGACCAGGACGACCATCAGTTCCTCAAGACTTAGATGAGAATTAGTATAAAATAAGAAGAAAATGAGAAAAAGGTGTGGTTTACATTTGAAACATATTAATCATTTGCTATTTAAAGAAATGATTGACAACAAAATGTGGAAAACAGATAATAGAAATAATATCCACACTGATTATAAATAATCTTATCCAGAAGTTTAACCAATATAAATTAATTGCCACAAAAAGGGAATTAAAAGTGCCCTGAAAATGCCTTACCTAGGAGCATCTAATATTTCTTGCCAGATAGGAAGGTGAATACCAAAGGCAGCACCTGGTTAGGATACAAACATGTTTCTAAAATCTCCTGAATATGGATGATGGACAATTTTTCATAAAGCAGAGAGAAGCAGTGGAAGGCAAACTCAGGTTCTTTTTAAGTTTGACAGGATATCCAGCTAAGCAAAATCATCCTAAGGGCATTTAAGGATAAAAATGAAAGGAGTGTCATGAGCAAGAAAAATGGAAAATATTTGTAAGATTCATGACAAAGAACTTTCTCTCCACCAAGAATAGTGGACTCATCACACTTGAATCATGAACTTGGGGAGTGCAAAATGATATAATGCTGACTATGTCAAGCCTCTGAAACCCACAAAGCTTTTGGAATATATCTGTAATCATTCAATGGAGTTTGGTCTGATCATCCAAGTTCCCCGAAGAAACAACTGGACCAAGAATGACCATATCCAGATTACAACATGGATTTGAACGGACAACCCATAGAGCATGTCTGTTGTCGTGTATGTTTGTCTGTAGATGGATGATACGTTGAGCCTAGGATCGAACGAGAGGAGAACCAGCTGGATTGCCTTCAGCTAACTGCAGAGGTCTTGTTTTGTTTTGTTTTTAATGACCTCAGCTTCCCATGAAAACAAAAGTCCATTTCTTTTAATACCAACATTCTTCTGGTATTGTTATGTGAATGGAATACAGTATTTTTCAAATAATTAAAGATGACCATCACTCCCAAGGGGAATGGAGTAGTACTTTTTGAATGAGAGTACACTACAACATGAAACCAGTGCTGTATGTTAAAAAATGCCGAGTGAAATGTAGGGTGAAAAACACTCTGAAAAGTGAGTGTAAAGAATTAATAATATTCTTTATCAGAATGATCAGAAAAGAAACCAACCTGGTCAGCTAGCATCACAGTGGTCAGATCACCATACATGGAGTCAAGAAGACCTGAATTCAAATTCTACTTCAGATGCATATACGTTGTGTAACCCTGGGCAAGTCACTTAACCTGTGTTTAACTCAGTTTCTTCATCTGCAAAATCGAAATAATAACTGCCCCTATCTCCCGCGATTGTTGTGAGAATCAAATGAACATATTTGTGAAGTGCTTAACCTAGCACAGTACCTAGCACACATGTAGATGTTAGCTGCTACTATTCTTAGTTATTATTTTCACCATCATATCACCATCACCATCATCTTCATCATAGGACAGCTAGAGTGCCCCACTTGGTCAGGACAGTCGCCAATATGCTGGCTGAACGTCGTGTGGTGAGCTTACAAGAAGACTAGGAAAACAGTTGCACAAGACCAGGAAGCAACTCTTAACTGCAAATCACATTATTGGAAGGAATCTCAAAATCAATGAGACCCCAGGTTCCTTTGAGCACCTGATGATTTCAGTTGTTTCTATATAAAAGGAGTATATATACTGTCATCAACTTTTAAATTCGATCCCCAGAACGCTGCTCCAATGGCCCTACCCTAGTTCTTGTTTGGGCCACCAATATTTGCACTTCAACCTTAAATATCAATGTACTGTCTTCCATATACAAATGAGGCACTGTTGCCCCACTGTCAGAAGAGCATATATTTAAAGTTCTTTTTAAAGTTGCTGGTTATCTTCTCTCCCAGAAAGTCTCTTTTCTAATGAATGTTTCACATTTATAAGCAAGTTTCCTAGATTAAGACTTTAATATCTGGAAATGACACAGACTCAAACAAAATGCATATATCAGGGCTGGTGCTGGGTGGGTATGAACATGGTCTTATTGGCTTTTGGCTCTAATGAATGAACCTAGCCTAATAATGAGCTTCATTCTCAGTGAGTTAACTTTGTTTCACAGCAGGCTTGACCAATAACCAGGGAACTTGAAGAACCTGTCCCCAGAGGCCAGAACAGTCTGACTTATAGCCTTTGGCAAACACCAGGCACAAGACTATACACTATGGAGACCTTTAATGGAAGGTCCTCACTTTTCAGGTTATAACTCAGATAATTAACATGAGTTCAGCATCTTGTTGGGAGAGTTGTGTTCTATTTTTCTTTCTTTATGCAGTTTCAAAATTAGGGTGCAATGCCAATCAAGGAGTCTTGGAGATTTCATTCTGAGCCAAGACAAAGACCCAATAACTCCAACAGGCCACAGAACGAGAGGGTCTTGATGCCAAGTGAATGTAGAGTTGACTTCACGCTTGTCAGCACAATACATTAAGTAGGATGAGATTACTCCTGGTTGAATGGCTTTGGAAACAGCCACTCACCAGGCCTAGCAAATATTGATGCTAGGCCAGTAGCAAAGGAGGCTGACTTCATTCATCTTCCTGTCATTGGGTTTCCATGGAGCAGACAAGGCAATAAGTGTCTTGGACCTGTTCCCAAAGCCATGGAGCACCGAAATTTTGTCCTAAAGTTGTTTGTTTTCTTTATTTTCCTTGCAGGACATGGGGAATGTGAAGGAGGGCGATGCAAGTGCTTCCACGGTTGGGAAGGAGACCGTTGCCAGTGTCCATCCTCCCCCGCACAAAACTGTGTCAATGCCAAAGGCCAGGTGTGCAGTGGGAGAGGGGCTTGCGTGTGTGGGAAGTGCGAATGCACAGATCCCCGGATCGTTGGCCGTTTTTGCGAATACTGCCCCACCTGTGATACAGCCTGTGATGAAAACCAGTAAGTTCCAAAATCCCCATCCTGGTCTTCACGTCCCAACGTTACTCCTGTCTCTCATGCCTTGCACCATTTGGTAGCATCCAAATCTTCTCTCTTGTATATATAGTCCTTCTTTAACTACTAGTGCCTTAAAACCAGGACAAAATAAGCTCCCTGAGAACAGGTATTGTATTTTTTGTCTTTGTGTCGCTAGACCTTCACACGTAGCAGCCATTAATATATTTGTTGAAGTACATCTAATGAGAAGTCCAATCAGCTATTATTGAGCATACTCTCTATTAGAAGCTGCCCTCTCAATTAGAAGCATTTCTCCAAATTTAAAAATCTTGACTGCCCTCACTGACAACTTCTTAGATGTATTGTGAGGACAACGGAGAGTGACCATGTACAATACATTAGCAATAAAACTAACCCCTAAGTACAAGTTGTCATTGTAAGCGCTAGCATTTATATTGCACTTTTAGGGTTGCAAAGATCTTCAAACTATTTTCTCATTAGATGCTCACAGTCATCCTGGAAGTAGGTACTCTTATTATACCCATTTTACAGATGAGGAAACTGAGGCAGACAGAAATTAAGCACACAGATTCATACTATTAGTAAATATCTGAAATTGAATTTGAACTTAGGTCTTCCAGACTTCAGGTCCAGCACTACACCCACTGCTCTTAGATCTAAAGCTGGATAAGACATCTAGTCCAACTAGTTCAAAACACTTATTTTACAGATGAGGAAAATGAGTCATGAGGAACTGAAGTGACCTGTTCAAGATCACATAGAGAATAAATCTCAAAGCTGGGGTTTGAACTCAAGTCCTGAGACAGTGCTTCTTCTACTGTGCCACACTGTTGGCCATTGTCAGAAGCTAGGATGAAGTAGTAATGGTTTGGTGCCAGCTCAAGGACAGGGCACCACAATGGAATCCCACAAATTGTACTGCTAATTTTAATAGATTCACATATTTAGAACTGAGAAGGACCTGGGAAGCCATCTGGTCAAACCCCTGCTCTTACAGATGAGTGCACTAAAGCACCCATAAAGCCTAAGAAACCTCCAACTAGCAAATAGCCCAGGAGAGAGGAGAATCCAAACTTGCTGCTGCCAAATCCCATGGCCTGGCCCTACACAGATTTGCTCCCCCACAACTTGAGCTTTGACCAGAAATGTAGCAAAGGAGAGATTCAAAGGACAAAAGAGCTTTGGAAATTCAGCTTAGGATTTTAAATGCCTATGATTTGGACTCTTTTCAAGAATCCTGAAGCCTGCAGTGGCCCAGAAGACAGCCTTTCCTTGACTTGGACCTTGAGAGTTGTTAAAATAACTTTGCAACCAATGCAGTATGTAGTGACCCTTTGTGAGGATGCCCTGGGACCACAAGCATATTGTCCACCCATGGGCCTGGTCCACTTGATAGGCCATGACTCCTTTCAAGAGGAAGCTAGGTGGTACACTGGGTGGAATGATGGGCTTGACATCAGGAAGACCTGTGTTCGAATCTGAGCTGTGTGACTCTGGGTTAGTCACTTAAGCCCTGGTTGCCTCAGTTTCCTCATCTGTAAAATGTGGATAATCATAGTACCTACTTTCCAGAATTGTAGGAAGGATAACATGAGAAAATATGTATAAAGAATGTGCCTGGCACATAGTAGGTACTTCAAAAATACTTGTTTGGAAAGAATCAAGGACATCACTTGCTGGCCACAATGAAGCAAGACTCTTGTGGGGATAGTGTTAGAATACAGAAATAATGGCTGATAGCTTTAATAATGTTTCCCATTTTGTAGCCTTATTCATCTGAATGTCTACAACCATGCCAACATTAAACATGCCCCATTTTCTCTGGTCTCAGAAACTAAGCAGAATTGGTGGGACCTGAGAAGCACTTGGTCAGACTGGAATACTGTAGGCTTTTCCTCAGGGAAGACAGAAAGGAGCTCTGAATTTGGAGTCCATGGGCTTCTGTTCAAGTATCGGCCCCAGCCCCACGTACTGCCTCAGGGACTTTGGGTCCTTCCCTTTTCTAAACCCATTTCCTTTCCTGTGAAATGAGGGATTTGGACTCTGTGGTCCCTTGCATCTCTAGACCTCTGAGACCATGATCCTCCTCTTTCAGAGGCATGATTGGATCACATGACCTTGAGAATAGAACCTGATTTTGGATATTGATTTGATGGCTAGCTCTGGTTTCCAAACTCTCTTGTTTCAACTTCTACCATAAAAACTCACTTGACCAGCCATGCTTTTGAGAAGTCTCTCTCATTCAAACAAGTTAGAAATTTGTTTCAATATATCTGTCATTCATTAAGCATTTATTAAGCTCCAGATCCGATGCTAGGTACTGAAAATGCAAAAAAAAAAATGAAAAGAAAAAGAAAAAGGAGAAAATACAAAAAAGAAACAAAGCAAAGGAAAAGACTAAGAGTCCCTGACATCAGAGGGATTGCATTGTATTGGAAAGATGTGAACTCTACACAGAAGAGTCAGGGCCTGATAATGAGGAGGAGGGAGGGAATATTGATAACTCAGAGTTTCTTGGAGGACTCAAAAATTGGTCCGGCCCTTAAAGAAAGGTAAAATAGTAAGATTAAATAAGTGTTAATACATATTTCTAAAGTTTCAGGGAGTGATAGGAACCATTTTGTGACTGTTTTTTTCTTCTCAATGAGTTATCATCCGGCAAAGTATGGCCTTCCACAAAAATTATTTTGTTTTCAACCCCTCATAAAAGTCAGGTCTTTTAGGTCACTTAGATATAATGGAGCCAAGATCATACATGTTTTCCTGATTAAAAATAAACTTTTTTGATTTATTCCAAGCATCAGGAAGCCGTGATGCCCGAGCTGCATTCTGTTAATGACCTCATCTCTTAAGAAAAACTCTGCAGTGGAATTTTTTTCTAAACGTGTAAACATTGCTACTTCTCTTCTCATTTTGTAGGAATTGTGTCCAATGTTACCATCCTCACAATTTGTCTCAAGCTATAGTAGATCGATGCAGAGCTTCGTGTCCTCCAAGGGCCTATTATATCGACCAAATGGAAGGTAAATTACTGCCTTATTTCATCCCTGCTGGTTCTCAGGGCTAACAAGGCCATTCTGTGGAGCCTGGTCTCCCAGAAAAGGGCCTCACACCTCAGATATACTCATAAACATGCATTTATTCACTGCTGCATTAAATACAGGGGGTGCTAAGAAAAATAACCAAGAAAACCCTTTCTAGATGGTGCCTTATTTTCAGTGTCTCCAGAGATTCAGGCTTGGCATTGCCAGTGATTTGGGCTGGGCCAGAGTGGAAGGTTTTGGTTTCTGTACCAACTCTTCATGCAAATTGTCATGTTGGATGATGCGACAACATATGAGAAACACTATTAAATTACCATCTGCCCATTCTACACAGTGCTGCTTGCCTTCCCTGATGGAATTCAGGGTTCTGGCAGGCAAGGACTTCCTTTGTGTCTTGGTGTCCCGGGTGTTAGCAACACCATAGACACTATATGCTTGTTGATGGATTAATCCAGTGGGAAGTGACCAAAGAGATTGTCTGAGATTTCTGTGGAGTCACATCAAATAGTTGAAATGTATCTCTAGAAGTGAAAGGAACTTCCGAGGGCCTCAAGGCCAACCCCTCCCCTTTCTTTTGCCTGTGAAGAGATAGAAAAGCAGAAAAGGGAGGGTACTTGTCTAAGATCATACAGGTAGTAAGTAGCAGAGCCAGAATTGGAACTCGCATCTTCCAATAGTCTCTCCATTGCACCATCATCCTTAAGTATTCCTTCTGGCTGTGAATTAACTAATGAACTACTAGTTTCGTCCACAAAAGCATGTGCAAATACATGCAGGAAAATATAAGGGGTCTGCTCAGAGCTGACATATTTATTCACTAAGGCAAGAAAACCAGCCTCTCTTACATCCATTTACAGAGATACGCACACCCTGGACACATTTTCTCTTTTAAAAATGAGGGTGGAAAATGAACATAAAAATAACTGATACATAACATATTTAGGTTTGAAACTCTTTACTTATATTCTTTTTGACACTGACAAAAATTATGTGAGGTAAATATGATTATTAATTCCATTTTATAGATGGGCAAACCAAGGCAGAAAGAAGTTAACTGATTTGCCCAGGGTTAACTCTTAAGTGTCTGAGGCGGACTTTGGACCTAGGCCTTCAGAACTATAAGTTCTGCACTCCAACTACTGCACCACACTGTCCCTTACAGGGCTACATTAGGTTTACATAAGGCCATTTATAAAGGGGGTTTACTTGCCCTGAGCACTAAGAACATGACTGTCTTGCTGTGAGACTTAGCTCAGGCCCTCCTTGAAGAGTTGCCACATAAACACATCCCTTCCCCCAAGGCTCTCCCTGCTCCTGAGCTTCTCCCAGTGTTCACTTGGCTCTAGGACGAGCTCCATCTGCCTCCAGCTGGACCTGGCGTACTTCAGAATGCAGGGATCATGGCTCATGGTCATGACCATGTCATCTATTACAGAGAATAAGCAAACACAGTCTTGGCTCATGGGGTGCAGAAAGCTTCTTCTTGACAAGACCTCGGCAAAAGCTATTGCTTGACCCCACCCCTCAGGAGGGAGGCCAGAGTCATGTCTGTAGCCTTCCTAACAACATCCAAAAGGACCCTTGTTCAAACCATGAAAATGCCCTCTACCCCTAACTCAGCCCAGCTCCCCACTAGTTACCAGGGGGCCCAGAGAAGAAAGCACTCACTCCAAGACTGTTCTGCAGCTTCCTGTCCAATCAGTCCTAATTAAGTGGACTTCCCTGTCTTGTGGTCACACTCCAGCCAGGACTCCAATTCGGTAATGACGATCAAGCATATCTCCTTTAATGGTGATGGAGCTGATTATCAAGCATGGCAACTTCTATTAATCAATTAATCAACAGACTTTCTCTTAACACCTATGACATGCTAGGAGCTGTGAGTTTAAGGGGAAAAAAATCAAAGTCTCTGTCTTCAAGGAGATTACAGTCTATTGGCAAACACAGCAAACAAGCACTTGTTAAGTGACTACTGCTTACCAGGTATAATGCCCAATGAGCTGCTATACTACAGAGAAACACAATTTCAATTTCAGTTTGATTCGGTGAGTATTTTTAAGCACCTCCTATGTGGAGAAAACTGTGGCCTGGGAGTCAGAAAGTCCTGGCTGAAATCACATCACTGACATTCATTAACCATGGGACTCTGGGCCGTCACTCATTCTCTCTATTCCCCAGTTTTCTTGTTTGTATAACATCAGTCGTACCTAATTCGCAGGGTTATGGAGAGTACCAAATGAACTCATTTGTGTGAGTGAGCTTTGCTAACTTGAAATCTCACTTATTAGATATCTGGTATTATGGCAAGGTAATAGACCCCAAGGATATATGCCCAAAGAAAGCCCAGACTTAAGCTAATTGTCATCTAGGATGGAATCAAGCACCACTGACTGGAACATGCACGTTTGTGTCCTCCTGGAAACCCTGAAATATGAATTATCTGGGTATTATGATGCTATGTGCATCTCTGGAAGTTAACCTTTTTCACAGAGTCCCAACTTGACACACTCACACACTCATCCTTGTCAGCCATTTGCTATTCCACTTTTATATTCTTTAAAGGGATCCACGTTACTGCATCTCTAGGCAAAGGCTGTGGGCTTGCAGCCAATCATGGCCCAGGGATGAGGCAACCCTTTCCTTACTCCTGAATTCTGATTCGTTTCTCTTTTAATATTTGTGTTTATTTTGCTAAATCCTTTCCAATTAGGTGTAAAAAATGACGTTCTAATTTTAAATTTTGATCTCCAAATTCTCTCCCTCCTACCTGCCCTTCTCCCCTCTTAAAAAGGCAAACGATTTAATAGTGATTATACATGTGAAGTTACACAAAACATCTCCATATTTGCCATGTTGAAAAAGAAAACACAGATTCCCCTCTCCAAAAAAAAAAAAGAAAAAGAAGTAAAAAAAAAAGCCTACTTCACTTTGTACTCAGAATTCATCAGTCGTCTCTCTGAAGGTAGAGAGCATTTTTCACCATGGCTCTTAATAGCTGATCATCCTAATTAATCCCAATTAATTGAGATTAGTGGCGCTGCTTCTGTGTGTTCTGATCTGTTTCAAAGAATTCAGGAATATTCCACATAATTCAAGGTCCTAAACTATCCAAGTACAGTATGACCGCACCCTGTGCTGTGTAGGACTGGTCCCCTCCATAAGTCTCTCTTGGCGTAGTCATGGAGTCATTGAACTATTTGAAGAGATCTCAGGAGCCAGTGAGTCCCATCCCTACATGAAAGAATTTTCCTCTATAATATGCACAGCAGAGTGAGTGGTCTAGAGTGTGCTTGAAGACCATTTAGTAAGTCAGCATCAAACCAGGACCCCCAGAAAGTAAGGGATTCACTTAGAGAATGGGTAGAAGGAGAAGCAGTTAACTTGGGCCACACTGGGGAATTCCATGCCACCTCTGGGTTCCCCAATTATTATGAATTCATCTTCTAGGATGATCTGTGTGCTGTCTCTGGCTCTGGAGCCCTACAAAACCTGCCAAACAAGATATGCTAAGGGTGCAACAGAACCAGCATGCCTAGCTTCTTGACACAGCAATCTCCTTTCCAAATATTATTCATTTGCTCTTGAAAGAATATATTGTGAATGTTGAAAAAATAACAAAAATGAACTTCTTGCCAAAGAAAAGCAAAAGACAAATTTCAGGAGAACTGGGTTTGGCAGGCAGGGCCTGACCGGACACTCCCGGTTACTGGAGATGCCAACACTGATGAAGACCGACACAGTGATTTCGGGGGAGATATCGAGAGAAGCCTCTTCTAATAGTGCTGATTTGACATCTTCAGATGTTAGCTTTATTCCATATGACTGGGTCAGAACAAACGAGGAATACACAGCAAGAGAAACAGTTCAGTATTTTGGGTCGCCAGAGCTGTCAAGATTTTATTTAAGTAATTTTGCACTCACCAGAACATCAACAACTATCACAAATGCTGTCATTTGGTCATAATTAAAATCAATTTTAGTTGAAAGCCTCAGGCATAGATATGCAGCTGACTCTGCAATAGAGAAATGAGCTCCATGACTGTGGAGGGCCAGATGATTTTTATTAAATCTTGCAGGGATCTATGACCTCATCCATGTGGATGCTCCTTCCAGTGAGGCAGATAGCAGTCCATCTTTGCCTTTCCATCTGTGCGCTTTGTCCCTGTCTTCCTTTCTGTAAACCCTGCCTGGGGCCCCCTGACAATATGATGGGGACCTTCCCTGGATAGCAGTGGTATGACATAGTCTGTCCCTCAGTTATCAACTGCTCTCACTGTGTTATTGGCCCATCTTTTCTTCCAAGCTTAGGATAATGGTCTAGACCCAAAGACTAGTTAGCCTAAAGTCTCATATTTGGAGATGGAAAGGATGTTAGAAGATACTGAGCCTCATTCTCTCATTTTATAAATAAGGAAATGAAGGCTTGTCTGTAATCACACAGTTATTATGTACCAGAGACTGAATTTGAACTCAAGTCTTCTTGACTTGAAGTCCAACATTTGACCTACTATGCTGTTGCTGTTGGTCAGTTGTTTCAGTCCTTTCTGATTGTTCTTTACCCCACTGGAGGTTTTCTTGGCAAAGATACTGGAATGTTTTACCATTTCTTTCTCAAACTCACTTTATAGATGAGGGAACTGAGGCAAACAGGGTAGAGTGACTTGTCCAGGATCACCAATCTAGTAAGTGTCTTAGGCCAGATTTGAACTCAGGCCTTCTTGGCTCCAGGCCCAGTGCTCTATCCCTTGTACCACTTAGCTATCTGATCTACTATGCTATACTGCTTCTAAGGCAATGTATACATTAAAGGGAAGGCCTTGAAGTCACAGAGATGGCCTCTGACACATAACATTTGTGTGGCCACAGGCAAATCTGAGTTCCCCAGACAACTCTCCAAGACTATAAGTCACATGTGAGTTGCTGACACGAGGCAGTAGAAGAAGACACCATTGTTGTTCAACTCCAGTGGAAACAGGGCCAGGAAGTCATGCATAAGCATCTCTGAGAACCACATTCTGACTGGGTTTGAAAACATCTTGTTATCTACATTTTATTGTATTTTTTATTTATTTTGCTTGCTACTTCTCAGTTACCTTTTATTTAGTTCAGGCTATACTCAGGCATGTTTCAGGCCCCGTGAGTCTTGTTTGAGACCTCTGCTCTACACTAATGAAATCTCATCTCCAGAGCAAAGATATTGTTTAATTATAGGGTATCCATCACTCAGGGAAATCAGAGACAGGGTCTCTACAATTAGATCATTTTCCTGGCATATCATGAGTACATTACTCCTGCTTGGGCATCTGTGTGTTTTGAGGAAGTTGTCTCCCTTTTGTCCTGTTTGGGCCTGAGGGTTCCCCAATACTTAGGCTTACATAGTGCCTGAAACTTAGTAGGTGCTTCATGAATGATTGCTTATTTGAATGGAGCCTGAATGTTTGTATAGATGGACTGGGGGTGAGGGGAGGTAAACGTGCTTTATTCACACCCAAGTCTGAAAGTAAAGAATTTATCTTGTAGCATCTCTTGACTTCCCCATGACCCTCAAGCTTCATACCTTCCTCTCTGCTTCCCCCTTACAGATTGTTTCTCTAACCCAAGTCATTTCCGAATATTTTTCATCATCTCCATCATCACATTCCTCATTGGATTACTGAAGGTTCTCATCATCAGACAGATCATCCTTCAAAGGACCAGAAATAAGGTGAAATCTGCCAGTTATAGAGTGTCCACATCAAAGAAGGTAATTGATTTTGGAAAAGGCCTTGGGGTGGTGGGATGGGAGATGTATATTGAGTTTCTGCATAGACTATCATGGTCTTGCATTGATATGCCTGTGACTTCTTCTTCAAGGATAAGATGTTTCTGCCTGCTGTTTGCACACACACTGTCACATACCGTCGTGACAAACCCGAAGAGATAAACATCAACATCAGTAAATTACACCCTCATGAAACTTTTAAGTGCAACTTCTAAAGGAATGGGACCTTCATTAGAAACCTTCTCCATGACCATCTCTGAAAAAAGAAGTCTTCACATTGGAAAGTCACAGGAGGTGCCCAAATGTTCTTCAATCACACCACTGGTGGTGGAAAGTTCTGCTAGAGACTGATGTGCTTCCATATTGTGACATAGCCTTTGGATGTGATAGCTGCTGATTTTGTGAAAGAGAAATGTGGCTTACTACTGTTTGAGACTAGTGTTGTCCTAGCACTTTAATGTAATATATAACTTATTTAGTTACAGCATAGAATGTAGATCTGAACAGCACTGATCTCACTTTACAGGTAGCTAACCTCCATCCCTTTTCCCTGCTGGAAAGGACAATGCTGTGAGATGACTCTGGCCTCACTGTGTACTACAAGGGTACAGTCCTTTCTTGGGTTATATTCATTCATCACCAAATTTCCAAATGAAAACTGGGTTTTATTTGAATTCAATTAACCAGCTGTTTACACTTTTTTTTTTACATAGTTGAACTTCAAGTAGAATGTAAATTGCCTGAGTGCCAGCACTACTTTGTACTTTTTCTTTGTTTCCCCAATACCTAATCCATAGGCTGGCACTTGGTGTGAATCTTGTGAGTTGAACTTAACCGAATGGAGAAAACATCCAGATTGTTTATTCTACCTTGATATTTTGGTGATAGGTAATGGCATGTAATTGGTGGTTGGTCAGTGTAACCTTCATCTCATAGTAAGTGATTTTGCTTTCTAAACTCTAGGGTTGGTGTTGTTGTTTATCGTTGCTTCTTTGTGTATATATGTTGGGTTTTGTTTTGTTTTGTTTTTTACAAACTCTAATTCCAGAGGTGTCTCCTGCTTGGTTTTTTCATCTTTTAATCTTAATGCATGTCACAAATTACTGGATCAAAGACGTGCTTAGCTACTGCCACTGGGAAAACCATGGGTGTTGAGTGTCAATTTCATGGAGTCTCTTCTTGTTGAGGATAAATGAATGGTTGATAAAGAGTCTGTACAGAAGTATCAGGATTCTAGAGAATGCCATCCTTTTATTTCTTATTGCTTCAGGGTTTGGGATTTTCTTACCTGATCAACTAGATACATGGTACACTTTCCTTTGTTCTGATGGTGATGTTAAATCTCAACAGATTATCTGAAAATTATGCTATCAGGCAAAGTACCCAATGACTGCATCTTTTTTTTTTTAACTTAGGAAAGTCATACATCAATTTTTGCCATACAAACTGGACTTCAAGATTTTTTTCCCATCAGTATGCTAAACTAGTTTAAGGACTAATATGTTCCCTATTTTGAAATAGGACCCTAGCTGCCTTTTCTTATCAGAGATTCTAAAAAATATAAAAGAATATGAAAGATCCTGTAGTCTGACTTTCTCTTCCTCTCCTTCCACATTTTACTGGTAAGAAGTTGGAAGTGCCAAAGAGATTATATAACTTACCCAACATTACAAGTCTTCCCATTGTTAAGCTAGGGCTTTTTTTTTTTCTTTCTGTTTTTGACACAATAGGCTACCTCCTAAATCTTGTAAATTAATATTAAAATATAAAGGTTTTTTTTGTTTCATTATTAGATATACACACATATTTATATATATTTACATATAGATATAAATATATCTATATATCATAATGCACAAAATAAAGGGGAGAAAGGAAGCAAGTGCCCCGAAAAAACTTGTTAAGTATGAGAAACTCTCAAATACACATAATCACAGACTTTGACTTTGGAAAGGACCTCATCACCTTTCAGATTAAACTCATTAGGAAAAGGAATTGCCACTATCCAAAACATCCTATCCGTTTGCTTAACTCTTTGGTAACTTTCTCACTGGAAACAGCATCTTCATTTTCATATATTTGTAAACATATTCAAAGGACACAGTGTGGTGGAGTGGATAGCACCCTTGGAGTCAGGACAATCTGGGTTCAAGTCCTGCCTTTGATACTTCCTGACTGTGTGGCACTGACTAAGGTACTTCCCTTCTCAGGAACCCTGAGCTGTCGCTCTGTCTTTGTCTCTGGTTGGCAGGGCAGATGCAGGTCTTCACTGCTAGAGGGAGTTTGTGTTTTGGTCATTCCATCTACCACTTAAATCACAGGTCCATAGCAACTATAATAAAAATAGTCACTTAAAGTTCTATTTCCTTGTCATATCCTGACAAATAGTTGGCACCAACTCTCCCAACCCATTTAAAAGGAGCTCAGATCTCCAGATGAACAAAAATCCAACCAAGGGCTCACTGCCATGCCTGCATAGCACCAACCTTCTTTGTAAACAAGGGATCATGGCTTAAGACCTCATCAGGCCTTAAAGAGTTTCCAAATATTAGGGCATTTGATGTTATATACATACCACCAACGTGCTGTTGGCATCAAATGTGAGAATATGGGTATCATTTTTAATCACATAGAGTTATAAATGTTAATTCTCTGAGATGTATCCCTATAGCCCCCCAATATGGCCATGTTTCCAGGCTAGGCTTTTTTTTACTTCTTTGGGTCAAACTATTGAATTCTTCCTCAGGTTGACTTCTTGAAAGACTTAAATTCTTTAAATGATCAAAACGCTCCAATATTGTGAAGGATGTTCTTAACTATAACACTGATTGAATGGGAAAACTTGTAAGATTTGGTAGCCAATTGTAGAGTCTTCTAGATTCATCCCCTGAATCCAGGCAATTGTATCACCTGTGTTACTTTAGCCTTCCCAAAGAAGTGACCCTGAGACCCAAAGGCCTTTCAACACCAAAGCTCAACTGCATCAGAAACTTTGCATTGCCTTGACAAATATAAGAAGGAAAGAAAGAAGGGGAAAAGGCTGGGAGGAGTGAAGGAAGGAAGGAAGGAAGGAAAGAAGGAAGGAGCAAAGGAAGGAAGGAAGGAACAAAGGAAGGAAGGAAGGAGGGAAAGAGGAAGGAAGAAAAGAAGGAAGGAAGGAGGGAAGGAAGGAAAGAAGGAAGGAGAAAGGAAGGGATGAACAAAGGGAGGGAGGGTGGATGGATGAATGCCATTTTTCTTTTGAGTAAGGTGCTGTGTCTTGCCTTCATCTCTGTTTCTCAATAACCTACTACACTTGTTCTTTCTTAGATATATAATTATTTATTAGTTTTTTTTGTTTTTACTTAAATTATTTAGACTTTTTGTCTTTTAGTTAATTTAAAAGGTGAGGGGGAAACAGGGTATTATTAGATTAACTAACATATGTAAATAGGGAGTGGTTCCTACTCATGTTACCACACAAACCTTTTGTGACTGATTAAAGGAAGGAGAAAAACAAAGAAAAAACCCTTTGCTTTAAACTGAAAATTAAGGATTCATTTTATAAAGATGTTGTAGAGTACTTTGGTATGGCACAGTGTTTGCTCTCCCCCAGATAAATAACTATAGAAATCCATCCTCTCTCTGTCTCTGTCTCTGTCTCTGTCTCTCTCTCTCTCTCTCTCTCTCTCTCTCTCTCTCTCTCTCTCTCTCCCTCTCCCTCTCCCTCTCCCTCTCTCTTTTTTTCTCTCTCCCCTGTCTCTCTCTGTGTATGTCTCTCTGTCTCTCACACATACACACACTACAAGCTAGCAGTATATGCAGTAATGTGATACAGCATAAATAATGAAACAGCCTTGGTTTTAGGGTCAGAGAACCTTGGTTCACCCCTACCTCTGTCACTACCTGAATGAGCTTAGTCAAGTCCTTTAACTCTCCTGAGTTTTTATTCCCCCTCTGTACAATGCAGGGCTTGCATTCAGCGGTCTCTGAAATCTCTTCTGGATTCTGTGTCTTCTCTTCTGTCTACCAGGGATACTGTCAGGGTTCGGTTTATTAAATGAAAGGCTTTTATTGAGAAATATAAATTCTCTCTAGAACTCAGACATCTCTAATAGAATTGGATTTCTGTCCAAACTGTACGACTTGAAATTTCTTTCTCTTATGAACCCATAAAAGGGGAAAACAAAGTAACCAAGGACTGAGAGGAAAAGGAA
>CM053770.1:9519433-9539783 GCA_028658325.1 Potorous gilbertii
CTTAGTAGGTTCAGCAGGTCTATTAATACATTGTCACAAAAGAAATTGTATTCCTTTGTTCAGAAAATAAAGGCTACTCTTCCCGTCAACTCACCTTTTGAGGAATTCCGAGGCTGCTGTGATCCTTCAGTTTCAGAGTATATCCCACTTATTTTCTTAGAAGTAAAAATTAAGTAGAAGACAAGAGTTGTTGAACAAGGTCATGATGGTAAGAAAAAAATCAATAAAGGACTCAATAGGAAAAGACTCCTTTGGTACCGGAAATTGGCTTCTGACAATACCATAAAGGTGAGAGAACTTAAGGCACTGATATTGCCAAGTACATCTAGTGATTTGGCATACATGTAAATATAAAAATGAAGCAGTCCCTACATTCAAGATACTTACATTCTATCAGGAGAAAAAGAGAAGGAAGGAAGAAAGGACGGAAGGGAGGAAGGAAGGAAGCGACGGAGGGGGGTAGGGAGAGAGGGAGGAGTGAGCATTTATTAACCACTCACTACTTAGCTCTACAATAAGTTCTGAGGATACAAATGAAAACAATCCTTTTACTCAAGGAACTTGTATTCTAGTGGTGGAGACAACACACTTAGGGTAGTAGTTCTGAGGGAAGGAGGAGATACTATCTGGGGAAAAAATGAAGCCGTAAGGGAATAGATTGATATACATCATTCATGATTGGGGTAAAGTTGTTTCAATCACAATTTATTGGAGAAAGAAAGTCTACTGGAGAGACTGTGGACTTGGCTGGAGAGTCAAGACTAAAGGAAAGGATTTTTTTTTGGTTTGTTTGTTTGTTTTTCCTGAAATAGTGGTTGAGGTATTCATCATTCAGAAGAATGAGACCCTAGAGAGGATATTTCCCTGTAAGGATTTTTAACCTATGGTTCATGGGCTTCCTTTGTAAACATAGTTTTAAAATTGAATTTCATTATAATGAGTTTCCTATGTGTTTAATTGTATGCTTTTAAAAGCCATCATTCTGAGAAGGGGTCTGTAAGTTTCACCAGACTGCCAAGGACATGAAGACAGAAAAGGTTAAGGACCCTTAGTTTAGACTCTAGAACACAGTCTCATATATTTTTATATTTATATACCACATAAATTTGACGTGTTAGCAGCTGCATGGACCATACAAGGCTTCAGTGTAGGAGATAGCACCTGACCTTGGCTTTAAAAGAATCTCTGGAATCTGAGGTGTAGCCCGAAGGTGGAACATTCCAGCAATAGAAGATAGTTTGTGTAAGAACATTGAGTTAGTGATGGAATGTATGTGTGAGGAAGAGGAAAATGCCAGTCTCAGTGTGTGAAGGGGAGGAAATTTTCATCCAAGAACCAAGAGGACACTGGAATAGTTGCTTTATATATATATATTTTAAATAGAGATGTCATGGGCTTATATAAACTGTACCACTCATGTTTTCAAGATGTTTCTTTTCTCTATACTGAGGAATGTGATGAATTTATTGTCTTTTCCTTAAAAGTAGTCAACCCCTCAAAGGAAAACCTCCTCCCATGTCTCATTGCACTGGGCATGGGACCCTGACTTCTCAAAGACTATGGCAGTGAAACCCATGTCCTATGAAGTCAGAGACTTTTGGGCATCAGGAGCCCAGAGAGATTATTAGGGGAGAAACAGCCTAGCTTGGTTTGGTCAGGTTGAAAATGATATTCGGGGAGGTGGTACCCATTCTAATGAAATGATGAATTTGGAATGTTTTGAGACAATTGAGGAGAAATTACTGAACTAGGCTCAATGAGAAGGGAGACTTATAGAGCTAAGGCATGTGTGTGTGTGTGTGTGTGTGTGTGTGTGTGTGTGTGTGTGTTGGGGGATAAGTTAATATGAAGTTATTATATTATATTTATTATATAATTATATGCTATGCAATTTAAATATATTAGTTATGTAACTATAAATAAATACAAAGTTAAGAGTAATATAAAAGTCACTAGATTTGGAACCCAAAGCCCTGAATTCAAATTCTAGCTCTCCTATTTAATGCTTGTGTGATCATGAGCAAGCCTCATCATTGCTCTGAGTCTTGGTTTTCTCCCTATATTTCAGGCCTTAATCAACTCAACCCCCAAGGGATGCTAAGGGAGTACCCTTGGTCAAGGTGTCCTTCCTCTCCTCCAACTTGTAGAAGCATGGATCTATATAATCCATCCTTGGCTGCCAGGGAAGACATTGCCATCAACTGATCTAAGGATGGAACTAGAACTCCAAAGGGTCTTTGGGAAGTCTAATCCCCTCCAGACCCTTCAAAACTTGTGAGGAACCCTCTGACCAAAATGGGCAGGGGTATATGAAACCTAAGGCCAAAGCCAAAGCCTCTCCTCCTCTGCTCTTGCCCCTGCCTCAGGTGATGCCTTCTCAGTGGATTTAGTTAGAACTTTGTACTTGTTCTACTTCCTGGAAACTCCTCAATTCCAACTAACTTAATTTTTTTCCAAGACTCACAGGGACTGGTAAAAGTATCTCCTCTTCTAGAGCTGGCTTCTTATCTGTCATTATTTCACTTCAATAAACAACTTACATGAAGGCCTAAATAATTGGGAAAATATCAGTTGCTCATGGGTAGGCTGAGCTAATATAATAAAAATGACAATCCTACCTAAGTCCATTCAGTGCCACACCAATCAAACTACCAAAAATATTTTCTAGAACTAGAAAAGATAATAACAAAATTCATCTGGAGGAACAAATGGTCCAGAATATTAAGGGGATTAATGAAAAGAAGTGCTCGAGAAAGTGGCCTAGCTCTACCAGATCTTATATTATAAAGCAGCAATCATCAAAATTCCTTGGCACTGGCTAAGAAATGGAGTGCTGGATCGGTGGAATAGGTTAGGTACCCAAGACACAGTAGTCAATGACTCCAGTAAGCTACTGTTTGATAAACCCAAAGCCCAACTTCTGCGATAAGAACTCACTATTTGATGAAAAACTGCTAGGGAAACTGGAAAATAGAATGGTAGAAACTGGTAATAGACTAAGATTTTATACCATATACCAAAAGAAAGTCTAAATGGGTACATGTTTTAGATATAAAGGCTGATACCATAAGGAAACTGGGAGAACAAGAACTAGTTCACTCGTCAGATTTACGAAGAATGGAAGAATTTATAACCAAACATGAGGTAGAGAACATTATGAAATGCAAAAATATATAATCTTGATTACATTAAATTCAAAAGTTTTTGCATAAACCAAGCCAATGCAATCAAGATTACGAGAGAAACACAAAATTGGTTAATTTTTACAACCAGTTTCTTTGATTTCTAAAGTTTCATTTCTAAAATAGAGAACTGAATCAAATTTTCAAGAATGCAAGTCATTCCCCAATTGATAAATAGTCAAGGGATATGAATAGGTAGTTTTAGATGAAGAAATTAAAGTTATCTATAATTATATAAAAATGCTATAAATTCATTATTAATTAGAGAAATGGAAATCAAAACAACTCTCGGATACTACATCACACCTATCAGGTTGGCTAATATGCAAAATAGGAAAATGATAAATACTGGAGAAGACATAGGAAAATCAGAACACTAATGCACTGTTGTGGAGTTGTGAATTGATTCAACCATTCGGTTGACAATTTGGAGCTACGCTCAAGGGACTAAAAAAAATGTATACTCCCTTTGACCCAGCAATATCACATCTAGATCTGTATCCCAAAAACACCATAAAAATGGGGAAAAGACCCACATGCTCAAAAATATTTATAGCAGCTCTTTTTGTGGTGGCCAAGAATTGGAAATTGAGGGGATGTACTGAGGAGACATTGGGGAATGACTGAACAAATTGTGGTATATAAATTGAATGTAATGGAATACTATTGTGCTATAAGAAACGATGAGCAGGCCAACTTCAGAAAAACCTGAAAAGACTTACATGAAATGATACTGAGTCAAATAAGCAGAAATAATTGGACATTGTATACAGAAACAATCACACTGTTCGATTACTGACTTTGAAAGACTTATGTCTTCTTAGCAATGCAAGGATCTATAACAACTCCAAATGACTCATGATGGAAAAAGCAATCCACATCCAGAGAAAGAACTGTGGGGTCTGAATGCAGATTGAAGCACACTATTTGCTCTCTCTCTCTTTCTGTTTTGTTTTGTTTTTTCTTTCTTGTGGCTTCTCCCATTCATTCTAATTCTTCTTTACAAAAAGACTAATGTGAAAATATGTTTAATAAGAATGCATATGTGGAGCCTTCATCAGATTGCACACCATCTTAGGGAGGGGGAAGGGGAGAAAATTTAAAACTCAAAAGCTTATGGAAGTAAATGTTGAAAACTAAAATTAAATAAATTAATTTTAAATAATAAACAACTTTCAAAGACTTTTCACACATAGTCTAAAGCTTATGAGTTATTGATTGATTTGTTAACTAATTAAGACACTTTATGACCTGCTTAAGGTATCGAAGCCAAGATCACGTAGGTGGTTTTGATCCAACCCTTGAAGCCTCATTTTACAGATGAGGGAACTGTGTCCCAAAGAGGTGAGGTGACTTGACCAACATCAAAAAGGCCATAAGCAGAAGAACTAGAGTGACCTCCAAGGTTGAGCTGAACCTGCAAACCTGTTATTTCATGATTTTATAGCAACTCTGTAAGGCAGGTGCTATTACTATTGTCAATTAAAAATGAAGAAATTGACACTAGACATAGAACATAAGTTCAGTAGTGGTCTACTGCCACTGCATGAGAAAACAGACACTGAGAGTGATGTGACCGCTCTTCCAACATCTCACCCAAGTACTAATGTCAAAGGAAAATCAAATAGGCACCTCTTCAAGCCACAATACTTGTCTAAGAAGTGTATCACCAAAACTGTAGGACATTGATATCTCTTTGACAGTCTTAACTTGCAGGGATGTGGTGAGATACAACCTAAAGATGTGGTGATAAAGCTATGAAATTCTGGGACAAGAATCCTGCCAGTTGGACTCAAACTTCAAAAGCCAAAAGAATTTACTGCATGAAAGAAAGAAGGACTGAGCATACCTTGTTGCTCACAGATGAGGATAGTGAACCTGACTGGCCCCAGTGACACATTCTTTATGGAGTGCAAGTTCAGCCTCAAATGTCAATTGGCTGATTGCTGCATATTATTTGGACTGGTGCCTGGTCACATTCCAATATCATCTGACCCAATAGTGTAGATTTGGCCACTTGGTTAAAAACGTTTTCAAGTATTTACCATACAGTTAAGGCTCATATAAATTTATGAGGGACAGAACTGTATAGGTAATCTTGATGTTGCTAAAATTCACATCTAGTCAAATGTTATCATAGAAAGAGAATTGAATCTTGGGATCCAGGGGCCTGAGTTTGGATCCTGTCTTCAGTTCTTTCAGAATCACTAACGTCACAGTCTTATGCCTCTTCTCTGAACACTTTCACCCTCTTGAAATTACTTTGGATTGATTTGTATGTAGTTTGTGCTTACTCAAATGTACACAGATGTACTCTGTGTCTAGCACATCCTGGCTGTTTGGTTCTGGCCAAGGCACTTAACTTCACATTTTCCAAATTAACACTGAATAGACATAGTTTCCTTTCAAAGAGCTCATCAATCCAAATGAAGTAATAAAATTGAGAGGCAAGGGAAGAGAAGGGACGAAAAAGGGGAAGAGGAAGGGGAGTGAGAAAAAAAGAAAGAAAGAGAAAGAAAAGAAAATGTGTACTGATGAATACAAGCTCGATGAGGGAAGGGATAACTTTGCTTTTGCCTTTGAATGCCCAATGACTTAGCATGGTGCCTTACATGCTTGTTGAATTGATTCCTAACTAACTGGTTGACCCTATTGACAGCTACTCCACCTCAGTTATTTCATCAGTAACTTCGGGACAATAATCCTTTCCCTTTACCTCCTTCACATGGTTGTTTGAAGAAAAGCACTTAGTAAACCACAAAGTGCCATAGAAATATGAGGTATTGTATTATATGAGGGGGAAGTGTCATTCAATGTCTCTTTAAAGAAATCATTGGCAACATTGAAGAGAGTAGTTTCAGTTGAATGATGAAAGCAGAGACCAGAGTGAAAGGTTTATATTGAAGTCCCATAGTAGAAAGGCAGGAGGTGAAGAGGATGGAAAGACTGTGAACTAGGCACTGAACTGATTGAAGAGGGAAGGAGAGTATCCTGAGGATCAATAGCTAATAAACTAGGGTATAGGTTGGGTGGCCAATTGGGCTAGTGTGAAAACTCAAAGGGAGAGAAGATGATGAGTGAACTTGTTTGAGGGGGAGTCTAGGATGGCATAGGTGAGTGAGGAGGATTTCACCTGTCCCATCTAGACCAGAGAGCTGGGAATATGAGAGGATTCTGAATTGGGCCTGCCTCAAGTCATTCCCCTGTAGTTTATGTCTGATATTGCAACAAAATAGGAAATCCATTGGGCCTTCCACAGTGAGGAAAAGATTTATTTAGTCAATGCCACAAAAGGATATTCAACCAAGATATACATCAAGGATACCTCAAGGGGTTTCAGATGAGCCAAGCTCCCCTACATCTGAGTTGCCCATTGTTTTCTACCAGCAAAACGTCAGAGGCAGCAGCTGGGAATTTGTGGATGTTTTACACTCATGCAACCAGGAAATGATGTCAACAATTGGAGCCTTTATCCTCCTGAACCTACCATGTCTTGAGGATGGTTTCCATAACTTTTAAGAAAAAAAATTCACCTAATCTGTATGTGGAAAGGGGGTTAGGACACTATTCTTCCCATAAAGCAAAATGTTAGCCAAGGAAAGGGAACTAAAGGAGGCTTAAAGAGGAGGAAGAAGAAGAGGAGGAACAAATGTGAAAGAGAAAGGACAATAACTTCCTTAGCTAAACACTTTCAAAAACACTTTCCTTGTTATTTCAGTAGATCCTCACAATGCCATAAGGTTATATCTATAGCTTTTATTATTTACATTTTAAAGAGTATAAAACAGGACCAGGAGAAGGAATTGACTTACCCAAGGTCATACAGCTATTGTCAAAGGGGAGATTTGAACTTATGCCTCCCTGACCCCAAGTCTGATGCTCTATCCTTTCACCACACATTAAAAGAATTGGAAGATTTCTAGGTTTTCTGGGGATGATGTATGGAAAAATATAGGCAACCCACTTATAGAATAAGAAGGCAAGGAGGGATCACTCCCTGTATGTACAGAAAAGGCAAGCGTACCAATGAAACCATGAATCCACTCAAGTAACAAATTTAGTTAAGAAATTGATTTCAAAAAATGATTTCTGCTTATAATGGATAAACAGAGGTCGTGGTATCAGACCTGCATATAATAAGAATGTTTACATGAAACAAGCTGGGATAACAGTGCCATCCCTGTAATGGATTCTCATTACCAATTGCAAGCTTCCCAAAAGCAATGATATTTTTAGAGGCCTGCATGAAGCAGGCCAGCTGTCTCCATCCAGCTGCCATGATCCTTTTCCCATCAGATCTCTCCAGAATCAAGGAAGCAGAGAAAACACTTTCCCTGCCAAGTGACAAGAGGCATTTCTTTTAAGAGGAGTTAGGCAACTTCAAGAATTTATGGTGGCCCAGTGAGATTTCCATGTATTCAATTTGCAAAAGGCCTTTAGCTGGAAGGGAACAGGGAAGAATTAAATTTCTTGGTATAGAAGAGACATTAAACAGTAACATAGAGATATAACACACAACAGAATAGGAGGGCATGATGATGTTCCTATGATTTCATGGATATAAGGAATTCTCAACAAAGAAATCTCTCTACAAAGGCTGATCAACATTTGCTCTCTGCCTATAGAATTTTAGTTGCGAGTTTTGTCCATTGATATGATTTCTGTCCCTGCCTGCCCATAAAACTATCCAATGTCCTGGGGGCCTCCCTTATCCCTTCTTAACCCTTTCTGTGTGCATCATGGAGCTTTTGGAGTCTGGAGAAGCCTATGGAGCCCTTCTCATAATCTCGTTTTTAAAGCAAAAATACTTAGGATTGTGAAAGAAATCAATTGTGTTGAAATACAATGATCCAATATTCTGAGTAATAACAGCTAAGATTTAAATGGTACTTTAATGTCCACAAAGAACTTTCTAAATACCATCTGATTTTATTGACACAGACCTGGCAATAGTACTATCTTTATCACCATTTCACAGATGAGGGAACTAAGGCTGAGAGGGTCTTTTCTGATAACAAATCTTCTTGAAAATTGTCTTTTACAGCACGTTTTGTGCCCACAGAATCATTGTTTGTTTGCTTTTACTTAGATCTACCATGTGTCTGTCCTTCACCATATAAGTCACCTGCAATGTCAATCACAGCACATTGACTGACAGAGAACATGTGTCCAAGAAACATTTGATGATTGATTAATTCTTCAGAGATCATGGAAATGTAGAACCCTTAGCCCTGTAGATAATTGAAAAAATATCGATGTTAAAATGTGTGAGAAAATATCATTGCAACACTGAAAAGTTAAGTGACCCTACCCTAACCTTAATTCTACAGCAGCACTTGAACCCAGATCTTCCGATTATAAGGCCAATTCTCTATCAACTGACCCAGTGTGCCTCATCCTCACACACAATATAGGATGTGACAAGTTCATCAGAAAACTACTAAACAGAGGATGGTGTTTGGACTAAAAGAAAAGGATATTATTGACCAGAAGACCAGAGCAGACTAAGGACCAATTCACTTAGAGTTTATTAGGTTCCCACTGGGCTCAGGACTATTGTATTGTGTTGGGGATGTTTGAAATTATTTGAAATTAACTGACTGTACTGAGACTAAAAATTTGCCCTTATTACACTGGGGTATCATAGTAAGAGATAAGTTGGCTATAGAATTGTGGAACGAATAGTTTATTTTGAGGGGGAGGGGGATAGGGAGCTGCCTCCTTTCTTCTATAAATTGGTGTAGTATTCTATACTAGTTTTCCAGCCCCATCAGTTGCTTGAGAGAGATGATGCAGTATAGAGAGGGCCCTCATCCATAAAATCACTAAACCCAACTGTGGAAAATGGAGTTCACTATCAGAAATCAGTGTCTGATATCTGGTCTGTTGCATATCAGTGTGACTAGGCTATCATTACTGCAGGAAAGGCTAGAGAGGACCCTAGGAGCACTTTCTTTTTTGAGTCTTATGTCTTTTTTTAAAAAAAATTTATTTATTTGAGTTTTCAACGTTCATTTCCACAAAATTTTGAGTTCCAAATTTTCTCCTCATCTCTCCCCCACCCCAAAACATCCAGTATTCTAATTACCCCTATCACCAATCTGCCCTCTCTTCTAACATTCCTCCTTTCCCTTAGCCCCATCTTCTCTTTTGTCCTGTAGGGCAAGATAAATTTCTATACCCCATTACCTGTATTAGTTTTATGCAAGAACAATACTCAACAGTTGTTCCTAAAACTTTTAGTTCCAACTTCTCTTCCTCCTTCCCTCCCCACCCAACCCCTTTGGGAAGACAAGCAATTCAATATAGGCCATATCTGTGAAATTTTGCAAATGACTTCCATAATAGTCGTGTTGTGTAAGACTAACTATATTTCCCTTCATCTTATCCTGCCCCCATTTCTTCTATTCTCTCTTTTGACCTTGTCCCTCCCAAGACTGTTGACTTCTAATTGCTTCTTCCTCCCATTGCCCTCCCTTCCTTCATCCCCCACACCCTGCTTATCCCCTTCTCCCCCACTTTCCTGTATTGTAAGATAGGTTTTCATACCAAAATAAGTGTGTATTTTATTCCTTCCTTGAGTCAAATGTGATGAGAGTAAGCTTCATGTTTTCACTCTCACCTCCTCCCTTTTTCCCTCCACTGAAGTCTTTTACTTGCCTCTTTTATGAGAGATAATTTGCCCCTCTCCATTTCTCCCTTCCTCCTCCCAATATATTCCTCTTTTACCCCTTAATTTCATTTTTTTAGATATGATCCTATCCTATTCAACTCAACCTGTGCTCTGTGTGTGTGTGTGTGTGTGTGTGTGTGTGTGTGTGTGTAATCCCACCAACTATCCAGATACTGAAAAAAGTTTCAAGAGTTACAAATATTGTCTTTCCATGTAGGAATGTGAACAATTCAACTTTAGTAAGTCCCTTATGATTTCTCTTTCCTGTTTACCTTTTCATGGTTCTCTTGATTCTTGTGTTTGAAAGTCAAATTTTCTTTTCAGCTCTGGTCTTTTCATCAAGAATGCTTGAAAGTCCTCTATTTCATTGAAAGATAATTTTTTTTCCTCTGAAGTATTATACTCAGTTTTTCTGGGTAGGTGATTCTAGGTTTTGGTCCTAGTTCCTTTGACTTCTGGAATATCATATGCCACACCCTTCAATCCCTTAATGTAGAAACTGCTAGATCTTGTGTTATTCTGATTGTATTTCCACAATACCTGAATTGTTTCTTTCTAACTGCTTGCAATATTTTCTCCTTGACTTGGGAACTCTGAAATTTGGCCACAATGTTTCTAGGAGTTTCTCTTTTTGGATCTCTTTCAGGAGCTAATTGGTGGATTATTTCAATATTTATTTTGTCCCCTGGTTCTAGAATATCAGGGAAGTTTTCCTTGATAATTTCATGAAAGAGGATATCTAGGCTCTTTTTTGGAACATGGGTTTCAAGTACTCCCATAATTTTTTAAATTGTCTCTCCTGCATCTATTTTGCAGGTCAGTTATTTTTCCAATGAGGTATTTCACATTATCTTCCATTTTTTCATTCTTTTGGGTTTTTTTGTGATTTCTTGCTTTCTCAGAAAGTCATTAGCCTCTATCTTTTCCCTTCTAATTTTTAAAGAATTATTTTCTTCAGTGAGCTTTTGAACCTTCTTTTCCATTTGGCTAATTCTGTTTTTTAAAGCATTCTTCTCTTCATTGACTTTTTGAACCTCTTTTGCCAATTGAGTTTGCCTATTTTTAAAGGTGTTGTTTTCTTCAACATGTTTTTGGGTCTCCTTTAGTAAGTTGTTGACCTGCTTTTCATGATTTTCTTGCATCTCTCTCATTTCTCTTCCCAGTTTTTCCTCCACCTCTCCTACTTGATTTTCAAAATCCTTTTTGAGCTCTTCCATGGCCTGAGACCATTGAATATTTATTTTGGATGTTTGGGAGACCGAAGCCTTGATTTTTATGTCTTTCCCTAATGGTAAGCATTGTTCTTCGTCATCCAAAAGGATAGGAGAAGATATTTGTTCACCAAGAAAGTAACCTTCTATAGTCTTATTTTTTTCCCAACCAGGGGTTTTACAATCCAACAATGGGTGTAGGTTGCTGTGGAAGCTGCTTCTGCCTGTAGCCGGAGCTATGGGAAGGCCCTTCTCCCTTCTTGGTCAGCTGAAAAACTCTGTCACTTAACTTTGGTGCCTGTGGGTTGAGGGATCTGCGAATGGCTGCTACTGCAACAGGGGATTCTGCCCCCGAGGCCTGTTCTCATCCTCCTCCCAGAGCTGCAACGCAAGGCTGGGCTAGGCTCCACTCCACGTCTGGTGCAACAGACATTTCCTGTCAGCCTTTCAGATCATCCTGGGCTGGAAATCTCCTCCATTGTGTTGTTCTGTGGCTTCTGCTGCTCTAGAATTTGTTGAGAGTCTTTCTTTGCAGGTATTTTATGGGCTGTGGAGGAAGAGCTAGTATATGTGCATCTTTCTACTCTGCCATCTTGGCTCTGCCCCCAGCACTTTCAATTATCCTGATAAAAATATACAATTTTATCAATACAATTATCAGTTCAACTCCTCTCCCTCTCCCTCCACCCCAGGGGCCCTGCAAAATCAGCCTGGCCTCTGAACCAAGTTTTCCTAGCTATTCCTCAAGGAAAAATCATGTGCCATTGCTGAGCCATACCAAGTAGCCTAGCATAGGGGAAAAAATATTTTGCAAAAACAAGATGAAACTCAATAGGGACAAATATTAGGAACAGTGCATTAGGCTTTAAAAACAAAAAGTGAAGAAGACAAATTTATAAGCTGGGCAGAAATACAGCAGAATAAGATTCATGAGTCATACTCTACTAGAAGTAGAGGTTTAGTCAGCAAGCAGTGCTGGTCAGTTTTGTTTGGGAGCTGGGTTTCTGTTTTTTGGTTAAATTGAAATCCAATATTCTTTGTATACTGCAATGTATGACAGGCATAATGGAGACAGAGATGGCCATGGAGGCAGTAAGACTTGGGTTCCATTTTTGCCTCAGATCAACACTAACCTTTCAGTGCCTCAGGTAACTCAAGCAATGAATAGTCAGTCTGTACTGGTAGGAGTTTTCCTGGAGTTCTCTAAACCTAGGAAATTGAAGACCCAAACAAAAATCAAAGGAAATGTATGGGGGGAAGATGCAGGACCCGGAAAGTAGTCATAGCAAACAATGAAAACCAAACAAAAAGCCACGAAGCAAACCCCAATTTTAGGAACAGAATACCATTGTGAGTGGGCAACAGAGACTCTGGGGTCATTGTTTTTAAACTAATAGACAATGTCAGCATTACATTATGTCCTCCATACCACATTTTGAAGGAGATGTTGACAAACTAGACAGTGTACGAAAGAGATTTCTCAGATGGGGAGGGAATTTGTGTTACATAGTGAACAAGAGAAGATATAGTGATCCCTGGTTTCAAAAATCTGAAAGACTGTAATGTGGAGGAGACACTGCAGCTTCCAGTGGAACACCTAGAACCAATGGACTAAAATGTCAAATGAAGGCAAGTTTCCTTTCTATGCATGCAAGACATGTCTGACAGTATGTGGTACTCTTTGAGATCAGTACAATAAAGGAGATGACTGAAGGAATTGCTGTCTGGGGTGCTTCTATGGTTTCATTCCTCCATATCTTAAAATATCCTTTAATATCAGAATGTTTTCTAGACCACTGGTTCTAGATTCTAGTCAATACTTTCAAGTAGACAGGTTCCATCTGGGCTTCAGGTAAGATAGGAATCTAATTAGACAGAACACCTGTGAGTGCTTTCATTATGTCTTGTTCTTAAGAAATGAATGTAAAAAGAGAAGAAAAATATACTGGGAGGTAGGGTAGGGTAGGTAAAGGAAGGTTAGGGGCATGCATGTAGAAGTCAATACAAAGAGAATTGGATCAGAGGAGGTTGACAGCTGGACTTCACTCTCATCTGAACTGGTGGAAGGAAGGAAGGACAGAGACAGAGACACAGAAAGAAACAGATAACAGTGTTCAGAAATAGATTTCACTCAACAGAGAAACAGAAAAAGGGGAGAGGGGGAGATTATAGAAAGGGCATATTAAGGGAAGGATTAGTATTAAGGAAAGCAAGCTCTAATTACGGATATACAAGAAATATATAGAGCTATTTTTAGATGGCAAAGATTAGAAATCTGAGGTGCCCATAAATTAACAAGTCATAAAATATAAATGTGATAGAATCTTATTGTGCTATACTAAAGGATGAAGGAAATTGATAAGAGGAACTTGCTAAGACTTGTATGAACTGATATATAGTGAAGTGACCAGAACCAGAGGAACAATTTACCCAGAGACAACAGTGCGGTATAGACAAACAACTGAAAGAATTGGGAACTCAGATCAGAGTAATGGCCAACCACGATACCGGAGAATTAATGGGGAAGCTTCCTTCCTACCTCCAATGACACATGTGTGTGTATATATGTACGTATGTATATGTTTACATATACATACGTACATATATACACACATATATATATTGACATGGCCAACACAGAAATTTATTTTGCCAAACTAGACATGTTTGTAACAAGAATTTTGTGATCTTCCATTCCCAATCAGAGGGGAGAGATGAGATGGTGGGGGGAAGGTCAGATTGAAGGGAGAGGTGGGGTGTTTCTGCAGGCTAAAAATAATGTTTTGCAAACCTTAAACCAATAGATAAGTGACTACTTTCATTGTTATCATTTCTAACATTCCATCTAAGAAATCCTCTAATCTCAAGTGCTGAGACAACGCCAGTACTCTGTAATCTATGGAACCGTATGTTCACCTGGGTTTGGATTTTAGGTAGCAACCAGCCACTCTGAAAGTTGCGTCCCAGAATACCAGTAGATATCCTGGTCACACCTGATAACCCTGGGTGTCCCCCACAAGGCTCTATTCGGTATCCTTTTCTCCTCTTTACTCTTTCACTTGGTGAATCTTATGGATTCAACTCTCTTCTCTAAGCAGATGATTCTCAGATCTTGTTGTCCAGCCCTCACCTCTTTCTTGATCTCCAGTTTCCCATCTTAATCTGGATGTCCTATAGATATCTTAAACTCAATATGTCCAGAACTGAACTTTTTGCTCTACTCCCCACCACGACCATCAAACTCTTTTTCCTAACTCACCGATAGCTTCGTAACTTAGGTGTTAACCTTGAATCCTTATTAACTCTCACCCTGCCCGTCATATTTGTTCTGTTGCCAAAGCAAGTCAAAATTGTAAAACTACTTTTGTAACATCTCTTGGGTATCCCCGCTTCTCTTCTCTGATACTGATCACCACCCTGATCCAGGCCCTCTGATCTGGATCTGAATTGTTGCCATATCCTGCTCCTTGGTTTTCTTGCCTCAAGTGCTACTTTCTCCAGTCCATCCCCCACTCAGCTGCCTAATTAATCTTCCTAAATGGCAGTTCTAACTATATCACCTATTCAATCAACTCTGGTGGTTCCCTATTACCTCCAGGAATCACATTAAAAATCTTCTGTTTGACTTTGAATCTTTATAGCTGATCCCTTCTTACCTTTACCTTCCTCCCTTTCCCATTTTCTGTGATCCAGTTAACACTGTCTTTTTTGCTTTTCCAAGTATGAGGCACACTATTTTCTAGCTCCAGACATTTTCATTGACTGTCCACAAGGAGTAGAAGGCTATTCCTTCCTTATCTCTACTTCCTGGCTTCCCTGGCTTTCTTCAAATCTCAGCTAAAGTCACTCCTTCTACAGGGAACCTCTATCAATCACCCTGGGTTCTGGCACCTTCCCTCTGTTGAGTTACTGGTTTTTGCCCTTCTTTATACCCCTAACACTTGGCACAGCTCCTGGAACATATGAAATGCTTAATTTGCTTGTTGACTTCACTGACTTGCATTGATAAAGAAGCAGGCCTATCCTCTCTGCTGGTCTACCTCTTGCTTGGGGATTGAATGGATCAGTTTTACCTTTGCTAAGTAAAGCACAGAACAACATCCTGCCTGTTGGTTACTCAGAATCTCAGGGATTAGGGAACATAGGAGGCCAAAGTCAAACATCTTTTCCTAGACCATGACTTTACAGTCCCTTATCCTGGTCCATGATAGCCTTGTACCTTGAAGAGACCACCATCAAGCATAGTAGGAATTATTCATCCACTCTTCTCAGCCCCTACTGGAATCTTTTCCAGCATATACTCCAATAATACCAAAAGTTCTTTCCATGGAAAGGGAAAAGCTGGTCTCTTCTACTTGTGGACCATTAGTCTTCCTACTCCTTGACTCTACTAAAGATAGAAATGGAAATCTCCACCACCATCATACTCACATTATAGCCACAGAAGAGAATGGCATAGGAGTCTCTCCTCCCTGCTGAGCAAGTCATCTCTGTCTCTCAACCCCAAGATGCCTCAATCTCATGACAATATCCAGGTTTTTAAAGTTTCTTTTTTCTTCCAATAAAACTGCCATTTAATGTGGTATGGCCAGAGAGCTACAAGTAGGAACTGTTGCTAAAGAGCCATTTGAGCTGCCAAGTGACAAGATTCATCTCATGCTCATTTGCATTGTTGAGGTAAATGAAGCGTGACACCAAAGTCATGTGGGCCCTTCATGAGACAGGTATCCCTGGAATAAGAGTTATATAAGAAAAGTACATAATAAGAAACAGAGATAGAAGGTAATCCATCCAAAAAGTTCAATAGGAATGTTTGTGCCCAAGGCAAGTCCCGTAAAGAGCATTCTTATTTGGAGAGGGGAACCCAATACACTCATTAACATGAGGCTATTGCTTCAAAGACAGTTGTGAAGCCTTTGGAGAGGAGAGAAAAATAAGGAGGAGCTCCACCCACTGCCAGTCCTGCCAATGGCCTCCAAATCCGGGGTCCTGGTGCAAAGGCCCAGTTATCTCCTCTGTTTGGAGATCTGACTTGATCTCTCCACTTTTATTTCAGAAACCATGATACATTAAGCACAGAGAAAGACCACATAGTATCCCTAGCACTCTCTCCCTCCCTCCTTCTCTCTCTCTGTCTCTCTCTCTCTCTGCCTCTCTCTCTCTCTCTCTCTCTCTCTCTCTCTCTCTCTCTCTCTCTCTCTCCATTCACGATTTGGTAAGAATTGAAGCCACAAAGCCATTAAAGGTTGTAGAAGTGCCAGTCTGCCATGTTAGCTGAATCCATCACCATATAGGCAAATCGGAAGTCATGCTTGTAAAAAGCAAATGGTTTTGATTTTGTCATTGTTGTTGTGTTGTTAGAGTAAAAAAAACAGTATTGGACATTCCCTATGGGATGTTTTACAGCTGCTCAAAAATCCCCTCCCTACTGTACCAAAGAAATAGAGACAGCAGCAAAGGCTCCATAAACCAGATTTACTATGGGTCATTAATTTGTTGGGGGTGGAGAAGTCTTTTCATTAGAGTTCCCCTTTGGGGGCACTTCAGATTATCAAGAACTATCACCTTAACCCACTGATGAAAGTTCAAAGGTCAGTGCCTCTTATTCGATTGTTTCAAGTGATTTCTGATGTGGAGAGAGAAACAGAAAGATCATGAGAGACAAGAAACTGAAATCTAAAAGAGACAGAAATAAAGAGAGATAGAGAGATGCAGAAACACAGAGAAGAGAGAGACAGAGGCAGAAATAGAGAGAGATAAAGGCACAGGTACACAGGGAGAAGGAAAAGATGGAAGAACAATCAATTCACGTTGAAAATACCTACTAGCTATGTTTTGGTGTAGGTAACTGATACAAGGATCAAATGTTAAGTTTCCAAATTCTGTTACCTTATTCTCTAATGATAATGTCTGGGCCAACGGAGAGGAGGTAAAATGAATGTGTAGAGATGACTAAATCCTAATGGGATGACTAAACATAGCAGAGCCATAAAAGACTCCCTGTGTCATCATTGTCTCTTTCCAATTCAAGCAAGATAAGATACTTGATGTAAGAATCTTCCCTTCTCCTGACTCATCTGGAATCATTTGCCCTCCCCACAGGCCCACTCATAAGCAATGATCTAATAGGTTTTAAATCCATCCTAGATAGGCATAGGCAGAAACAAAAGATACTTATGTATCAGAATAGGGTTATTTATGTAGATATTGGGGCTAGACTAGGAGAGTGCTATCAAAAGGAGTCTTGAGAAGGAGAGAGATATAAGGAGGAAAGGAAACACAATGTCTTTGTATAATACAAGATATCATGACCTTATTCAACATGACTTCCTAATAATCCAGGGCACAAAAGTGACCATATATTTCCAAATTGCACATTCCCTCATCCTCTCTGTCCACTTCAGAGAGCTATCTGGGCTGACATGATTTTAGATCCAGTCTGATTTCATAGCACTCTCACCCCATGCCACTGGGGATTGAGTAGGAAGTCAGGGAGAGGGTAGAACAACTGGAACCAGGGGATAATCTTCAGACACTGGGATGACAAGCCAGGAGGAGTATCCCAAGCCAAAGGCCCAGGCTATTTCCTTCCAGTTGACTCATCCTGTTCCTTCTGGGACCTGTTACACACTCTCTACCAAGTCAGCAACAACTCCTCACAAACGCTGATTTTAGCTTGTTTAACCTATCCAAAGCCAACTCCAAGATATGTTTATTCCCCTCTTATTCATCTACTACAGAAGGACCACTGGCTCTCCTTTTCTTAAGGATGAATTTTCTGTTCCTCACTGATGCTGTCCTGAAGGCTGGCACTTTAGAGACTAAAGCTCCAAAATGGCAATGTTCCAGTCTGGAAGGCACGTAACCACCTGCTCAATCTTTACTGAAGGCTAGCCCTAGGTTGAGAGCCCCAGGATGATATAATCAGACCCCATTAAGGCATTAACATCACTAATTTTTCTCTCTGGCTCTAATCACACAGGTAGAAATAAATAACAAAACTGGAATTTGAACCTCAACCTCTCACACCCGTGTACTTTCTATTATACTGATCAATATCCAGTTATTCTGTTTGGGTTTAGTTCTCAGGAATTTTGAAGAAGCTATCTCAGATGGATGGAAATGTTTCATTGCAAACTGAATCAGATACTAGATTTACAGTTATCCTTCCACATCATGACTTTCCCCATCCAGTTTCAATATATTGCAAGTTGGCACAAGAAATTAAATGGGAAGTTTTGGGAAGTTTTGTAGAAGCTGCTGACAACATGTGAAGGCCAGTAGACAACATGGAGCCTATGACCCAATATTTAACCTAAATTAAAACACCTCATAAAAAACAAAGAAAAAATTCATCCCTCTTCTCTGGAACAAAGGGAGGGTTGAAGATATTTATGTGGATTTTCCAGATGGTGGGAGTGTTGTACCCTAATCCCTGTGATATCAAAGAGATAAATGTAGTATCATCTTCTCCTCCTACACTAGGGTATGACATGTAGAAGTCATAGAAAACCCAAGGCACCTGACATAGACCTATTAACATACCAATACACACACACATACACACCAATTCAGAAGAAAAATTAAGGCAATCACCTCAGAGATGACAATTACCTAAAAAAACTAAATTGTTTAAAATTATCTATGATCTTGGTATACTTGGCTTTGTTTTTTAACTAGTTACATTGGAAGCTTGGTTTATAAGACATAGGGGAATTAGATTCAGGAGTTCTGGGTTGGCTTTGTTAGCTCAGAGGTGCGTGATCTGCATTCCCCAGTTGATATATGGTCAAAGGATATGAACAGGCAGTTTTCAGAACAAGAAATTAAAGCTATCTGTAGTCATAAAAAAAATGCTCTAAATCTCTACTGATTAGAGAGATACAAATCAAAACAACTCTGAGATACCACATCACACCTATCAGATTGGCTAACCTGAAAAAACAGGAAGTTGATAAATGTTGGAGAAGATGTGGGAGAGTTGGAACACTAATTTATTACTAGTGGAGCTATGAACTGATCCAACCATTCTGGAGAGCAACTTATACTCAGAGGGCTACAAAAATGTACATGCCTTTTGACCCAGCAATATCACTTCTAGGATTGTATCCCCAAGAGATCATAAAAATGGGAAAGGGTCCCACATTTACAAAAATATTTATAGCAGCTCTCTTTGTGGTGGCCAAAAAATTGGAAATCAGGGTGATGTCTATCAATTGAGGAATGGCTGAATAAATTGTGGTATATGAATGTAATGGAATACTATTGTGCTATAAGAAATGATGAACAGGCAGACTTCAGAGAGGCTTGGAAAGACTTATATGAACTGATGCTGAGTGAAAGGAGCAGAACCAGGAGAACTTTGTACACAGCAACAACCACAGTGTGCAAGAAATTTTTCTGGTAGCCTTAGTACTTCATTGCAATGCAAGGACTTAAAAAAAATTTCGAATGGATTTTTAAAGCAAAATGCCTTCCACATCTAGAGAAAGATCTTTGTAATTTGAATGCAGAATGAAGCAGACCATTTTCTTTTGTATTATGCTTTGTTTTGTTTTGTTTTATGATTTCTCCCCTTCATTTTAATTCTTCTATGCAACATGACTAAGGTGAAAATGTATTTAATAGGAATGCATGTGTAGAACCTATAAAAAATTGTAAGCAGTGTCAGGGAAGGAGTGAGGAGGGAGGGGGAAAGGAGGGAAAGGGAGGAGAAAAAAATCTAAGGTATGTGGAAGTGATTGTAGAACACTGAAAACAAATAAAATTATTTAATAAAAAATCAATAAAGTCTGATAATGTACTAATAATCCAAGAAGAAGCTTGCTACCCTGATTCTCTCCTTAGAGAGAGGTGATAGACTCAACATGCAGAATGAGACACATTTTGGGCCTGGCCAATGCAAGAGTTTGCTTTACTTAACTGTGTATTTTTATTGTGAGGGATTTTTTCTTATTATGTTGTTCAATTAGGGGAGAGGGAAGTCGAGGGATAGAAAACAAAATCTTGCTAATTGAAAATAATTGTTTTATGGCGCAATAGTACTCCATTACATTCATATACCATAATTTATTAAGCCATTCCCCAATTGATGGGCATCTCCTTGATTTCCAGTTCTTGGCTACCACAAAGAGTGCTGCTATAAACATTTTTGTAAGACTTCAGGGAGGCCTGGAAGGACTTATATGATCTGATGCTGAGCGAAAGGAGCAGAACCAGGAAAACTTTGTGCATAGCAATGACCACAGTGTGCGAGAGTTTTTTCTGGTAGACTTGGAACTTTG
>CM053770.1:9540283-9565677 GCA_028658325.1 Potorous gilbertii
AAGAAAATAATTGTTTTAAATGGTAAAAACAATTAGGAGGTGGGTGACCTGTGGATATTCACTGTACCTTACTGTGACTTAAGTTTCTGTGTGTGTGAAAAGAAAGAATTAAATGATGTGACTTTTAAGATCCCTTCAAATTCTACAGTGAAATGATTCTGGTAGACTGTTCATTTCTTTTATTAAATTTCACTTGTGTTTTTATGGCTATAAGAAACTCCCAGAGAGGAAACTCATTCCATTAGTGAAGACTGTGTCCTGCCATGTGCCAAGATATCTTGGATATTTGGGTGGAGATTCTGAAGCTTTGAGGATGGGTGAGAGGTGGAAGCTGAAACCTTCCACTTGTTTTTAGAAAGTTTTTCTTTCTATCCATCAAGTTATTGATGATCAAAGGCAAACTAAATTGTAGAAATTCCACTTGGACAGTTAAACCTGGAGGTGAATACCTAGAGAATGAAGGTGTTGGAGAACCTTCGGGATTTCCTGCAAGAAGTCTGGCACTATCTTGAAAGAGGAGTTTTAATGCCATTAAAGCACTGGTAGAAACTTTTGGGCTTTGATCCATACAAATCTCTAAACTACATCAATTAGGAACTGGATATTGTAAAAAGGCATTTACACATTGTTGACTATGTTTTTAATTCAGTAATCAATGGGAGAAAGTTTTGGGAGAAAAAATTTTGGATTGACATTACCCACCCCCTCTCAGATGAGAGTATTCAGGGTTAGGGTGTTCAAAATTTTGGTGATTTCCATGATCAAAGATAAAAGCAACAAAGAAAGATGAATACAGTAAACAAAGAGTGGGGACTTTTCTCCTTGTTGCGAGGTTCTGAAATTGAACTCCAATTGGCTTTGCTGAAGTGACTGATGTGAATCATATGCAAAACTTGAGAAGAAATGTGAAGCCCACAGAGGGAGAGGAAAGAAGAGGCAAAAGAGTTAAAACAAGGACAAACAAACAAAAACATGACGAAATCCTGGTTTGTTCTGCAGGCTTCCGATTCCCTTTCTAAACAGGAGTGACACTGTTACATTTACTTTGAGTTTTTTAGAATCCAGTGGACCAGATAAATCTTCAGATTATAGATAGATAGATATAGAGAGTTAGATACACACATATATGTATGTTTATATGTATATACATATATATATATATGTGGGTGGCTGGGTGTGAGTGTATACATACATACATATGTATATGCATATATATATATATATTCTTCACATTGTTCTGTAATTCATTACTTTTTATTTTAATTTTTCCTTCATTTTTTTTCATTTCTAAATTCTCTCTCTCCTACCTCCCACTCCCTCAACATTTAGAAGGAAAATAGAATAAAATTTATTACACACACACACACAAATGCATAGTAAAAAAATAACTATGTTGAAAGGAAGGAGAGAAGAAGGGAGGCAAGGAAGGAAAGAAGGAAAGATGCTTCCATCTGCACTGTGAGTTAATCAGTTCTTTATCTGAAGATGGAGAGCAGGTTTGCATGTTTAATTGTGAGTCTTTTGCAATCCATTAATTCTCAGTTATTATCTGTCTCCAAGGAAAGTTTTTTGAGAGATAGTATGGATGACTGGATAGATCTCTGGCCTCATAATCAGGAGGTCTTGGATTCTGATTCAGGTCCTGTCTCTGATTCAAACAGGCTGTGTAACCCTATTCCCCCTAAGACTTTCAATGTTCTCTTCATCATTCTCTAAAGATAATAGGTTAATGAGAAAGCATGGAATTGAGAAGCTAGTGAGATTTTCTCCACTGGGAGTTCCTTACACTGATGTAATGACAGATACCGAAAAAAATAAAAATAAAAAGGCCCAAATATTCTGCATATGAAACCAATCTTTTATAAACTCAAACCCAAAAGTAAAGACAACATAGTATTAAAAGCATGTTATGTATCTGGGATTAGTGATTTAGAGTTGGAAGGGACCTTCAAGGTCATCTAGTCCAAGAAGGGCACTAATAAGCTGGAAAGTGTCCCAAAAGTTAACAACCAGGACAGCGAAGGGCCTTGAATCTGTGGCATATGATGATGAGGTAAGTAAAGACATTTATCCTGCAGAAGAAAAGATTCAGGGTCAGGTTTGATGTATTCAAAGGACTGACACATGAAGTAGGGAATTAACTATTATTTGGTCATGGTGGGGTAGGAGGAGAAATAGGGCAAGGGTGGAAGGTGGAAGGAGGCTAATGTAGATTTGGTGTCAAGGAGAGGAATTGTCTAAAGGTTCCCAACAATTGCAGTCGTCCAGAAGTAAAATGAACTGCCTGGGGAAGTGAAGGGTTCCCCCTCCTTGGAGGTCTTCAAAGAGTAGCTGAATGACCACTAGTGCATTATATTTCAGTGGATATTTCCTTGTGCTTCAGGTGTTCACAATGACAACTGAGGTTCCTTCCAACTCTTGAAGTCTGTAGTTCCATGGATGTGAAAAAAAAGATAGAAAAGTTGATTAGAAGGACACCATTATTGTACATGACTGTAATTAGGAGTTTCTATTTTATTTTGTTAGTAATAGGTGCCCAACAGAGGTTCTTGAAAGGGTAATTGATGGGAAGATTTATGTATGGTTATTTGAAATCACAGTTTCATAACTAGAAAACTCCTCAAAAATCATTTAGTTTAGCCCCCTCATTTTACAAATAAGGGAAGGGAGACCTAGGAAGGTTAATTGAGTTGACCAAGGTCACACAGGGATTAAATAGTCAGCTGAGGTTTGCTTACAAGTCCTCCATCTCTCAACTGAGTGCTTTTTTCACAACACTAAAGTACTTTTTTTAAGTATGAAAAGGGACAACTAAAGAAAAGAGCAACTGGAGGCAGGGGAAATTAGTGTAAATTAGTGGGGAACTTAAGTAATGTGGGATCAGTGGAAAGAAATGCACAGATGATTTGCATGAAATTGAAATTTGCTTGAAATTGGAACCCACAAGTTTTGACAACAGATTGGATGGGGGAGAGGGAAAATTCAGAAATAACTAGGAGGATTGGGAGAATGTAGCACCGTCAATAGAAATAGGAAAGATAGGATAGGGGGCAAGAACTGGAGGAAAAGGTTGGATTTAGCCTTGCAGAGTTGACTTTGAGGTGCCATAAGGATAGCAGGGCAGAGATATCCAGCAGATAATTGGAGAACTCTCAATAATTTTGTTTTTGGTGGGGGCAGAGCCAAGGTGGCAGAGAAAAGACAGATCCTTGCCTGTGCTTTCCTCATTCTTCTCCTAACAACTTTAAATAATGTCTCTAAATAAATTCTGGAGCCAGAGAACTCAAAAAAGGATGGGGTAAAGCAATTTTCCAGCCCGACAACTTAAAAAGACAACTTAAAACTTAGGCAGTGCCCCAGCAAACCAACAGCAGGCCCCTGGAAGTGATTGAGTAAGCAGAAGCAGCAGTGGCTTCCAGACCTCTAAAGCTACAGATGATAAGGTGGACAGACAACTGGCCAGAAGGAGATTACAGGGATCCCTTCGTTGGTGCTGGGTGCAGGACTCTCCTGCATTATCCATGTTTGGATCCAGTTCAGAGTCCTGTTTCCCAGTCCCAGGGAAAGGAGGAGCACTAGCACACTAATTTGTAGCTTCATGGGAGCAGGGACCCTAGAGAGAGGTTCAGGGCAGAAAAGAATGTTTGTGGTCATTCACAGACCAGAGAACGGGAAGTAAACATACCTCTCCTGATATGATCCTACCTTGGAAGAAATGAAAACTTATCATCCCCCCAGAACTAGCTCTGAAAAAAAAATACACAAAAATCCTGAAGTTTAGGGCAGTTCCCACTTCACTGTGGGAACAGAGCCCAACTTTAACATAAAGTTAAAAAATTAAGAAATAGGAAGGAAAATGAGCAAACAAACTGAAAAAAATCTGACCATAGAAAGTTGCTATGGTGATAAGGAAGATAAAACAAAACTCAAAAGGAGACAACAAAGTTAAAATTTCTACATTTAAAGTCTCAGAGAAAAATATGAGTTGGTCTCGGACCCAAAAAACAATTCTTTGAAGAGTTCTCCAAGGATTTTAAAAGTCAAATAAGAGAGGCAGAGGAAAAATTAAGAAGAGGTAATTAGAGTGATGCAAGAAAATCTTGAAAAAAGAGTCAATATCTAGGTAAACCAGGCACCAAAAATACAGAAGAAAATAACCCTCTAAGAAAAAGAATAAATCAAATGGTAAAAAAAAAAAAGAAGCACAAAAAGCCACTGAAAAAGCAGTATTGGTCAACTGGGGAAAGATGTAAAAAAATTCACTGAAGAAAAGTACTCCTTAAAAAGTAGAAATAACCAATTGGAAAAGGAGGTACAAAACTCACTGAAGAAAATAATTTCTTAAATGAGAATTGGATGGGTAGAAGCTAATGATCCCATGAGACATCAAGAAACAATAAAATAAATACAAAACAATGAAAAAAGAGTAAAATGTGAAATATCTCATTGGAAAACCTTATCTTGGAAAATAGATCCATGAGAAATAATTCAATAATTATTGGACTACTTGAAAGCCATGATTAAAAAAAAAAAGAAGCTAGACATCATCTTTCAAGAAATTATTAAGGGAAACTACCCTGATATTTCAGAACCAGAGGATAAAATAGAAATTTAAAGAACCTACTGATCACCTCCTACAAGGATCCTAAAAATGAAAATTCCCAAGAATATTATATACAAATTCCAGAGCTCCCACATCATTGAGAAAATATTGCACGCAACCAAAAAGAAACAATTCAAATATCATGGAGCCATAGTCAGGATAACATAATGTTTAGCAGTTCTACATTAAAGGATCAGAGGTCTTACAATATGATATTCTGGAGAAGTTAGGATTACAACTAAGAATCACATACTCAGCAAAACTGAGTATAATCCTTCAAGGGAAAAGCAGACTTTCAATGAAATAGAGGACTTCCAAGAATTCCTATCAGAAACACAAGGACTAAATAGAAAGTTTGACTTTTAAATACAAAACTTGAGAAGCACGAAAAAGAAGGAAAGAGAAAACATAAGGGATTCAATAAGATTAAGCTATTTACACTCCTACATGTGAAGATGATACTTGTAACTCCTAAGAACTTTCTCATTATTAGGGCAGCTGGAAGGAGTGTATGTAGACAGAGGGCACAAGGGTGAATTGAATATGATGGAATGACATTTAAAAACATTAAAAACATAAAATGATATTAAAAACATAAAATGATATTAAAAACATAAAATTATTATCTCACATAAAAGAGTCAGGACAGAACTTTTACAGTGAGGAAAAGTGATGGAGGTGTGGGGAGCATATGAACCTTACTGTCATCAGAACTGACTCAAAAAGGAAATAATATACATACTCAGTTTGGTGTAGAAATCCATCTTACCCTACAGGAAAGTAGGAAGGAAAAGAGATAAGAGAAGGCTGATAAAAGGGAGGACAAACTGGGGGAGGTGGCAGTCAGAAGGACAACATTTTCAGGTTAGTCAAGGTGAAAGGAGGAAGAGCAGAATAAACTGGGGGGAGATAGGATGGAGGAAAATACACAGTTAGCAATCATAACTGTGAAAAAATTACAGCAAATTTCTCTGATAAAGGTATCTCTCAAATATATAGAGAACTGGGTCAAATTTTTATAAGACTACAAGACATTACCCTATTGAAAAATCTTCAAAGGGTATAAACAAGTACTTTTCAGATGAAGCAATCAAAGATATCTTATAATCATATGAAAAAATGCTCTGAATCACTATTGAGTTAAAAAATATAAATTAAAACAATTCTGAGGTACCACTTCACATCTATGGAATAACAGAAAATAAAAATGACATACAGAGGAGGGGATGTGGGAAAATTGATACGCTAATGCACTGTTGTTAGAGTTGTGAACTGATTGAACCATTCTGGTGAACAATTTGGAATCATGCTCCAGGGGCTGTAGAACCTGCATACCCTTTGACCCAGCAATATCACTACTTTGTGTGTACCCCAAAGAAATAGTAATAAATAAATAAATGATAAAAACTAAAACTTTTAGTTTTTATCATTTTATTTTAAATAAAAATAAAAGGAAAAGGATCTCTATGTACAAAAGTATAACAGCTCTTTTAGTGATGGCAAAGAATCCAAAATTGAGGGGATGCCCATCATTTGGGGAATGGCTGAAGTTGTGATATATGATTGTAATGTAGTACTATTGTACTATAAGAACTGACAAACAGAATGAACTCAGAAAAAAGAACATGGAAAGACTTATATGAACTGATATGAAGTACAATGAACTGAACCAAAAGAATAGTGTACATAGTAACAACAGTACTGTTTGATGATTGATTGTGACTGACACAGCTATTCTGAGTAATACAATGATCCAAGATAATTCTGAAGGACTTATAATAAAAAGTGCTCTCCATCTCCAGAGAAAGAATGGATGGAGTTTGAATGCAGATCAAAGCATACTCTTAAAAAAACTTTATTTTTCTTGGTATTTTTTTTGGTCTGTGTTTTCTTTCCCAGCACAACTAATATGGAAATAAATTTTGCATGATTGCACATGTACAGCATAACAAATTGCTTGCCTTCTCAACGAGGGGAAGGGGGAGGGAAGGAAGGAGAGAATTTGGAACTCAAAATTCTAAAAAAAAATTAACATTAAAATTATTTTACATGTAATTGGGGGAAAATAAAATATTAAAAACATTTTAGAAATTTAGTTTCAATGGAAAGATTCGAGTATATCCTAATATTTTAGAACCTGATATTTGAGAATTTAGAATATTCCTGGACCTTCATCTAAAGAGTCATCTAAGACCCAAGAGATTGAAAACTCCTCAAGAAGTCATGTAGTTCCTGTCATTCTTGTGTTTGCATTGCCAGGACCTAGCATAGTATCATGTGCATAGAGCAGTAGGCAACTGACAAATGATATTGAATTGAATCATTCCCAACATCATCCCAAGGGTACACCAGAGCTGGCCTCATACATAGATGGAGCAGTTGTTTATAGGAATTATTTTGAGAGTACAAGGAAGACCTTCAATAGTCCTTCCTTGCCTTGTATAGATACTTGGAATTCCTTGAATCAGGAACAGAGTTGGGTCAGAGTTGAGCACAGCTGCCCTGGGGAACTATAAGATACCCAAGGATATCCCTGGAACTCAATTTCATAAATGACCCTCCATCACTGAGCACTTACATGGAAACGTTGTCAAGAAGGATCAATGGGCTTTTCCCCATAGCTCCCTAGGAAAACATCAATAGAGAATAGAGGAATGAATTCTGAGTCAAAGTAGAGTCCATAGTCCTGCCTCCACATGGCCAAAACAAAGAGAAGTAGCAGCTGAGAATGGCTTGGAAATGCTTGTTTGGCATTTAGGGTCATTTGTATTTGAATCTCAGATATCCAACAATGTCTATGAACTTGACCTTAATAACTTCTCTTAGCATCAATTTCTTAATCTGTAAAATGAAGAATTTAGACTTGCTGTTCTCCAAGGTCTCTTCTAGCTCTCTCTATAGTACTCTGATCTTTTTTAGAAAAAACTGATTGATACTATAGTTTCCATGACAGGCTTAAGTAAGTGAACCTTGATTGCTCTCTAGGAGTGGTACTATCAAGGTCCGCTGCCAACCTACCTTGGAGTTATCCAGGGAAGATGCTGAGACCCCAAAGAGAGAAAACTGCTGCCTTTGGGATCTCCCCAGAGTCCATGGATGTAATAATCAGTAGGCATTTCCCTGGAGCTGGGGCCAATGGAAGCCAATATCCTTTGTCAGGATTCATCCAGGATGCCTAAAGGAGGTCCAGAGACCTCTGAGCAATAAGAAAATAGCCAGTCCCCATAGATTTTGTTCCCAATGGAGACTCCAACAAAAGTAGCAGAAGCCATCAGTGCCAATAGAGGAAGCCTTGGATAATGAAAAGAACATTCGAATTGGATTTCTTCTGCTAATGCCTGTTGACAAGCAATAAGGTGGAATGAATAGAAGGCCGGTTCTAGAGTCAGGAAGACCTGGGGTCAAGTTGTGTCTCTGATGGATTCTAGTTATGTCTTCATGTAGCCCCAGACTACAAATCATGGTAAGTTGCTGATCTGCCTTGACACTGAGAGTCCCTTACCAGGAGTTCCTTGATCTGAAGGGATATATTTAATCACAACCTAGTGCACACTAAAATCTATCTCATCTTTTACTTCATTCAAGTATTGGAAAAAGAATGAAAGAGAGAATTGATTTCTTCTACTTGGCCACAGAGGATAGAACTAGGAACAATGATTAGAAATCACAAGGGGTAAATTTAGGGTTGATGTGAAGGAACAAGGAAAACTAACACCCTAACAATTTGAGATTCCCCAAGAGAAGTGGGCTTCTATGAGAAGGAATGACTTCACTCTCAATAGAGGTCTTTAAGTAAAGACTTCATGACAACCTGCCAGATAATTTGGAAGAGAGAGTCTTGTTCAGTAGGAATCAAGCTGGAGAGCTCCGGAGATCCCTCCTGCTCAGAGTCTGAGATTGTATGAAATATCATCTATGAAAGGAGAAAGAAGTGAATGCTCAAAGAATCATACAGCTGTCATTGACCTAAAGCTGGATGACACCTCTGAGGTATTCTAGCCCACTCACTCCCTCATTTTACAGATGAGGAAACTAGCTCTAAATCTATTATATGCACATATACACACATATGTATATACACACATATTCATGGATATATGTTTGTATGCTTATATATACATATATGTATACACATATATTATATATGTAATACATTGTATTATGTATGTATACATATATACACCTATACACATATATACTATGTAAAATAAATACTATATAATACATATGTTTACATATACACTATGTTAAAAAACATATACTATATAATATATGTGTGTATAAATTCTATCCTATGAACTTTTATTCAAATCTCAAGAGCTAAGGAAGGAGGGATGGATTTGACAATAATGGCTGACCCTTCTTGATAGGAGACAGAGACTCTAAGGAAAGATTGGGGGCATTAAGAGAGGTAGACCATCCCAAACAGGGATGGCAATAGTACAGCTGCATTCTGCCTTGATCAGAACATATGTGGAGGTTGACATTCAGTTTGCAGTTAGAGTTCTGTGCACTGAATCCATGATACAATTTTATCAGCAGGAGGTGTAAAAGAGGAATTAGAACAGTAGGTCTGAAGTAGGTCTGAATATACAGAATATACTGCAAGATTCAATGATAAAATATTTATTAAGCATCTACCAGGAAAAAACACACTTCTAGACACTAAGTATACAAAGGCTGTCCAGGGGATGTTCATTCAGTCATGGATAAGACTTCATGGCCTTTCTATCATAAGATGTTGTTTATGGTATTCTGTGGTTTAGAGTAGAAAAGGACATCAGAGAGGTGGTGTTTCCCCTTTCTTGAAGATCTTCATAAAGAGATTGGGTCATCCTTTGTTATAATAGCACTTCCTTTGGTATATGGGCCAGATGAGGCCACTGAAGATCTTTGAAACTTTGAAATTCTGGGATTCAGCAAGAAAACATCTGGCCTGCTGTCTTACACTTAGAAGGTGCTCCACAAATGTTCATTGGCTCGAATTGAATAAAATGATACAGTGCTCAAATACGCGGAGGAGTTGAAGCAATTCCATTCATATCCATAGACATTTGTAAACAGTAACTACATGCCTAGTCAATTGCACATCAAGTCTTCTCCATCAGGACCATCACCTCCACCACCTTTCTACTGGTAACCCAGACTCCATGGAACCCTCACCACCTCCCTTTTATGTACTGTATTTCCCCATTAGAATGTATGTTTCCTGAAGGCAGAGACTATTACTTGCTTAAGTTTGCAGCTCTAAAACTTAGCAGGGTGTGAGCATATAAGAAAGAATTCTGAGCCTCTTTTATCTGTATGCATCTTAAGAAACTTTACATAAACCATTTAAAATAATACCATAAATTCTGATTAGATTAAGTAGAAGATTCATATTCATATTTAAAATGAAAGTTTAAAGCTGTACGATTTATATGATTTATATTCCCCAGGCAAGCAGTCAAGAAAACCCCATGTTTCCTTCACCATTTCCCATATCTGTGACTCACTTCTTAGAAATATTAAAACTTCAGTAGGAGGGCAAAGTAAAAACATGCAAACAGGCAAGGGTGAATGGTGAATAAACAATGGGAAATTTTTAATTATGGAGTGGAATGTGTTATCTTTGGATTTCACAGCCCACAGTTTTGGATTCTCCTGGAAGCCTGAAGCTTCACTAGAACACATCTTACTGTTTTATTCTTGACATGCCAAAAAGAACAAGAATTTTGAGGCCAACCGAGGACAGTGCCTCATAGTGGGATGAATGCAGGTGTCCTAGCATTTCTGCTCACTGTGATGATACCAGCAAGCTAGAAAGGTTCCCAAGCAATGACTTACCCTAACAGAAGCAGATCAAGGTCAGACAAATTCACCACAAGGTTGGCTATTAAGTGAATGATTTTTGTTTTAATTTTTTGTTATGGCATCTTGAAAAATTGTACTTACCAAGGCAAAAGATTTGGGATCCACTGACAGAGAAAGAGCATCTATAAGGATTGATTTTTCTCTGTACACCTAGTTTCTCATCAGAATGTAAAGTCTTTAAGGTCAAGAACTATCACTCCAGTGCCTGTCACATAAGTGCTTTAAGTTGGGGGGCTTCCACAATTCTGAATGAGAAGGAAGCATCAGGGCTGGACATCAAAGTTAATGTCCTTTTGGCCCTTTCCATACCACTATTGTAAGATACTCTGTAATACCATTCTAAGTTGTTGCTCAGTCATTTTTTTTTCAGTCGTATCTAATTCTTTGTGACCACATTTGGGGTTTTCTCGGCAAAGATACCGCAGTGGTTTGACATTTCCTTCTCCAGTTCATGTTACAGATGAGGAAACTGAGGCACACAGGGTTAAATGGCTTACCCAGCATCACACAGCTAGTCAGTTTCTGAGACCAGACTTGAACTCAAGAGGATGAGTCTTGCTGACCCCAGGCCCAGGAATCCTTCTAAAACATCATTTTTGCCCCGGGCAAATTCTGTCCTTAATAACTCAAGGCTCTGGCTGTTTAATGCTCATAATCTAACATAATGAAGATTACTCTCCAAAACACATTTTGTCAGCATCTGATGAGATTGCTTATCAAGGTATCTGTGTTTTACTTGTCTTATTACACACAGAAAACAAGAGTAGCATTTGTTTTTGCTTCCAAGAACTGTTTTATCCAATGTTAATTACATGAATGAATCATTTAGAAAGTAAAGGACATTTACCTATAGCCAAAACTTTCATTTCTGTTCATTCATTTCAACTATGTAAAATGAAGATAAAAAATAATAAATGAATGGGTAAATGATGTAGAGAATGAATGAATCAGCTAGAAAGCACGAGGGGTCTGTTTTGACTTCTGTGGCTGACACTCGCTTTTTGAAGATAACATCCCTGGCTGAGTTAAAGGATCGGGTCTTTAATCCCACCTCTGACTCTTACTGCCTGTGTGAACTTGGGCAAGCTTTCCTAACTCTCAGTTTTCACATCTGCAAAATGAAGGGTAGGACAAGATGGTTTCCCAGGCCCCTCCCAGCTCATGATCTCTGACCTTGCAATTCTGGGCATGGTATACATCTGACTTCCGCTCCTGACTCTCCCAGCCAATGTCCCAGCCTGGGATCTCCTGGAATCTTTGGGGTATGGCATTCACAGAAACGGATTGTGCTCAGACACAGGGAAGGATGGAGCTGGAGCTGAAGCTCACTCAAAGGACAGGTGCTTTTTTTCCCCTTCTAGTTGCTATTTTAAGTAGAGTCAGGTAGCTTTAAGCATTTGTCATCACCCAGAGAACAGATTATGAAACACCTTTTCCTTGTTTTAGGAGAGAAATGGGGGGGGGGGTGCCACAGAAATGGAACATGCCAAGGGAGGTAAAATGCCTTCACATTGGTGTAATAGGGACCTTGGTCTCTTTGATCATCTCATAGACCCCTGACTTTACACAAGAGAAAACTGAGACCAAGAAAGCTTAAATAACTGCCCTGAGGTTGTTCAGGTAGGAAACAGAAAACCAGGGATTGGAACTCATGTCTCCTGATTCTAAGGGCAGTCCTTGTCCCATCACACTCCACGGCTTCTGTGATTTCTAGCACCCTACTCTTCTCTGACATGAGTTCTATTCAATTAAATTAAAACCTTGCTTTATTAAAAGTCTATTAAGAGTCAGGCAGTGTGTAAGTATCAGAAATACACTCAGTGACTGCCCTTATAGGACATATTCAGGGTGGGGCGGGCAGCAGTGGGAGGTAGGGGAGAGCAAGGGACAGAAAATAACATGAAACATGTAAGTAGATCATGGGAGCAGAAATCCAAAACTGAAAAGGACCCTATAAGTCATCATGTCCAACCCCCTAAAAACTTGAGAAGTTAATGACTTGCCCAGTCATACAGACAGCACCTGGGACAGGATTTGGACCCTGGTTTTCCTAATGAAGTTGATGCTTTATCCATACTGTTTCTCTCAAAGCAAGGCTGCATATACAATTTGGGGAAACCCCATGTAGGAAGTAGCCCCAAAACTGAGTCTTGCATAGAGTCAGAAGTTCTAAGAGTTGGACATAAAGAGGGGAAACATTCCAGGCTTAGAGATGAGTTACAGCAAAGACACAGGCAGAGGCAATCCAACGAATGGGGAGCAGTAAGTCAGTGGGCATGGCTGGGAGGCTGGAAGAGTGGGAGAGGGCTCTAGGGTCACAGATAATCTTTACTGTTACACTGACTCAGGCCTGGTGGCTCTGGCTTTTGTCCTGCCCCTGTTCTCCCACCAATATCAAATCATTGTCCTGAAACTAACAAGTGGACCTTATTTCCAGCTTATATTTGTTGTTTAATAATCTTAATTGTTTTAATTTAAAAATGTATTAAAAGGTGATCCCGAAGGGAAGGCATTCACTTCCCTCAGAGCCCAACTAATCAGCTACAATTTTGGCTAAGGATATAACTCTCCAAAACTAGGGAGAGACCATGGGGCTTTGTCCTATGTTGGAAGACTTAGAAGTAGAAGATAATACTGTACTCTGGGCACTTCCTTCTCTCTCTTTACTACTCCCATTCCACTGAAGCTGCTTAGACATTACCTTTTGACCTTGGGAGCAGTAACTGGACTTCTTCCTCTTTCTCTTCCTCCATACTTTGGGGTCCACATCTCAAATAAGACTTTCCCATTCCTCCCTCTCTGTATCTCATGTTGTCCCAGGCACAAACATTCTTACTGAACTATTCTGCTAATACAGAACCTGCCAGGGATTCTGACAGAACCTGTTCAGTGCCTGCAAAGGTAAAGGTAAAGTTTTTACCAGGAACTATGCAAATTCCTCATGCTCTTTTTAGGGGAGACACCTGCCCAGAAGATGGTGATTCAGCAACCTCTGTAACTATATTAGCAAAAAACCAAGTGAAATTTGGGCCCGCTTGGATACCCCCAAAGAAAGGTCAAAGTCTGTTTCTGTGCGAATGACACGTGATGGAAGTAAAAATGAAACTCCTGTCTCAGGAAGTCCAACCTGCCAGAGGGGCACCTGTGGCCTCATTTCACTTTGTCAGCACTTTCACCATCAGCAAACAGTGCAGACCACAGCTTCCTGTTCCAAGTAGAAATAAACCCCAGGAAGAATTCAAAGGCTTGGCTGACAGCTGGTGAAAGTCCAGAAGCCTGCTAACCTGGTAATCTCTGGGCTCCTGAGGCTGATGGGGAAGGGCACCCAAGTCTTTTTGGCCTGAATCAATCCCATTGCCTTCTAGTGACCCTGCTATAATCCTGGCGGATTGTGGGAAGAAGGCAGAGAGGCTAAAATTCTGCCTCAGATTTTGATGAAAAATAATAATGGTGTTGGTGGAAAGGGCAGGGGCTGGATCCCTTAAAGAGAACTCCCAGAGAGTGAAGCAGGTTGGCACCATCCCTATCACTTGTAGCCTTAAAGAGATTTTGCCTATAGTATGGAAAGTTGAAGTCCAACATTACCCTCAGTCAATGCATGTCAAAGATGCTTGAATGATGATGACAGTGGTGATGATAGGATAAAAGTTCCTGCTGTGACAAATGCCTAGATTCTCCAAGCTGTCTGAGTGGGGATGGAACCAGGGGTGTGCCAGCCCTAGGGCTATGTCCTGGCATGGAGGCTGCTCATTTCATACTCATCTGCCTCATTTCTCACTTGGTTGCACAATTCTGGACCTTCTCAATCATGCTTCAGGAATCAGTAGGAAAAGCTCAGCATCCTGAAAGTTGCCATCATCCATTGGACTCTACCAAGTCATCATCCTCTACCCCTCGGATCCAAGAATGGGGCTGTGAGCTCTGTTTAAGGAGAGAGCTCAGTTCAGACCAGACTGCACTCCTCTAGGACTTCTCTGCATTTTTCACGTTGCCCCAAGTTGGATACCACCCCTTCCTTCTAGCTTGCTTCTAGATTATAAGCTCTTTGAGGGTGGAGGAACATTTCTTTCCCATTTTTTCTTATCCTCAGAACTTAGAATGGTGCCCTTGAGAGGGCAGTCCTTCTGTCCCCATTTACAATGATCTGTACAACATTAAATATAACAGAGTAATAGCAAAATGACCGATCCCACAACAACCTCCATCTGAACCTTATTGAAAAGGATGAAAAGAATCAGATAGCAATGATCATACTAACAGTAGCCATAACAAGGGATGGATTTGTGATGGTGATGTAGTCATTAGCACCAGAAATTATAGGAAGGGAATCTCTAATGAGTCTAGTACCTAAAGGAGAGTTAGAAAGCTCAGCCCCATGTGTCTTAAGCATAGAAAAACCTCTGGGCAAATAAGAGAAAAAAGCTTCTTCCAAACCTCATGTCCTAATTGTGGAGCAAATGATCCAAGAAAATGAAAGACTCTATGCCATCTATCAAGACAGACTGCAAAAATTTGGCTTCTACCAAAGGAAGGCACAATCTGGAGCCTAGAATTATACATTAGAAACTCACCATCTGTCATAGAATAACAGATGACAAATGCCTGTATTACAAATATAATCCTCCAAATAGCGTTAGGAATCCAACAAACAAACTATATTGGAACTAGAGCTTGATCACAGACAAAACCATAGCCCACGATCACCCACACAGAGCATGGATCCAAGAAAATTTAAGAACAATGTTTTCCATAGATGTTGCCATACTAAATATTCATCATCTCAAAACTACATAGAATGACAATCTTTTCCACTATAAATATAATATGGAGTTCTTCTCTTCTCTCTCTTAGCTGGCTCATTCACTCAACCAACCATTACATTGGTGGGCTGCAGGTTCCCAGGAGGGACAGTTGCATTTCTGCTTCCTATTCTCAGAATATTTAAAAGTAACTCTAGCATGGAAGAGCTATATTTCTACTATTAACAATGGTAGTTCATGAGCCCCCATTTGTGTGCTATTTGTTCAACATATTAAACAAGATGCAACTATTCATTCTTAATCAAAAGCATTTACTAAATAGAAGGCAAAGCTAGAATAATTAAAACATAAAATTCTAGCTGTGAACCTAGGATATACACTCCCATTAATACATGTTGAATCCATGTGGGATGATGATGGACATATTTAGAGAAGTGTAACAAGAATGAACATAAGTAGAGAATATATACGCAGTGCAATTCACAAATCTGAACTTCAGTCCTTCATCTCCTCTGCCCCTTTCGGAAACAGTTCTGTACAAGTCAGTAGTGAACTGAGATGTTCCTCTTCTAGGTCTTTCCACTACTCTTCTGCTGGGTGGGACTGAGTCTATACTGGCTGCTCTTTTTCTGTGCTTCTGATGTATTATCAAGCTCTTTTAGCAAAAACAGGAACCCTAAGCCTAGGATCTGAAGAGCTTTTCCCACACTACTCCCATGACTGGGTTCTGAAAGATTTGCACCTCAGGAAACCAGTAGCAATACAAATTCTGAGGTATGTTGCCAGACTTCTTCCAGACTTCCTTCTGCTTCCAGAATTATCTCCTAAGTTCTGAGATCCTTTCAGTTCTCCCAAATCAGTTCTTCTTCCTACTCTAAACTCAGCATGACTCCAATCTCAGCTCTTCTTTGAGTCTTTCAAGTTCAGCTCTGTTCCAATCAGCTCTCAGGCAGCTGGCAAGTTTTCATCTTCATTCAATTGCCTCTTCCAAGAGAACTCTGAGGTCTTATCCCAGGCCCAAGCAGAGGCATCTCTGACTCTCAGGGCTAAGGAGCCCTCACAAGGTTCAGGTTCTCTTCCAGCCTACTTAGAGGTCTGTTCTTAATCGATCTCACTGCTCCAAAACAGGAACTCTTTGGTAAAATGGTCCACTGCTACTCATCATGAGAAACAAACACTCACATCTTGGAGATGACAACCCACAACTGGACAATAGTCCTCAAGAGTTCTAGGTGTTAGGATTTTGTAGCTGTCAGCTACAAAGTCCACCTATCAAGCACATGCAAATTAGATGCAAGGAAACAAGATTTTGGGTTTTGAGTCAATATCTTTTTATTGGGATTACTTTCTCAGCAACTTCTCATGGTTGTCCTTTTTCTGCCCCTTCTCATTCACAAAATCTCTTAATCAAAACAGACACCACTTCACATCAAAAAAAACCCAGGAAAAATAAAAAAAAAACAGCTGGATACAGGATGAGGCACCTCTTCTTCCCATTTTTCTATTGGCTACTTGAATTGTTTCCAAGATTTTTCAATGAACTCTCAAAAGATAGGCTTCTATCCTAGTATTTTTAATTACCTACGAAAAGCATTTTATGTCTTTGTTTAATACAAACGCACAGAACATAAACTATGGAGAATAATAGCAAGATAGGGACTTGTTCCAGGACAATTCTTATCTGAATTTGATGAAAAATTCAAAACTCAGCTCTGTTACTTATTAAGAATGTGACCTTTGGCAAAACTTCTTTTCTCTGAAATTTGGTCTCATAATTTATAAAATGAGGGGGTGGGACAAGAACAGTTCTTTCTAGTTCTTACATTCTCTAAAAGGGGGATGGAGTTTCATGTGGGAAGACATTTGCAAATATTTTTATTTGTCTACTAGACTTTCTCCCCATGTTAATTTTCCTTAAACATTTCAATTCCAGCTGTAGAACCAGAAATCTGGGCTTTCTTTGCTAAAATTTTACCTTTCTTCCTTTGTCCAAGTCATCCAGTTCCAGAATTAGTATGTACCTAGTTTTCTCTAGAATGTGTAGAGCACAGAAATATTTTCTTTCATTCTGTTTTTAATTTTTGGCACTCCATGGAGACATACAGTCTTCACAGCTTCAGGTTTACCATGTTGAGGTGCCCTGATGCCCATCGTGATGCCCTCTGGCCACTTTTTATGAATGCCTCTGCTCTCCACCCTCCTCCTAGTATTCCACCGCCAATGCTTTGGTCCTATGCCCATGATTGGTGAAAGTTCATCATGCTCCTAGACCCAACGCAGTGTACCCCAGTCATCTTTATTCTATAGCAGCAGGGGTATACCACTCCTCTTTTTGCTTTCCTCTGGGAATAACAACCAAACGAATTTCATCATTCTTAGTATGGCCATACAACTCAAATCATCACTCCTGACACTTCCTCGACCACAAACAACCCCTCCCTGGTTTCAGTGCTCCTATATGTAATGTTGTCCCCTATTAAGGACAACAGGGGCAGATATCATCCTGTTGTTTTTTTTTCTAGCCCCAGAGCTTCCATGCCTAACATAGCTCAAGTACCTAATAGATGCTTATTATTCATTCATCTGAATGGTTGGCCGATTGGTTGTTGTTCTTTGTCCTCAAAGAGGACCAAAATGGCATCACCATGATAAACTCAAGTTTCAAAGTGTCCGACTGACTGATTAGACCAATACGAGCTTGGAATGATCTACCACAGATTGGGCACAGATAGTTCACATGAACATTTGTGGTAGTTACTCCAAATTCACGCATCCTACATCTGCTTTGTGCTGTCTCAATTCTGCTTTGCTCACAGAGCACAGCACCCTTCCTGATCTGGGCATGCCATGTTGAGCGGTCCTCTGCCAGTGTCTCCCACTTCCTACAATCAAATCCAAAGTTCCTGAGAGAGATTTTTATCTCTTCTTCTGACTACCATGTGATCTCCTGCCCCAAGTTCTCTTTCTTCTTCTCCAGTCACCTTCTCTGACCTGAGGTGCTTTTCTCCTTATTAATGACTTCTTGCCAAGAGCACTAATTCAGAAGGAAGCCTATTTGTCACCTCACTCAAAACAGAATCTAGTCCCTGGTCTTCTCTTCCACCTTGCCTATGCCCTACCTGACTTTCCAGCTCATTTTTATTTGGCAGCTCCCATTAAGATTTAAGGTCCTCAAGAGTCCATGTGAATGTGTTTGTATTCCCACTGCACAGAATCCAGCATTGAATAAGTGCTCAAGAAATAATGTCACTATCTCTGAATCAACAAACTGATTCTCACTTCTCTAGGCATTTCAGCAAAGATTCAATACAGACGTAGTACTTTTTGACCTTTATTCCTTGGAGGAAGAGAGAGAGAGACAGAGACAGAGAGAGAGAGAGAGAGAAGAGAGAAAGAGAAGAGAGAGAGAGAGAAGAGAGAGAGAGGGAGAGGAGAGAGAGAGACAGAGAGAGAAGAGAGACAGAGAGACAGAGAGAGAGAGGGAGAGGAGAGAGAAAGAGAGAGAGGGAGAGAAAGAGAGAGAGACAGAGAGAGAGGAGAGAGAGAGAAAGAGAGAAAGGAGAGAGAGACAGAGAGACAGGGAGAGACAGAGAGAGAAAGAGAGACAGAGAAGAAAGAGACAGAGAGAGAGAAAGCGAGAGGGAGAGAAAGAGAGAAGAGAGAGAGAAAGAGACAGAGAGACAGAGAGAGAGAAAAAGAGAGGAGAGAGAGAAAGAGAGAGAGGGAGAGGAGAGAGAGGGAGAAAAAGAGAGACAGAGAGAGATGGAGAGAGTTAGAGAGAGAGAGAAGAGAGAGAGAAAGAGAAACAGAGAGACAGAAAAAGACAGAAACAGAGACAGGGACAGAGAGAGACAGAGAGACAGAGAAAGAGAGCACAAGGTTGATTTAGGATTGGCTCACAGTTAAGTCTAGAGCCATTGGTCTCATATGGTCAATTTTGTCTTCTCCTCCTTAATGCCAAATGTAGTCTACTCCTTTATAACAATCATTTAGTCTGAATACAATAAAATCAGTTTATTGTTGTTATCTGGAGGCAAAACTCATTATGAAACTATATATAGCAAATAAATAAGATTAAAAGACAGCAGGAAACTGGTGGGGCGGGGGGAACCAATGCCAGTTTGCTAGGCAACAGTGAGCCAGGAGAGGGAAAGGAAGTAGAGAATAAATAATAAATTCACCTGGTTCTAGTAGTAGCATAGTTATAGAAATGGCAAAAATTCTGTCCAGGAAGATCTATCATCAACATAGGATGGAAAGCCAGGCAGTGTTACAACTGCTTGTAATTATACCCAGTTTAAAGTAGCAACACCCTTCATAAGCACCTAGACATCCGGGCCTTTTCCCTTTCTCAGAGCTCAGTTCTCCCCCAATACTATGTGTCTTCTACCTTTTATGATCCTGCAGTCCCTCATCCCAGCTGGGAAACTTCAGCCCCCTTGCCAAATAAAGGCCTGCAAATGTCAACCAGAACAAATAATCAAATAGATACACAAAAGCAGGACCAAATGAATTAACAAACAACAGAGCCATGGATAGGAATTCTTACTTCTGATCAACTTTCACTTTCTATGGCAGAAAGGGGAGAGGCTCATTCATCAAAATATCTAGCCTCTATAGCTATTGGGCTTGGGAGAGGAAAGGTAGACTTTGGGATGGGGGCAGCATGGCAGCTGGACCCTGCTGGCTAGGCACTGGCGTAGTAGCCTGTGAGGTAAAGCATCGGGATAGAAATCACTTTAAAGAGAAAGTACCAATCTTTCCCATGATAATATCCTAGAACAGTGATGCCACATTCTAATAGAAACCAGGCCACTAATCCATATGTAGTGATCCCTAGGGATGGCACATTGACATAGTTTTAAAATGTGATATTTATGTTTCATTATATTTTATTTACTTTACTAAATATTTTCCAATTACATTTTAATCTGGTTCTATGCTGGGGAGTACCAGGGAGGGGCACATGAAACTCACCTCCCCAAATGTTTTTTATTATGTCTCCTTCTAGGTCTATCAGAAGTATTGTTTCCAACTATATCAATAACAGTGCAGTTATATATTCCTGAGGATATTTAAGAAGAAACTTTATTTTATATATATATATATATATATATATATATATGTATATTTATTATTTTCAAATACAAAAATACTAAAAACAGACACCTAAGAACTAGCAAAAAGTGAAAATAGTCTTATCAACTTTAAATCATCCCTGACTAAAGTCTGACAACCCTTGCAGATAAACAGAATTATGAAATCTAAATCAAGATGATAGATGGATGGATGAATGGATGGATGGGTAGGTAGATTGATAAAATAAAGCTATGAATCACATAAACGTAGTTGTCTATGTCTTCTTGCATGTGGCCTTTTAAGGACAGGCACATTTTTTCTCAGAATAAGTCACTGGAGCATGTGATGTCAGTTAGAAAAGGTGTCCATAAACAGGGTCTATTTCTGAAAGCCAGTGGAAGGCAATTAATCTGAATGGGAACATAATCAGCCACAGTGGAAGCACATGGTGTTTGTGGATCCAATATTGAGCAGTGAAACACCAGGATAAAGTGAACCTGTGGTGCTGATTTCAGAAGAACATGTCAGATGTTTCATTGGAAAAGACAGCTCTGAGCAGGAAGTGAGGCAGATGGCCCTAAACATTTGTTATCTCCTGTTACCATCTGCCTCTGCTATCCAACTCCCCAGACTGAACTGCTCATTTTAGGGCTTCTAATGAACATCCTCCTCCTCTTCACAAGCAGGCCCATCACAGGGACAGCCAAGACCTCAGTGCTGACAGGGAGAGAGGATGTTGTATAACAGACATGCAGGTGTACCTGAGGGCACAGGATTGCCACAGAGGACCCTCAGCTAAAGTAACTACCCAGAAGCACAATCATCAGCTAAGTGCTATGAGCCACCTTACAGGTCTCCCTTTAAAGAGGGACCACTAAGGCAGAAAAGATTAAGTGATCTGTCAGAGGCAGTAAGTGTGTGTGTGTGTGTGTGTGTGTGTGTGTGTGTGTGTTCATCCTTTGTTGCCAAAGAAGACCATGCCATCAGAGAAACGATGACATGACTTGAACTTGACTTTGTTTTGAGTGAGGGAGGGCTGTGCAGGTCACCAACCTCACTTCTCCTCCAGAGCTATCTGAATCCAGTGACCAGATATTCATCAGGATGAATGGAGATGACCCAAGATGAGGCAATTGGGGTTAAGTGACTTGCTCAAGGTCACACGGTTAATGAGTGTCAAGTTTCTGAGGTGAGATTTGAACTCAGGTCCTCCTGGTGTTCTATCCACTGCACCACCTAGCTACCTAGGGCAGTAAGTAGCAGAGCCTGGTTTGAACTCAGGGCAGTGATGTAATGCCTTTAACTACAGACACAAGAGGCATTCTGGATTAAGCACTTAATTTATGTGGGGCCCTGTAAGGGGTTCTAAGTATAAAAAGATTTTTAAAAAAACATGACTCCTACCCTCAGGGGGTTTCCAATCCACTCTGAATGGAAGGAAAATATGAACTATACAGAAATGGGAATGGTGCATACAAAAGACAGAAGCAAAGGAGGGATTCAGAATAAGCTGTTTAAGGAAATTCAAGGTCAGAAAGATCTCTTTCATTGGTGAAGAGTTAGAAAAGCTTCACTGAGCAGGGAGTACCTGAGTTGAGTCTTAGAGAACGAGAAGGATTCTGAAAGGTGGCATGGAGAGCAGAGCAAAATCTAAGCACGTGATATGGTCTATGCAAATGCACGGAGGTGGGAGGTGAGTTTGTGTGGCTAGAACAAAGAAATGCAGGGTAGAAAACTGCTAGAAGGTATGTTAGAGTCAAATTGTCAAGGGCGTTAATTACCAATTTGATTCTAGAAGCAATGGGGAGTCAATGAAATTGTTTGAGTAGGAAAGTGTCATGGTCAGAAGTGTGCCTTGAGGACATTGCTTTAGGAGAAAGACCACTCCAAGGATGGAGGATTGCCTTTGCAAATGATTGGAGGTCAGAGAGTGGAAGAAACTAAGCCTTAGAGTAGAACGACATCATCAAGGGGGAGATAAGGAGGTTGTGTTTTCCACAGATGGGTGACAGCCTACAGACAGGAAAATACAGGACTAAATCAGGAATTAGCTAGTAACTCAATATTGGTACCAGGAAGAAATTATGGAAGAGTGTGGTGTGTAGGTGACAATGGATCTCAAATGTTGGGTTCAAGAACTTGTGTTGGTTTTTGTTTGTGTTTTTTTAATCTTTGAAACAATAGGGTTTGGAGGTGGGAGGGGGAGCTGAAGGGAGAATGAAAAGTGGCAAGTCAGAACAGTGTAATTGGTCCTTCTTGTGATATGGAGGTCCCAGGTAGGGATGCCCCAATCAGTTTTATGATGGAGTCATCCCTCTCCCATTACAGGCAATTAAATTCAGACACAAGTCTAACAATCAGATAGATAGATAGATAGATAGATGATAGACAAAGATATGTATATATCTATATCCATGCTATATAAAATAGATGAAAAGTGGAAAGTAAAGGGAAGAAGAGGACTGCTAGAAGGAACACTGACAACAGCAAGACATCAACGCTGGTAATCTGAAAGAAAGGAAAGAGAGAAAAAAAATGACAAGAACTGGGAAAAATAGTCATCTGGGACATTGAGTCTAGGATTAATTAGATGTCATTTCTTTAGTTTTATCAGCAAAATATAAGGAAAAATTCTCAACAATAAGCAAGTGCTAACTCAAAGAGCAAATGACCTACAGATGATGACCCACCTCTCCTGTTTCTGCCAATGGCTCCACCATCCTTCTAGTCACCAAAGGTCCCCACAACCAATCAATTTCCAATTCTGCCTCTACAATATCTCTGCCATGCATCTTCATGTCTCCACTCCCATCTCAATTACCCTGCTTCAGGCCCTCATCAGCTCTCACCTGGATAATTGCAATAGCCTTCTAATTAGACTGCTTGTCTCCAGTCTCTTTCTGCTTCAATCCATCTTCCATACAATGATCAAATACATGTTCCTAAAGCATTGGTCTCACCATATGCTTTCCATGCTCAAGAAATTCCAAGTTGACTTGCAATCCAGCTCCAGCCTGTTTTCTCAGATCCATGTATTCCTTCCCTCTGCCCCTGCCTACATGTTCTCTGCTCCAGCCAATATGGCTTCACCAAACTCCTACTTGCTGTTCCATTCCCCCACATCCATGCCCAGAAGTCTGTCCTTTCTCCCCGATACCAAATCAAAAACTTCTGTCACTTCAAGGAGTACTGTCACCTCCTCCAAGAAGTTCTTGTTTCTCACAATTGCATGTGCCCCACCCACCTGGAAATCACTTTGTATTGATTCTATGTATGACCAGTATTTACTTGCCTGTGTATCTACTATATCCCCCAGAGATTGTAAGCTGCTGGAGGCCAGGGTCATTTTTTATTGTATTTGTGTCTCCAGTACCCAGCATAGTGTCTAGCATGAAGTAAGCATCATTTCATGTTTCTTGGTTGATTAGTTGAAATAAGATAGTGATTTTCAACACAAAAAAATCTTTTTTTGACCAGGGAGAAAGAAATGCTCTGTGAGCTTCTTGCTTTATTTAATTGAGTAACATTCAGTTTTATTTTAGAACATGGTATTTTTAGAGAGACAATGTGATGTAGTCAAGCACAAGGAGAAATTCTTGACACTGAAAAATTCCTTCTAACTCATCTATAAGATCCAATGATCTCCCAACTTCTTCATTTCTTTTAGCTCCTTGGGGGCAGGGAAGACTTTATTCTGTTTTTATTTTTAAATCTCTCCACACTGGTGAGCACAATCCTTTGCACTTAGTAATCATTTAGAAATTGAAATAGGAGCAAAGGCAAGGATGGGATGGATAGGCAGATATGTCTCCAGACAGAGAGTGGGAAGACTTACACTTTTTTTTGTAACTTTGGTCATATCACTTTGCACACTCAGCTTCAGCTTTGTCATCTAAAAAATGAGGAAAATCATATTTGCATTACCTACTTCTCAGTGTTGTGATGAAAGTGTTTTGAAAATTGAAATCTGTGAAGAACTATATAAATATGACCTATTATTATTAATCAGTTAATATTTATTAAACATCTAATAGGTGTCAGGCACTGTGCTAAGTATTAGGGGATACAAAAATAAGTAATTGACAATCCCTGCCCCAAGGAGCTTCAAAGTATTATTAATGCAGTGGTGGTGGTTATTTTGAATTCTACATGGAAGTAATCCACACAATATCAGAATCTCAGGGCATCTGCTACATATAATATGTTTGTCCTAGATAGAAATTAAATATGACTCACTACAAAAATTACCTCCTATTGATCCAGACCTGACCCAGAGTAGATAGCTGGTCACATCTCATGTAGCCAGGCCAACTTTTTCCATCTTCCTGTTGCTGTCACATGAATCTAACTCTGCTCTTGGTATGGAGAAAATAAACGGTTTTTGGGGGGGCAGAGCCAAGATGGTGGAGTAGAAAGACTCACATATGCTAGCTCCGAACCCACAGCCCATGGATCTCCTGTAAAAAGAACTCCCAACAAATTCTGGAGAAGGGGAAGTGTTGCAGAAACAGAGTGAAGGAGATTTCCGTTCCAGAGAGCCCTGAAAAACTGATCCCAAAAGTCCGTCGTGCACTGGACGGGAATGGAGCCCAGCCCTGCCCTGGCCATGCAGCACTGAGAGGAGTGAGCAGATCTGAGCAGGCTTCAGGGACGGAATCTCCAGCATCCAAGAAGGTCCCTCCACCCACAGGCGCACAGGTCACTGAGAGAGACATCTGGACAGGCTGAGAGGGGAGCGGGGTATCTACATGACTCAGCCCCCTCGGGAGGCAGCAGCAGAGTCAGTGGGAGGCCAGAGGCTCCCAGAGCAGGCAGGAGCTCTGCAAGAGTTCCATTACGGAAGGTCTCTGCATAAACCCCCTGAGGGAACTGAGCCTGGGAGGCGGCCCTGCCCCAACCTGAGCACCAGAACTTAAGCTCACACTGAATAGCAGCCCCACCTGCCACTGAAAGCCCTGAGGCTGGGGAGCAACATTTGAATCTCAGACCCCAAGCACTAGCTGGGCGGATCTAGGCAGGGGTGGAGAGGACTCTCAGAAGTCAAGTAACTGGCTGGGAAAATGCCCAGAAGAGGGAAAAAAATAAGACCATATAAGGGT
>CM053770.1:9566177-9593162 GCA_028658325.1 Potorous gilbertii
GGAGGGATGATAGAAGAGAGGAAAGATTGGTGATAGGGGAAATTAGAATGCTCAGTGTACTGGGGTGGGGGAGGGGACAAACGGGGAGAAAATTTTGGAACCCAAAATTTTGTGAAAATGAATGTAAAAATAAAATAAAATTTAAAAAAGAAACAAGAAAAGAAAAAAAAAGAAAATAAACTGTTTTCCCCCTATCTGGCTCCCACAACCATCCATGTGACTTTCTAAACCAAAACTCTCTACTCTGGTTACCACTGCTTTACATGTGTTGTCCACTCCCATCTCCAACTCCATCATCCCCTCTGGGAGCAGAGAATGTCTCACTTTTTGTGTTTGTGCCCCTAGAGACTCACACAGTGTGTGCTACACAGTAAACACTTCATCAATGATTTTCATTTGTTGACTTTTTTTTCATCATTCACTTACTTTATTCTCCTGCTCAGAGACTCTCAATGGCTTTCTATTACCCCCAGAGTAAAGGACTGGCATTCAGGGCTGTTCGAGGTATGGCTCCAACCTACCTACTCAGCTTATTTCACTCAGCTACCCCTTGCACTCTTTATGTCACAGATAAACTGAATTAATAATCATTGACCTTCTCATGTAGTCCTCTCTTGTTTCCCTCCATCCTCCTGCTTCTGCTTTCCTGTCAAATGAGCTCCTTCCCTTCTTCTAAGGAGGAGGATGTTCTATTGTTACATGATGTGTCTCTTTGTGGGGGTTGGGGAGGGAAGAAGAATAAGTTACAGTGAAATTATAGAAGTGAAAACAGGAAACGAGAGAATCAATGAAACATTAACCATGAAAAGATTACATAGAAGAAAACAAACAAAACAACAGAAAGGTGTAATGTTCATTAATGGTAAAGATCTTCCCTACTCCATTAATAAGCCTCAGGTGGAGCCCATTAAAGGGAGCTTGATTAGGGGAGGCTTGTTTTGTAGAAAGGCACATGCCTTTTGTTAATTAATGAGGCACTGGGTCAAGAGGGTCATGATGCCCTCTAACTCTGAAAATCATATATACATATACATACGTATTTATTATATATACATATATACATGCATACATACATATACACACATGTATTGTATACATGTTATGTGTGCACATACATGTATGTGCATGTATACACATAGGGTATGTGTATATGTATATTGTGTGTACATATATACGTGTTATATACATATGCGTACATATATTATATATACACATATACATATGCATATATATAGATATACACACAGACACACACACACACACACACACTCTGAGGTGAAGTTTTGGTTTGGGAGCTTGGAAGAAGGTTCATGTGCCAGATGAGACTCTGGGTAGCCATTAAGGAACTCACATGCACACACATCCTTTGAAAATCCAGATGGTGGTGCTTCTCTCCATATGAATGTGATGGTCAGACAGTTGGATCTGTCTGTTGATCTGTGATGTATGTATTGATTATGGTCAGTTAGAAGCCCTGTCTCTTGGTCTTTATTTCTCTGTTTGTATTTTCTCTGTGGTATATGTGATTAAAATCTACTATTGATCCCCTTTAAAGTGTCTTTCCTTAGAAAAGAAGATATAAGAACCTGTGCCAGCAGGTCATCTTGGATGTGTGTCAGGGTGCTTATTGTTACAAAAGGTCAGCAGAGGACAAAAAAAACATGGCCATAAAAATGTCAAGAGGCACATCAACTTTCAAAGCATGTCCATCAGGGTTCAGAAGGTTGGAGATCTGCACTGGTGGAGGGAGTTCCTGTGTTAATGAAATTCCCAATCCTTGAATAATAAAGCTTGCCACCAAATGGCAAAAAGAATGCTGCCATTTTTCAAGGGAACAACAATTCTCCCATTCTCCATACAGTCTTATCAGGTTCTAAGTCATATGTTTTAGGAACGTCGAGGTCTAGATTATAATTAGTTGGTTGTCAACAAAGTATTATATTTAAGGAGGATTACCTACAAATGATGTCAACAGCTTCCCTAATCAGTACATGGCTGTTTCCAATAAGATATCAGCTTCCTGAGGGCAGGGACTATTTTATTTTATCTTCATATACGTTCCAACCTTCAGCACAGTGCCTTTTGCGCAGGAGATGTTTAATACAGATTTAATAAACTGAATCCAATTTCAAAACTTATTTTGTCAGGAAGATCACCCCTGCATATGACTGAATGCTTTCTGTGACAATTAAAGTTAATTCATTTTCTCTTCTTGATGAAGAGGAATTATAGTTAGGCACAAGTGGATGGCTATATGCTATAGGTGACCCACTTATATGGGTCACCCCTCCAGAGCCTCATTTCTCAATACTATTAACCATTCCTTCTAGGAGCCACAGGATTATCCAATCCTTGGTTCATACCGCAACCTCCATAGATTTCCCCTATTCCTCCATTCAGGTCTTTAAAATATTGATTTTCAAAATTTTTAGTATAAAGACCTTTTTTACATTAAAAAAAATCACATAATCAGTATGACAATACTTGTACTATTATGATTAAATTCAACATTATTCAACAGGAGTTTAGTTCCTACTGTGTGCACTATACTGGTAATAAAAACAAAATTAAAAAAAATAATCCCTACTGTCACGGAGCTTATACGTGTGTGTGTATATATTTATATTTTTATTTATATTGTTTTTTGGAGGCCACATGGCTGCTTGAACGGAGGCAAAGCATTAAGTGCCCATATATCCACTCCAGCAAAATGCTGAAACCAGACAAAATAATTATAAAGAAATCTAATTGTATAGGAATTTAATTTTTAAAATGAATATTCATTCGTTAATGACAATTGGTCTGTTGATCTCCTTTACATTAGCCTTCGTTGACATCAGGACTGCTTTGCCTCATAAGCAGTTTGGAAAAGTGCTGTTTCTTTAATACTGTTTGACAATAATTTGTATGGTGTTGGTATTAATCATTCTTTAACTATTTGATAAAATTCCTCTATAAATCCATCAGGAGCATCAGTTCCCGCCCCCCCTCCATGGCCCTTTGGAGTTCCCTTACAAAGAGTTTTATTTCCTGCTCTGATTGGATTAAGATTTTTATATAGAATTCTATTAGCTAGAATATTTTATATTTTATAAGGAAATCCTTTATTTTTTTATGCTTTCTATTTTGATCATATATAACTTTGCTTAGTAAATTACAAAAATCCCTTTCTTTGTATCTTCTGGTTTTGATATGATTTTTGATATGTTTCCTGCCCAGTTAATTCTATTTCTGCTTTCTATTTTTTTAAAATTCAGCTAGATAAATCTTTAATTATTTTGTTAGTCTTTTCAAAGAACTAGCTTTTAGCTTTGTTTATCCTTTCTATGGGGATTCTGTTTTCTGGTTTGTCTATTTTTCCTCCAATTTTGAATATTTCGTTCTTATTTCAGTTTTTCTTACTTGTTTTTCCCCTAATTTTTATATGTTTATTCAGTTCACTAATTCTATCATTTTCTTTTCATGAACTTACTGTTTACACTGAGGACTGTTTCAGTGGCAACCCAGAAATTTGAGTATGGTATTTATTACTGTCTTTCATGCAGTTATTAGTTATTTTATGATCTTTTCTTTGTCCCACTTGATAGTTAGGCTTTTAATAGCACGTTTGAAGTTAGATCTCTGTCTTTTGTTTGTACACCCTAAACAGATTAGCATTTTTATTGCATTATGGTCAGTAAAGGTAGTGTTTACTATTTCTGCCTTTGTACATTTATTTGTGAAATCTCTGAACATTAATAAATGGTCAATTTCTATAAAAGTTTCATGAAGTGCTGAGAAATATGTGTATTCTTTATCAATCCCATTCAGAATAACTGTAGTCTAATTTATTCAGTTCTACATTTTTCATTTCTGTTGTATTTGTACAACTCTGAGAGGGGGAGATTACAATCTAATACTAGTATTTTCCTATCTATATCTTCTTGAAATTCAGTTAATATTTACCTATGAATTTAGATGTTTCAGCGTTTGAAAAATATGTAATATTATTTGTTATGATGGTTCTCAATAGAAGGTCATTTCCTCATTTATCTCTTACTATGTTGTGAATTCTTGTTTTTGTAAAGTATTAACTTTCAAAATGAAAAGAAACGAATAATGATAAAGAAATGAATGAAAAAGTATAAATGACTACTTCCATCCCAGACCTACACACAACACACACACACACACACACACACACACACATTTACTGGAAGGCAAGAACCAATAATAGCAACGTGAGGCATCTCCCCCTTAAAAAAAACAAAACACACCAGGAACTGGGTGGGATGGGGGAGGGGGAGAGGGTAAGATGAGTTTGGGATAGAGTTTCCATAAGGAGAGGGTCCAGGTCGGTATGATGTAACTGGTGGCAGCTAAGTCAACTGATAGCTCTAACAACAGGGACAGAAGCCAAGGGACTATAATAAAGCAATGTTTTGGGGTGGTGATCTCCACAGCAAGGAAGTATTCTCACTTGAGGAAGAAAAGGCCCCCCGGAGAAAATATGCCTCCAAGTCCTTTCCCAAGTCAGCATTGTTTTACACAGAGATGAAACCACCAAGACTCAGGTATCCCGCTGGGTCTTGAAGGTTTCTCTAGCTTCATAAATCCCCTATGCAAGCGCAAAAAAAACAAAAACAAAAAAACACTCAAAGAAAAAATGTAATAGTAATCAATATCTGGGCAGAGGTGTTAGACCCTTCTCAAACTGCCCAAGGAGCTTAATGTCCCACTCTGCAACACAGTGAAGTAAAGTGGAGGTCTAAATGCTTTTCCAGGAGAGCCAGGGGCCATCAAATCTTGATCTTAGCCGTGCCAAGGGCTGGTCCTGTCTCCTCTTTAATTCTCTGCATTCCAGCTGCTCTCTGACAATGCCTCTTGGAGCTGCTGCTGGGAAAATGGCCCCAGAGTCTGGGGGCCTGATTGTGAATCCCACTATAAGCTAGGGTACAGGGGGGAAGTCTCTAACTTTTTTGGGCTGGGCCTCAGGTTCTCTTCCTGGTAAAAAAAAAAAAAGGGTTAATAAACTTGAACAGACTTAAAAATTTTAATCTGCAGCACAACAGGCACTTATGAGAACTCTTCATGTAAACAAACATGATCCCTACCTTTTGAGAGAGATGTGGGGAATCCTGATCAGGCTACAGGTGTAGACAATGTTTCTTTAGACAAGATTAATTATACATATGTGTTAAAAGGGCTTTGGCTTTTTCTTCTTTCCAGTGGTGGGGAGGACAAAAGGGTGAAGTGAGTTGATCAGCAGATAATGTAATTTGGGGTAATTGAAAAAAATTTTAAACTAAAAAATTAAAAATACTTACCTTAACTCCCTCATAAGTTATTTCGCTGTGAGGAAAGTGCAAAAAACTCGATAGAATTTACTGTAGCTATCTAATATTCGCCTTGTCACATTCTCTGGCTTTGTGGATGGAATAGAAAGAATTCCCTTTCTTAAATTAATCAGTGGAGTCACTTTGTAGCAGGTGAGTCTGAATCATGTTCCCCATCTTTGAAGCTAAAGAATTCAGCAACTTTACTCCTAAAATGTATACTTCTTTCCCAAAAAAAATGTATTTCCCTACCAGCAGACTTAGAGTCCATAGAGCTCTCTATGTCAGGGAGACTGTCATCAAAGGGTGGTGCCCACTCTAATGATACCATAGACTCAGACTACAGGACTTCACAAATCTAGGGAGGTCATCATAGTGTGATTCGTATGAGCTTAAGGGACTCATTGCCAGTCTATTCAATTCATTTCTACAAGCATTTATTAAAGATCTATGAGGTACCAAGTCTTATGCTGAGTTTAGAGACCCAAAGACAAGATGAAAAATAGTCTGGGTGAACAAGAAGTTAATATTCTCTTGGAGAAGGGGTGGAGGCAGTCTGGAGCATATCAACAGAGAAGGACATACATGATAATATGCCAAGGCAGAAAGCCCAAGCAACTAGGAGATTTAGGAAAAGCCTTCCATACAAGGGCACAGTGGGTAAATTTTGAAAGAAACTGGGAATTCACCCAAGAGAATGTAAATTCCTGGAGAATAAGGACAATTTTGTTCCTGTCTTTGAATCCCTGGAGTCTAGTATATTGCCTAGGATATACATAGGGATTTCATAAATGACTGTTAATTGACTAATTTGGCAGACAGTGGCTGAGATTGAATTGGAGATTGGAAAGATCACGAAGAGGTGATAAAGGCCTGAACTGGATGGTGACCACGTTAGTGATGAGAAGGGGATATATTTGAGAAATATTGGGGAGGTAGCAGTAAGAGGACTTGGCAACGAATTGGGGCTGGGGTGGGGAGAGAGAGGGGAGAGCTGAGGGTCACCTCAAGTTTGGGTTATTCTATATTTTAAAAAAAAGAATGGAGTATTTCTAGCCAGGAATTAGAAATTTCAGAGGAGGGATATATTTTGGAGAAAAGATACTAAATTTGGTTATAGATATGTTTGAAGTATCTCTGGGATAACTAGTTGAAAATGTACAGCAGGTAGTTGGAGTTGAGGAGAGAGGTAAGGGCTAGATATAGATATAAAGGAGTCATCGACATGAAGATTATCAATGAATCATGGAAACTGATGAGAGAGAGACAGAGAGAGACAGAGAGACAGACAGAGACAGAGAGAGAGACATCAAATAATTCAGAGAAATCAATGAAGATTGAGAAGAGACTTCCTAATTTGGTAACTGTTTCACTCAAGTGATAAGTTTGGGAACTGGATTGAAATGCATTGAAAAGCTAATGAGAAAAGAAGCCATGCAGATGATGATTGCAGGTAGGTATATTTTTTTTCCCCTAGGAACTTGGCTGTTAAAGAGGAGATGTGGGAGGATCATTTAAGAAGATGGTAAAGGTGACATAAGTTTGCTTGATTTGATCTGTTTTGTCTTGTGTCGTGTCCAGTGTAGGGATATATTTGGGGCATTTGTAGACAGCAGAGAAGAGGGCAGTAAACGGAGAAGACTGAGGACTGGGAGGGCGTAATCATTTCCTGGCACACTCAGGTATCTGAAGTGTAGCCAAGAGCCAAGTCTCTTCCCAACTCCCTCGACTCCCCAACCAGAAAGAGTACAATAAAAAATAGGTAAGTCCATGATCAAAAGTTCAAGCATGCAGACCATTTACTCTGAAGAAACCAGCATGGCTTTGAAAAGCTCTGTCCTGCATGAGAAACACTGTGACATCAAGAGTCTAGAAGTTCCCAGGTCAGATTTCATTCCAGGGGCTTCTTGGCTGCATGAAAATGGATGAACGTCACAATCTCATTGAGTCTCACCTTCCTCATTGGTAAAATGGTCATGACAATACCTCAGGATTGTACGTCGCAAGTTTGTTGTGGAGTTCAAGAGTTGTGTGTGGAAAGTGTTTTGTAGATTTTAATGTACCATTATTTAGATACCCATTATGATGCGGCTTCTAAACCCAAGGCACTTTAGCAGGAAAGAAGGGGGCTGCTGCTGCAGACAGTTTGGAGCCCCTCCAGCCAGCCCAGCCATGTGTCCATAGATTCTCTGTATGGACTGAAATGAACTGGTCTGACTCACACGGAAGAAAAGGACTTTAATGAATCAGCAGTTTTAAAACAACTTATAGAAATCACCCAGATACGAAACCTCCAGGTAAACACATTTCCTGCAAGAAGGAACAAATAGTCCATTTCAGGAGGGCCTGAGGCCGTAATTGTTCTGCAGTCCAGGACAATAGCTTTTTTATGAGAATACTGGGTCCCAAGAACATGGTAAGCTAACTGGGAACTTCCTGTTTTAGGCATTAGAAAAGCATGCCATGGGGCTTATAAGCATTTTCATCTCAAACGAAAATGCGCTGGAGGTGGGGCAGTGTTTTATGGGGCAGTGTTTTATTAAACCTTGAACTGTCTGGGAAAAAAAGAGCTTTGCATAACTGAGGGGTACTAGGCTTACCTGCTTGGCATTTAGGAAGCCAATCTAAACAATTAATCAACGATCATTTATTAAATGTGTCTATCTACCAAGCATTCTATTAGTTTCCAGAGGTACAGAGATGAGGAATGAAACAACCCTCCTCTCAAACAGCATACGTTCAAGAGGGAGAGATAACAAATACATATGTGTATAATATACATACACATACATATAGTGCATGTACATATGAATGTACATGTATATTTATGTATGCATATGTATGTGTGTATATCTACAGAAAAAATATTTTTAAAGTCCCCTAATTGGCAGTAGAAGCTGAGAACTCGGCTTTCTTTAAGACTTTTGGAAATCTTCCTGACCCCAAGGACAGCACTGTCTACTATGCCATTGTTTCCCCTAGTGAACTAAAAATAGGTTAAAAGATAAAGGTCTTTTTTAATACCGAACAACACAGAATGCAACAATGGTTTCCAGTTGATAAAACCCAACTTCCCATCAAGAATGCCAAAAATTTGAATTATTAAAACAAAAATACCTCCTCACAATAACTTGATTTTCTAGGGTAGCATTAGCTAATTCCCTCAATTGTCAAAATCTCAAATCTTTAGTCTTAAAAATATGCCTAATAGGTCACATCCTAATACCTTAGGGAGACATTTTAAGATCAACATGTCCAAAATGGAACTCATTATATTTCCCCCAAACCCTTCCCTCTCCTTCTGTCCTTTCTACTTTAGAAATCAACACCATCCTTCCAGTTCCTCAGGCTTGCAACTTAGCAGTCATCTTTGACTCTTTACTATATCTCAACTCTTGTCCAAACTGTGGCTACTTCTTTCTAAAAACTAATCAAGCCTGACATCAATGGAAGTAATTATACCAGTTGGAAATTATGATGTATTTATATGGCATTTCAAGGACAAACCCCCAGTGAGTCAGGACTACCCATAGAAGAAGCATTTACTAAAGTGACATATTAAAGACAATTGGCACAAAACATCCCCCAAAGTGTCTCAAACACCTACTTTAGATGGCTGTGCATTGTGAATCAGTATCATCTCAGAAGAATTTAAAATACAGGCAACCCAAGAGCATATGGTGACTCTCATGATGGGCATAACTAGACTTCAGCTTGCTAGCAAAAGCACAGAGGTCAGCACTGATAAACAAATGAGAAAGTGGCACAGATGAAGGAGATCCATAGATGACTGTGCACACATGCTGCACTGGCATCCATGAAGAGGGCAGCCTCTCTCATCTGTGGTGGTCACTCTGTGGAGTCATGGAGCATCATAGGAAAGCATGGACAAGAGTAGCCCAAGATGAAAGGGCATGGATGGGTTGCCATCCACATCCATAGGAAGCATTCCCAACATTGAGACTTCAAACAATGGGACTTCAAAAACAAATCCTCAAGAGTTGGAAAGAAATATAATTCTGTTACCAGCTGTCAGATTATCCTAAAGCTGAACAAATGTTTAAGTTGCTTTTAACAAATGGCCAATTTACATGCTGCACTTTTGATAATACCAATGAGTTGAAAACAGAATTGATGCCCATGTTTTGAACAATGGTGAAACAAGCTGTGGGATGTGAAAGTGATGAGGTGTTAGTGTTCTATGAGAAACAATGACTATGTTGAATACAGAGAAGTGAAGAAAGATTTATGTGAACCAATGGAAAATGAAGGAAATAAAACCAGGAAAACAGTTTACAAGATGAAGGCAATGGTGGAGATGGAGAAAAGCATTGAAATGGAAATAAGACCGAAACTGAAGGGTGAGAAAAGCTAATCACCAAGTCTGGTTTACATAAAAGGTGATCCTTTTGCCGCAAGACTCAATCCCTCAATACTCAACACCCCCCATTCCCTCAGTGGGGGTACAAAAGCAACTTTCTCTCATTGGCAGGAATGTTTGCACCAAACTGTCCTCAAGTAATCTCTGAATCACAAGTATGTTTGGGAACTTTCAGAAGTCCTTTGTGAACCTAGAAAGCCTAAAGCTTCCCCAGATCTCAAAACTTTAGTCTGGTTGTCAGTCTTGGGAATTCTGCATTGCTTCAGGGATAGCCAGCACTAGGTGACCTTACAAAATGGATCCATCCATCATTTCCTCACAAGAGGAGATGAGAGAAGGAACCTCCCCTGCCACCTTCTTTGAAAAAGTGGGGGACTATGGGTGAATAACACTGAATATAATATCAGACGTTTTGTGGTGGTTAGTTTTCATGAATGCTCCTTTTTCAAAGACTTCTTTTTCTTTTCTAAAGGGTCATATTTGGGGGAGGGGAGGCAGATTAAGTAATGCATTGGAAATTTATGCGACATGAAAATTAAAGACATCAATAAATTTAAGTGTCAGCTTCATGCTAATGTCAGAGAATTTCCTTTCCTTGGTTGTTAGGTGACTGTGACATGAATGATCTCTGTAGGAATGTACATACACACACATAATATGTGTGTGTATATGTGTGTGTATGTATGTATTCAAATTCTCTCCTTCCCTTCAACCCCTCCCTGATCCATTGAGAAGATAAGTAATATGATACTCATTATACACACAAAACATATTTCCATATTATCCATGCTGCAAAAAATAAAACAATACAAATAAATATTAAAATATGCTTCTATCTTCACCCTCAGAGTTCATCAATTCTCTCTCTGGAGGTGGATAACATGTTTCTTCAGAATAGCTGACTCCTTCATAGTCAATGGTTGTACAATCCTGCTGTTACTATGTACAATGTTCTGATTCTTTTCTCTTCACTTTGCATCAGTTCATGTAAGTCTTTCCAGGTTTTCCCGGAATCCTCTCCTTCATTATTTCTTATAGCACAATAATATTCCATCACAAACATAAATGACAACTTGTTCAGACATTCTGCAATTGATGGCTATACTCTCAATTTCCAATTCTTTGCCACCACAAAAAGAGCTGATAAAAGATACATAGACTGTTTTTCTTTTACTTTGATCTCTTTGGGATACTGGATCAAATTGTATACACATTTCTATAGCCATTTGGGTATGGCTCCAAACAATCTATAGAGTGGTTCAATGGCTTCACAACTCATCGAATAGTACATCAGTGTCCCAATTTTCCACATCCTCTCTAGCACTTTTCCTTTTCTGGTCATGTTGGCCAGTCTGATAGGCGTAAGATAGAAATTCAGTTATTTTCATTTTCATTTCTCTGATTATTAGTGATTTAGAGGATTTTTAAAATATGACTTTTGAAGTTCCTATTTCTTCTCTTGAAAACTACTTGTTCACGTCCTTTAAGGAGTCTATTCAGTACAGTGAAGAGGATATCTCTGTACTAGACTGAGATTTTCACATCATCTGTATCTGTGTTAAAAATAAATCTCCCCCCCCAAGATGATGACATATCATTTCCTCTGATCTCCAATAAAGGCAACATGAAGAGTGTACTTCCTCTTCCACATTCATTCTTCCCTTATTTCCCTATTGCTTGTAGTTCAGTAGTGTCTTTGGGGGAGGGGCAATAGGCAGCTCATTTCATGAAAATCTGGTTTTCTCAGGAATCAGGTGGATGAGATGACTGGTAACCACATACCCGAGGACTGACCAGCTCTGGTACAACCTACAGATTTCAGCATGAAGTTCCAAAGGGCAAATTTTGGTTTGAAACACATTTCCCCTGGCTTTCTGCTCCCTTGGGTGTGAGCTGGACATGATTTGTACAACCCAGACACATGACACAACATTGTTATTTCCTTCCTTCAAATTCAAATTTTATGTGCATATAGATGTGACTCCCCAACAAATGAAATCAGCTCTTTTCCTTAGAGATGAAGCAAAGTAAGCTGATTGAGACAGAACCTGGAAGAATGTAGCAGAGAATGTTTGTCCAAGCTACTTTTATATCATCAGGGACCCAGCACGGGGAAAGGAGATAGATTTCACCTCAATTTGGATGGTTTTTCAGGAATACAATGAAAAAAGCTTACCAAATATCTGAACACCTGAGAAAAGCCTTTAGCATTAGTCTTAATAATGGCAGATTTGATGGTTGATTCCATCTCTGATCTCATTAATGCAGGGGCTCTTTGCAAAGGTGCATATTGCAAGTCACCCATGCCTTCCTATCTTCTGCAACTGGTTCCCATGGTGAATTTGAGTTCTCTTGAGATTGTGTAGAGGCAATTCGTTGCCCCTCCCACTTCTCTGTCTAATGACAACCATGCACCACTTCCCATGTGAACTTTCTGATTGGTAAAACATTATAACCTATTCACATCCGTGCATGCCTCCATCACTCTTTGCATTGTTATTAGCCAGTCTTTTCAGTCATGACTAACTCTATTTTGGTGAAGTTACAAGAGAGACTTGTCATTTCCTTCTTCAACTCATTTTACAGATGAGGAAACTGAGGCAAGCAATTTGTCCAGGGTCACACAACAGGAGTCTCTGGTCAGATTTAAATTCAGGAATCTTCCTGTCTCTGAGCTCACTGCATCATTTTCAATAGCATTTAATACTCTTCACTTTTTGGTAACAAAAGACTGCAGGCTTGACCTGACATTGTGAATGCTGAGTCTCCCGATGGCCCTGCATTTGAAGTCCACAGTTAAATGAGAAACATTCTTCCTCTATTTTTCAACAAGGATACAGTGAGTGGGTAAAATATTTGTTCTTATAATGAAATAGATTTGTCACACACCCTACTCCTTGCCCTATCCATCTTCCTTCTTGCTCATCCCTGGCCTGCAGGGTCAAACATCTGTAAGGACAGATCCACCTCCCCATCATCTTCACCTACTCAGTTCTCAGATTCTAACATCCTGGCTTCCCCTCCCACCATTTCACTGAAATTCCTCTTTCAAAGATCTCTCGTGATGTCCTAACTGCCAAATCCCATGGCCTTGGTACAGTTCTCATCCTTTTTGACTCCTCCCCCTCCTTCTTGACATTCCTCTTCTTGGGCTTCTATGTCCCTACACTCTCCGGGTTCTCCTTCAATAACTCCATTTACTCGTTTTCTTCTTCCTTCTGATTCTTCAGATTCTAACCCCACACAGAGGGACGAGCACTTGAGCATGCACGCGCGCACACACACACACACACACACACGTTCTTTCCCTACTTTGTCTTTGTCTACATTCTCACATTTAACCACCATGTCTATTTGACCATCATGTCCTCCCTCATGGCAGAGGGAGAGAAAGAGAGAGAGGAGAGAGAGAAAGGAGGAGAGAGAAAGTATATGTGCATTTCTGTAATTACTCACTTTTGTATCCCTTCCTACCCAGACCACACAGCACTATTCCCCTTTAAGGTGCTTGGCAGATGTTGATTAAACTGAATTGAACTGAATAGCATGAACTCAGGAAAAATTATGTGACTTAATTGGTGTCCCAGAGTCTAGTCAAGCAAAAAAATGTCCCTAATCAATCTATAGAAATAAGACACTGTATTTCTCTTAACTGGCCTAAAATTCCAAATCATTGATTCTTTTAATTAGACAACCAAAAGCAAGCACCACCATGCCGATGAGCTGCTACCTGGGAGAACTCTGGGGGAACTCCATAACTCTTCTGCCTTTATTGAATCAATACTAATCAGTTTATCAAAGCAAGTTTCCTCGTCATGGCTTTGTATTAACCAGTACTCCATTCTCTTTGCCTCACCTCCCAAAAGAAGCATATTTGGTGGTCACTGAAGCTGAATACTGTACCTATGCCCTTGGTGTCCTGCCCACCAGCCCCCACCAAACCTTGCTATGGTAATCCTCCCCTTTCTCACATCTTTAATCTCTCTCTAAATTGTTTTCTTCCTATCTGTCTAAAAATAAACTCAGATTTCTCCATGTTGATATTAATATCATTAACAATATCTTCTTTTGACTCTTTTCTCACATGTCTCTTTTCTTATTTACTGTTAAACATCTGGAAAAGTGGAATGAAGCCCATATCTCTACCTTCTTGGATACCCACTCTCTTCACCATCATTTGCAATAGTTTTCATTTCTAGTTGGTCGCTAGGTGGCGCAGTGGATAGTGATGGTCTTCCAGTCAGGAGGACCTGAGTTCAAAGCTAACCAGAGACACACCTTAGCTGAGTGACCCTATGCAAGTCACCTAACCTCCATCTGCCTCAGTTTCTTTATCTGTAAAAAAGGATGCTACTAAGAGCTGTTTTTATAGAATTGTTGTGAGGATCCAATGAGACAGCATTCACAAACATTAAAGTGGTTGTTGTTATCTCCAACTGCATCAGTGATACCATGGCCATGTTGAAACAATGAAGTAATATTCACTTCCATGGACAAGGTGTTCCACATGTGAATTTCCTGTTTTTTATGTATTTCCCCCATTTAATCCTCACATCAGCCCTGGGAAGTAGGTGTTATTCATAAACACATTCTTTCAATGTGGAACAGAAAGCCAAGAGAAGGACCATGGCCTGGCCAGGGTCTCACAGCTAGTAAATATCTGGGGCTGTATTTGAACTCAGGTCCTCCTGACTCTGAGTGCACTATGCAGCCACATCTTTAAGGCCAAAACTTGCTTTGTTCATTTGGGATGAAATTCTTTTTAACCATTTCCTTGCCTTTTTAAACAGAGAACATTGACTGAAACGTCCACAACTTTTGATGTCCCAGCATCAAAGCAGACTAGTTTTAGGCAGAATTGTAATAAAGTTTATTATTAAAATTCTACCTGCAATAGTCACACAGGACAAGATTCGAGTCTACACTAGTGAGATACCAGATTCATTTAAATATCTATGCTAGATAAGCAGGGCTTCTGTATGTATCATACTCTTTGATAGCAAACAAGTCACAGATGACTTGGTTGCTCTGGCCAGACAGGCTATATCATTCCCTCAGATTGCTAGGGTCCCCTAAGGGGCTGGAGGGGTATCTCAGAATCCATATGCCATGTTCTCCCAATTAAAGGGTTGGCAGCCAGAAACTTCAGTTCTACTCAACCACTTAATAGTGATTAGCTTTTAAAAAGGGATATTAACTTTAAAATGTAGCAAAAACATGATTTCCTCCAATACTTCATCTTGTAATCCCTTCTATAATACATCATCGTGGCGGGGGTGGGGGCGGGGAAGTGCATTTCATAACTTAGCTTGGCTGCTCCCTAGACCTGGTCCTATGAGGTTCATGCCCAAAGAAGGGACACTGCTGGGTGAGTCCTTCTCCTGGGCTTGGCTATCAAGGGTACAACCAAAAGTTTCCTCTTTGGAACATCAGGACTTTGCCAGTTACAGGAGTTGACCTGAATTCTGACTCCCAGATTCTAGTTCCGATACAGACCAGAGATGCCACTTCCGATGCTTAAAATGGAAAGGACAAAGCCAAGAAGGCCCTGTTTGGGGGGTGGATCATCTGGTCCCTAAAGGGAAAGGGCCTACTTCCCTTTCCCTCAGAGCATGGTCTCTTCATTGAACACTTGTCACACTATCAAAGGCAGCTGAGGACAATGAGACAAAATGGGACAAAAAAGCCATAACCAAAGCTAACAAGGTTTTGGAACGCCTTTAGAACCAAGGATGTCCCCTTCACCGAGCAGGTCATTGACCAGATTTTACTGTTGCCACTCGGTCATTTCCAGTTGTGTCTGACTCTTTGTGACTCCATTGGAGGTTTTCTCAGCAAAGCTACTGGGATGTTTGCCATTTCCTTCTCTAGCTCATTTTACAGATGAGGAAACTGAGGCAAGCAGGGGTCACACTGTAAGTAACTGACTGAGGTCAAATATGAAATCAGGTCATCCTGACTCTACAGCTACCCACAACCAGTTACCAAATGCCCATTCATCCTTTGTTCTCCCCTCAGTTCTCCTGGATAAAGCTCCATAGTGTCTTCCATGTAGAAATTCCATATAAATAAGTGGATGGGCTCTGCACATGTGCCCGATCCTCTTTCCCAGCACATCTGTGATGTTTGGCAAAGTTGGTTACACATTTAATGAAGCCAAGTCTGCTGGTTCCAATGAAATTGTTGAGTTCCATTGACATCACTGTGTTAATGGCTGCAGAATGGCTCCCTTCCTCTTGGCTGCTGGCTTGTGCCTTTGCATCAGCCCAGCTCTAACAGCACCATCAGGAAGATGACTCAAGGCCCACCTGCTCTGATAAAGGACCAAGAGCTTTTCTTTAAAAGCAAGGACCATAAGATTCTTCAAAGATGACATATCCTTCAAGATTGTTGCTGTTGTTTCTTCTATTTGTCATGTCTGTCTCTTTGTGACCCCACTTGGTGTTTTCTTGGCAAAGATACTAGAGTGATTTGCTACTTCCTTACCCAGTTTGTTTCACAGATGAGGAAACTGAAGCAAACAAGCTTAACTGACTTGCCCAGGGTCATATACCTAATAGGTGTCTAAGGCTAGATTTGAACTCAGGTCCTCCTGATTTTAGAATCAGCACTCTTTTCTTTGTGCCATCTAGCTTCCCCATTCTTAAAGACAGATCAGTATAAATGACGCATTTATCCATCTCTAATGAAATACACTTATTAGGTCCACATCCCCAAAAAGCAATATCTGTAGGTCTTTAAACAATTACATGATATATTAACTATAAATTTTTGTATCCTTCTCTGTGAATTTCATGTGCTTTAGGCACTATTGGATGGATCTGGGGGTTGCTATAATGGATTCATCAGTTTGGTAACTGCTTCGAATGGCTTTTGTGGTTTGGTTAAATTGACTGTATCAAAGAATCACAGAACTTTTTAGCAGGAAGACATTTCAGTCAAGCAAGAGTTTACAAACACAACATTCTATGTGGAGAGGAAAGTATAATATCAGACTCTGATACTATTGGGGTGCTTGGAATGGAGGGGCAGTGCATTTTCACATGTGATTTGATTCACATAGGAGAGAATACCATACTCTTTTATCTTTTAATCACTCTTAGAGTCTCTTTGTCTTTAAAAACTCAGGTCAAGGTGACCAGATCTGGTGGTACATACCTATTGTACCTGTTAACAGAGAGGCTGACATTGGTGGATAACTTGAGCTTGGGAGGTCTGAGCTTCAGCAAGGTTATATCTTACTGAGGAGCTGCACTGATGGGTACCAATATAGTGAACCCCAAGAAGTAAGGGTGGTGCAAAACTCCATCAAGAAGGGGAAACTGAACCAGGTCAGAAATGCAGAAGGGCAAAGCTTCTTTGTTGATTTATCAGTGGGGTTGATTCAATAGTGGTCACTTTCATTTTCACTTTGAGTGAGAAAACAACAACAAAATATTCAGGTCAATAGCCATCTCCTATTTGAAGTCTTTCTTGATCTGCCCAACTAAAAGTGCCTTCTCCATCCCATCCCCCCAAAAATATTACCCTATATTTATTTTGCACAGATGCTGTATCTATTTAAATACACATATATGTATTTATATATATATACACACATATAGATATATACCAATATACAGACATATGTATAGACATCAACACAACACACACACACACATACACGCATACATACACAGACATTGTAAGTTGTCTGATGACAGGAACTTTTTTCATTTTTACTTTCTATCCTTAGTGCCTGGAATGTGGCAGTCATTCAATAAATTGTGGCAAATTGACTCTTTGAAACACAATCCTTTTTTTAAAGCAATAAAGTCCTGTGTAATGCCCCCAAGGTATATTAATTTATAAATCTCAAAGGGAATTTTCTGCATGAAAAATGTTTTGTTTTGTTTTTATTCTATACTCTACCATTTTTAAGGTGTAGTTAGGTGGTGCAGTTGATAGAGTGCCTAGTCTGGAGTCAAGAAGATTCATCTTCCTGAGTTCAAATCTAACCTCAGAAAGTTACTGTGTGATCCTAGGCAAGTCACTTTACGCTGTTTGCTTCAGTTTTCTCATCTGTAAAATGAGCTGGAGAAGGAAATAGAAAACCATTCTAGCATCTTCATCGAAAAACTCCAAATGTGACCAAGAAGAGTTGGACATGACTTAAAAATGACTGAACAACGAAACCGGTTTTGAAGTATTTTCAAAGAGAATATCCATTCATGAAGGTCTTTTTAGGACAAGACAAGATAGATCCATTTATACACACAAACGTAATCACTGCCCTCCGTACTTATCCCAAAATAGAGAATTCCAAGATGCTCAAAGGAAGTTATTAAAGGTACGAAGTAGAATAATCGGATCACAGAGTCATAAGAAGAGTTGGAAGGAACAGATCTAACCCATCCCCTTCCCATTTTACAAATGAGGAAAGTGGGGCTGAGAGACTTGCTAAGGGTCACACAGCTATAGAAGGCAGGAGTTGTGGGGATACAAGAGTCTATAGCAGATTATTATTTCATTTGACATGGTTTAGCGCCTTAAAAAAGTAAAGAACTTTCATTTCCCAAAATTCAGCAGATTCCTAATGACAGATGGCAGCAATCAGATTAGTTGAGCTCAGTATGGAGGTCTTTGCCAATGGAATGGCCCCTAGTTGATATATTCTTTGTTGACCTGCTAAATTTATATGTGAGCAAATAGAGATTTGGAGATATTGGAGCTTGACCGAAATCATGCAGCCAGTACGAATCTGAGATAGGCTTTGAACTCAGGAATTCCCTGCCCTAAGATGAATACCTTATAAAAAAAACAAAACAAAACAAACTCAGATCTCATCACTGAGCAGACAAATGTTTGCATGAGAACAGAACACGATCTGGATTTGGGTTTCTAGCATTTTTCCATTTGTGGCCATGCCAGAGGAAATATGGGAAGAGTCTAATAACCTTGACATTTATGTTGCCTGTCTTCAGCAAAGCTGTAGTTAATCCCATAAACCTCTTGGCTTCCCATTGCTACATTGCTTCAGTGGAGGTCTCTGGGGTTTCTCAGGGAGCCAGTCCAGTATTCAACGTCCTTCTCCTGGGCTAATAGAGCATCTATCTCACATGGGTGTTGTGAGGATCAAATGGAATAAATTGCCAAGGAGTTCCACTATGCTTTAAAGCAATGTGTGTGTGTGTGGTGTGTATACATATATGTATGTAACATATGTGTATATGTATATGTGTGTATGCATGTATATATATGTGTGTATATATATAGATATAGATATAATATATATAACTGTCATCAGTGGATCCACCAAATCACTGAACATGTTGTTAGCTGTGGCTATAGCTGGTTCTTTACAGACATTCAGGATTCAATAGTGTAGCTGCTCCTACTTTATAGCATCCTATAGTATATTTATTCTTTTCAAAGAGATTAGCATTTTCTCTCCTTCAGTATAAATGTTATCTATTTCTAGTCCATTGAGAATAGAATCTTGGCCAACAGAAGATTCTCTCCTTGAAGAGAAAACCTTCCCAAGGAAATTAGGACTTTCCTTGGTCTTTTTCCTTGAAGAATGGCATATCTGAAAAGGAGATTCTCTTTTCTCACTTTCCTGCCAATTTCCTAAGGGCATTTTCTTTTGCACTTCACCTCTTAAGCTTTGGCCTAATTAGAGGCATTGTGGAGTGGCACAGTCCGGAAGATTTGAATTCAAATCTTACTGTAGACATTTAATAACTGAGTGACACAAGGCAAGTCACTTGACCTCTCAGTCTTAGTTTCCTCACCTAAAAGTGGAGGAATTGGGCTCAGTGGTCTCTCAGGTCCTCGCATCTCTATGTAAATGATCACATGATCCAAGGAAATGGAAAACTGAAAGGGGGATAAATTAAATGGCAGACTAAGTGAGGAGTGGGTCCAAGGAGGGGTTCTCTCATCTGCTGCCTCCCTCCAGGACCTTCCCACTGAGAGTATCTTCCATTGTCACCACATGTAACATACAAAGTGATTTTCACATTGTCTCTCCCATTAGCATGTAAGACTATTGCAAGCAATGACTATATTTTTGCCTTCCTTTGTATTCACAGTACTTAACACAGAACCTGACTCATACTAATCACTTAAATGATTGATTGTATAATCTTCTAATATAGAAGCACAAAAGACATTCCTCAATAAATAAAAGGTCAAAGGATATGAGAAAACAGTTCTTCAAAAAGTAATCTATGGCCAACCATATGAAAGCATACTCTGAATCATTAATAAGAAGATAAATTCAAATTTAAAAATTTCTGAGATTTTTTCTCCTTCAGTCAATGAGAAAAGAAGACCAAAAATGGAAATATTCATGAAAAGATGTGCACATGAATGATTTATTGGTAGAGCTACAAACTGGTTCAATTGTTTTGGAGAGCAATTGTGCAATGAATAATTAAACTGTCCATACTCATTTATTCAGAAACACTACCCCTAGGGATGTAGCTAAGGGGTTCAGTGGATGGAGTGCTGAGCTTACAGTCAGGAAGACCTGAGTTCAAATCCAGTCTCAGACACTCCCTAGCTGTGTGACCCTGGGCAAGTCACTTAACCTCTGTTTGCCTTAATCCACTGGAGAAGGCCATGGCAAACCACTCCAGTATATTTGCCAAGAAAACTCCATGGACAGTATGGTCCATGGGGTCATGAGGAATCAAATGCAATTGAACTGTGACAATAACAAAAATCACCCCTAGGCATCTACTCCCCAAAAGTGAGTAGCAAAAAGGAAGGCCTTATATATGCCAATATATTTACAACAGCACAATAAGCTAGAAACAAAGAACTGAAAACAAAATAGATGTCTATTAACTGGAGAATGGCTAAGCAAAGTGAGGTATATGAATACAACATTTGCTGTTGTTCTGTAAGAAACTGAATACAAAGAATACATAAAGAATGGAAAAATATATATTAACTGATGAAAAATGAAGTAAGCAAAACAGAGGAAAAAATCTAGCAGTATAAAGAAAAAGAAAAAGAGCAAAAATTGCAATTGTATCTTGTGAAATTGAAATCACAAGCTTCGCTGAAAAGATAAGGGAAGTCATTCTCCCTCCACATGATTTGGGGGCCTCAGTGTCATTCAGCACATCTTTCTTTAGAGCAGAAATGAAGGATGCTGAGCACTCTCACTCTCGTTTAGCCTTTTCTCCAAAAGCTGATCTTTGCCAATTTCTAAGCAGACACCAAACAGGTTAGATGGGTTTGGGGATATCAAGCTACAGTCACTTTTTTAGTGGGCATAGAGGAAGATGTACATGAGTCTGGAAGGAAAAATGAGCCAGACTGGAAGGAAAACATTAGCATCCAACTCATTGCAAGGAAGACTTGTCTTCCAAGTTTGAAAGAGAGAAAAGGAATGAGATTCAATCCAACAGTAGGTGACAACTCTGTCCCAGGCAAGAGTGTCGGACTCTCCAGGGGAAGGTAGGAGAAACAGCCCAGTGTATTGGGAAGAGCATTCAGTTGGAGGTGCCAGGCCTCCGGTCCAAGATATGGTGCCCACACCATTCTTTGTATCCCATCCCCCATTTAGTGTAGTGCCTGGCATATTAATAAGTACATAACAAATGTTTGCTGACTTGTCGCACTTGAAAAAGAAGCATATTCTCTCGTGCCTTGAATTACTTTGTCTTATTTTTAAATGTAGAAAGATCATGAAATGATACTTATCAAGCTGGAGTGGTAACTGTGTACAATTTGTAAATAAATTTGTAAATAGCCTTTCGTAGTCTATATATTCATTTAAATCAGACTATTTTGTATTTAATCTTTGTATTTCTAGTGATTAGTACCTCACAGGTGCTATAAAAATGTTTATTGGATTGAATAATTCCAAAAAACATAAATATGTTAATTAATTTACCCCAGGCCCCAAGAATTCAGACTTTGGTTGGGTGATAACATTCTGCTGCCCAGAACATTCACTGGGGTGACCATTACCACCAAATCAATGGTAATGTTTACCCAAGGGTATTTGGGAAACTCCCAACACACTATTGGGCTAAGAAAGTATATTTGAATCCATTTGTACCCCAGAAAAAACAATTCCTCATACAGAAACTACCCCAATAGTGAACTTTGAACATGGCTTCTCTGAGCCCCTGAATCCTCTAAACCAAGTTGCAGGGAAAGATTAGTCAGGCACCAGTCCATAGGACAGCCCCAGAGTCAGAACTGGTTCAACAATTTGGTAGGGAGCCACAGTTTACTAGGACCTGGAATTTTATCTTCTCAACTCAGAATTCAATGTGATTTAGGGTACTGACAAATATTTAAGAATCACCAACAAAAGATGCCCATCAAAGTTTATTGAATTGAATGATTGTGCTTTGTGATTTTCTCATCAATCTTAATCATTCAATGTCATCTGGGGGCTACATTCTTCATCATTTTTCATGTCTTAATGTCCTAATGAAAAAGCATATGACTAAAAGGAACCAAGGAAATCTGGCGACTGACATTAACTGTTAAGATCCCCAAACTCTGACAGTGTTTGGTGGGTCTGTGTTTTTGCAGAGATTTCCCTTCAAAGGCTCTGTTTCTAAGAATGAAGGCAAAAGAGAAAAGAGCCTTGAGATGAATGAAGGTTGTGTAAGCCTCTGCAAGAAAGAACTCACTGACTAAATGTCAAGTTATTTGGAGAGCATGCCCCCAGTGAAGATGACATTGTGTGATGAATGGGATCCTTCAAGTTTCCAGGGAGCATTTAAATGTCTAGGTTTGGCAAGGGGCCTTTGTCTCTCAGAAATGGGCTTGCTCACCATGTTGGTGGCAAACCTCTGGGCGATGGCCTGTAATTCAATTTTTCCATCCTATGTCAATCTCCGGTCAACTACCAAGTAGGAAACAAGATCATGACTCCATGTTGCCTGGTAAACCCAATGTCTACTAGAATTTTAGTAGAATGGGAAACCTGGTAGGCAGCAATGGTTCTTCATTTTTTGGCCTTGTATTTTCAGCACCTCACAGTGTCTTTCATGTAGTAGGTACTTTAGAAATGTTTGTTGAATTAAACTGCACTTAGTAGGAGAAAACTGTATTAGCAAATAAGAGAAGCTAAATGGAGAGGCAGCCCTCTTCAGCTGCTGCACTCCCCCTGGAAAGTCAGGAAACCAGAGGCCAGATCTGATACCCACCAACCTATGGGCAGCAGACAGCTGGTGAACTGAATTAAATGCTATTTACTTATGGAAATACAAAGCAGGCCTAACTAACACCAAACCTTTGTCACTGTTAATATAAAATGCCTTTAAACTTTTATTAGTACAACCTAATTAATCCTAATTAGTACAACCACCAAAGTGGGCTTGAGTTTGTCCCCACTTTGTCACAGGAGAGATAAAGTGTCAGGCCTGGAGTCAGGAAGACTCATCTTCCTGAGTTCAAATCTGCCCTTAGATATTTACTAGCTGTGTGACCTTGGACAAGCCACTTAACCCTGTTTGCCTAGCTTCGTCATCTGTATAAGGGGCTGGAGAACATAATGGAAAACCACTCCAGTAGCTTTGCCAAGAAAACCTCAAATGGCATCATGAAGAGTCAGACACAACTGAAAATGACTAAACAACAACCACTTTGTACTCACTAAGATCTTCATTGCTTTAATGGATGTGAAATCCCATTGACAGGCATGCCTCCTTCAGGAGAGAAAATCATAAACACTTGATACTCTGCTAGACTCTTGTCCATATCACCCAAAAAATCCTCCAGAAAGACTCCGTCCAATGAGCTGTGTTGGAGGTCTCTAGCACTAGGATCTACCTAGGCCTAAACTACTATGTATATATAGTATAGTATGATCCACAAAAGCTCCTTCAGGGCAGCAAGTCTTTAATATTTTGGTTTTGTATCCTCATGCCTTAGACATAAGAAGCACTTGGCAAGCTCTTAGTATTTTGGGGGAAGCCATTGTCATTGTTTTGGTTTTTTGGCACAGCAATTAGGGGTTAAGTGACTTGCCCAGAGTCACACAGATAGTGAGTGTCAAGTGTTTGAGGCTGGATTTGAACTCAGTCCTCCTGAATCCAGGGCTGGCCCCGAGCCATGGCATCACCTTGCTATGCCCTGCTTGTTGCTTTTTAAAATAAGTTTTTCATTGATGTCGTTTGTTTTCTACATCACCATAGCTTCCCCCAGGATCTCTTCCCCTTTCCGTCCCAGAGGATCATCCCTTGTAACAAATATATATTTTTTTTGGAAAATATTTGTTGAATTAGTTTAGATTTGAGTTGTAGCAGAGCCTTTGGACACTTTCCCAAGGTCATTCAGCCAATAAGTAACAGAGCCAGGTTCTCTGATTCCATATCTAGGTCATTTTCACTACATTACATATTAAATCTACATTTTTATTTCCAGTATCAAGAAACAAGAATTCATTAAACACCATACTGTGTGACAGGCATGGTCTAGGCGCTAGGGATATAAAGACTTAAGTGAACATGCCCCCTGATATCAAGTACTCTAAAGCATTCTAAGGTCTTCTAATTCATCATAATTAGAAGGATGGTTCTCACATCTAAAACCTATGATGCTTTACTGAATTTGGTTCTTTTATTTCTGCAAAAAGTTTACAGGGTATAAGTTCCTTGGTTGTTCACAGGTTAATGCCAAAATATTAAATAGATTATAAATGGTATTTCTCAATTTTCTACTGAAAAGATAATGTGGCCTAGTGTCTAGTGAGCTGGATTCAAGTCCTCCCTCTGACATCTACCAGCTCTTTAACACTAATGCTCTGGGCCTTCATTTTCTAATTTGTAGAATAAGGTGGTTGGATCTTATTTTTTTGGAGTTTCTGTTTGTTTGTAGTACATAAAACTGATGATATCTGAAGGTTCATTTTGTATCCAACAATTTTGTTAGACTTAAATATGATCAAATTAATTTTTGTTGATTCTCCTAGGTTTTCCAAATAATTGTTGTTTCATTCACACGTAAAGATGTTTTAATCTTCTCTTTTACAATTTTTTTATTTTAATTCTTTTTTTATTACTATAGCTAGGCTGTGAGTCAATCAGTCAATAAACATTTATTAAATACCTACTATGTAGTAGGCACGCGGCCAGGCATTGGGATACAAAGAAAGGTTGATGACAGTCCCTGCAGTCAAAGGGATGGCAATGTATGCACATGACAAACAGGACAAACTGGAATAATCAAATGACTGGCTGGTTTTAATTTTTTTACTGTCTTATTGCTAAAGCTAGACTCTTTAGAATTATGATTAATGATAACAACGCATGTGCCCACCCTTCTACACCACCAACTCTCATTCTTAGTGGAAAATCTTCCAATTTTTCTCCATTGCAATATTCTCTCAAATTTTTTTTAAAGAAAAGTGTTGTTATTTCTCCATGTCATATTAAGAAAAAAATCCTGTCATCTTTAAACATTTTCTCAGTGGTTGAGGAGTTCTCAAAGAACATAAGTCCTGCATTTTATTATGCAGGTCTTTCTATACCTGATTCTGTAACCATGTGGTCTCTATTATTGACGCTGTAAGATTATAGATTTAGAATTGGAAGAGACCTTAGCAGTTTTCTAGTCTAAGTCCCTAAGGTCATCAAGAAGGAAACTGAATCCCAAGAGAGATTGTTCAAGTTCATAAAAGAGAGAGCAGCAGAGCTGGGATTTGAACTGAGGTCTTTGAATTCCAAGTCCTTCTCATTATACCATGTAATGTCCTCAAGTGGAGTCATCCCTAAAATCCTAATAGAAATCTAATTTGGTCATCCAGAGGAATTGTTGCCAGATTATTAGGTTCTTTTTTATTTTGCTATTCTGTATTTTCACTAGTGTCTGGCTCTTCTTGATCCCAGTTGGGGTTTTCTTGACAAAGATACTTGAGTAGTTTGTCATGTTCTTCTCCAGTTCATTTGACAAATGAGGAAGCTGAGGCAAACAGGGTTAAGTGACTTGTCCAGAACCACACAGTTAGTGTCTGAGGCCAGATTCGAACTCAGGAAGATAAGTCCTCCTGATTCCAGGCTCAGCACTCTATCCACTGCACTACCTAACTGCCTTTCTATTTAATAGCTATGTGCAACCCTTTAGGATCAATATTTATTAGCAACTCTAGACTACTTTTATTTCTCTATCTTTGCTGTTTTGCACACAAAAACTTAAGAAATTTAGACATTTAATTTAGAAGCATAGGAGTAAATCTGTAGTCCAGAGAAATGCCCTGAAGGGGAGACAAGATGCCCAACTGGGGAGTGCCCTGTTTCCAAGTGCTGGGCCTTTTCCATTCCACCAAAAGTTGCATAATTCAATAAAAAAGAATGCTAGAGGTTGAGTCTGAAGGGACTTGGCTTCAAATATTACTCTACTACTAAATACCAGTGAGACCTTGGGCAAGTTACTTGACTGAACCTCAGCCTCTTGATTTATAAAATTAGAAATTTGGTAATAATCCTTTCACAGGGTCATTGTAAAGGTAATGAGATATGCATGTATAACAGTTTGCAGAGCCTAAAGTGCTATGTCAAAGTCTGCTCATTATATGGCAGTTACATGGTGCCACAGCACTCAGTTTTGGGATGAGAGGATCTTATTCGTACCCCACCTTTGGTCCTCACTACCTGTGCTCTAGGGCAAATCACTTTAATTGCCTTGACTCTAGCTCTCGAATTCTGAAACCAATGGGATAATGAGAAGGTCAGATGATCTCTAAGATTCCAACTTGACCTTAATTCATCATGGTATCAGATAAAAGGGACCAAGGTGTTTCCCAAAGCTGCTGACAAAAGCAATATAGAAAAGATCCTTGGAAACATGGTATAATAAGCAAAAAGCAACTCAGGAACCCAGGCGACCACATTGCCTAGCTGGGTGACTGGCACATAGTAGGTGTTTTTATACGCTTGTTTCTTGGTCAGTTTATTGGTCTTCGATTGATTGATAGTCTGATTTTAGATAGCAGAATAAACACAAAAGAATTCCATGTGTTTCTCCTCTGCCTGTGGCATACTCTCAACTAATCTGACTAAACTCATCAACTTAGAACTCAATTTCCTCTTCTGTAAAAAGAGGGGATCAAATTAGATTAGATCCAATTAGAATTTTCACAGGAGGACTCAGGTAATGTCAGGTACGCAGATGCACATAAAATGAACCTCAAGCCAGAGAACGATCGATTTAGTATTGGAAGGATACTAAAGACCATGTAGTCTGACCTCCTTCGTCTTATATGGAGGAAACAGAGTCCCAGAGAAGTGAAGGAACCTGTCAAAGTCACAAGCTGGTAGTTGTCAGTTTTGGAAT
>CM053770.1:9593662-9609872 GCA_028658325.1 Potorous gilbertii
CAATATTGTATTGTATTAAGGTATGTCATATCATGTCATATTATATTATTATTATATCATAATTATGTGCAGCAGTGACTATCAGGAAATCACAGAATTTCCCAGGTGGAAGTTCTCAGTGGCCACCTAATTCAACCAATGCCTGACTAAGCAGGGCTTTTATATGATCATCCAGTCTTTGGCTAAAGACCACAGTGACAGGCATTTGCAGTCTTCCCTTCTACTTTGTAGGGTGTTAGGGGAGTGGCACCCCATGATCTGGAAAATCCATGTAAAATGTTTGGACCTTCCCTTCGTACCAGAAAAGAAGTTCGAATTATTATGGTTTTAAAAGTGAAAATATGTTGATATTTTACAATGCTATATATAAATTAAACTATTTCTAAGTTTCTAACCTTTTTCTTTATCATTTGCTCGCCTTTGCATGTCATCTTTAGCTTCTGCAAAACTCCCAAAAAATTCCATTTAATTTCTTATGTCAGCCCATGACATACCTTTTTTTTAAATGACTGAAACTTAAATACACAATAAGAAAGGAAATATAAACTTAAATATTGAGAGTTAAATATTAAAGAAGGGAAGAAAAAAACATGATGAGCACAGCAGAATATGAGAGGATACAAAATATACAGCAATAAATTTCTATTTCAAGAAAGCCTATAAAATAAACACTGTTTTGTTCAGAGCTGTCCACTTTTTCCTTTGCTTCCTTGTTAGTTTTGGTTTGTTCTATGCTGTGCACTTTTTAATGTTCTTTTTTCCCTCCACAGAAGGCTACAATTAAGCTCAGATACAGTTTTGCACAATTATATAGATACACAAATACATACATACACAGATATATACTTTCCCTAACAAATTCTACTTCTAATTTTTATTTTTATGTTTGTGTGTATCTCTAATTTCCTATCCCTTCTAACTCCTCTACTTTACTTCTACCATCTATCTTGCCCTTCTATTACTTAACCTATCCTCCCCTATAAGGATCCCTCCCTTATCCCATAATGTAAACACCTTTCTATATCCTCCTTTGAGCTATTCTCTCACCATCCCCTCTAAAGATTCCTCTTTCCCCTGCCTTTCCTCTTAGGGTTTTATTTCTTTCTGAATTTAGAAGACTTTTATATTCCTCTAAGTATGTATATATGTATATATATATATATATATATATATATGTGTGTGTGTGTGTGTGTGTGTGTGTGTGTGTACACCAAAACATACACTTCCCTCTTGAATCCATTTCCAATGAAAGTAGGGTTCCAAAACTAACAGCTCTCCTCCCAAATCTAAATCCTCTGTCAGTTTTTCCTCTCATATCTCATTTGTATAAAATAATTACTCATTTTAAGGGTTCCTAAATGATTTTACTTTTTAAAGTCATATCATACACAAGTCTACCCTGTCTTTCTTATGAACTACCCAATTACTAATAACAATCTTATACATACAGTTTATATTTTCCATATGTAAAAAGTAAACTGTTCTTCTTGGGTCCCTTGTAATTAGTCTTTGGTATGTACCTTATATTTCTCTCCTCACAGAAATTGCTGTCTATCCTTCATTCTCAGAAGAGATCATGACACCCGAAAGGTAATGCCATGACATGCAAGTGAGTTGGATTTAAGTCAGGAGAGCTGTGCAAAGTCACCAGCTTCACTTTCTCCTCCAGAGTCATCTGGGTCCAGTGTCCAGATATCGATCAAGACAATAGATGGCCCAGGATGCAGTGGGAAACCTTGACCTTTTCGAACTAAGGTATTTAACAGATGTCTCTTTGCAAAATGTTTATTACTCCTACTTCCCTGCTCTAAAGACAAGCAGGAAAAGTCAAGGGTCTCTTATACCTGAGAGTCCTTCAGACACTGAAGACAACTATCATCCCCCACCCCCCAAGTCTTCTCTTATTCAGGCTGAACACCACCACTCTCTTGCACCATTGGAATGAATGTGTGGTTCTTCAGCCTGTCAGTTGCCTTCTTTTGAATGTTCTCCAGATTAACATCCTTTCTCCTTCTCCATCCTTTTCCCTGGCTGCATTCCTGACTTTCTGGACTTCAGAACCATACTCGATGTATTAGTGGCTCATTCTGAAGCTTCCCTCAATTCCCGGGGCCTCCTCCTCCTGGAGTAGCCTGCTCCCCCTCTAGCCTGTTTACTCTTGAAATGTTGCTCAGAAAGTCACAGCCCTGCCTTCGGCCATTGGTGAGTTCTTCCTGGACCTCCATTTTGTGAAATGTGCCAGGCCAGACCATCTTCATTCTCCTCCAGACCTTGTTTCTGACTTTCTGGCCAGCTCTTTCAGCTCTGGACAACTCTAGGGCCAGTGCTGTGTCCACTCTGGTGCCAACTAGCTGCCCAAAGGGAATTAGTTCTTCCTGGCTTCCAGCCTCTTTTCTCTGGCACACCTTAGCAACATTCTAGGATTTTGAGACCTAGGAGGCTATTGAGTCATTTTTCAGCAATATCCAGTTCTTTGCGACTCCATTTGGAGTTTTATTGGCAAAGATACAGGAGACCTGGGATATCAGGGCCCAAAAGTGATGGTTCCACTGTCACTAATGATGAAAACAGATCCTTTAGCAAATCTCTTTCACTCTCTGCCTCTTAGTTGTCCTCTCACCATCACTATTCATGAAAACTCATTGGAAAAGTGAGGCTGAACCTCCCACCAAACTTTCCAATAGACTTATTTTCACTTTCATAGCTTTTTTCCTGTTTTTAATCAGAATTTCCCCTGGCTATTCTACAAATGAGATTGCGTTCTAGGTCAATGTTGCCCTTGACTGATACCTCTGCCCCTTTGGTAAGGAGCCTATGTTTGCTGGTATGGTCTGTTTCTGGGCCCTGTTGGCCTCTTTATTGAAATAGCCTTCTGAACTGGCATTCCTGACAGCAAATTCATCCATAGTGATGAATCTTCCACCAACACAGATGCTGATGCCTTAGGAGAAAGCATCTTAGAATTGTGTCTGTAAGGCCCATTGACAAATGACCAGTCTCGAGGTTAGTCCCTCTCCATTTAGTTAGAAATGGATGGAAGGAAGAGGGCACAGTGCACTACAATGGGCAGATAGAACAGTAATTTTAACAGCCCCAAGAGGCTTGCTTATACACGTGCATGTCATTTTTTCCAAGGTTCAGTGACACTGTTTGGCCATCAGCTCCCCTGACTGGTGAGTGCCTGCTCCACACTGCTATTTCCTGGGTGGGTGCTGTGCAGAGATGCTCCTTTTGCTCTCAGCTCAGCTCTCTCTCAAAACTTCTCTGTCTCCTTGCTAGCAAATATTTTCCCTTTTAGATCCCACTTTTCAGCATCCCTGTGTGTGCTGTCTCCTCTCCATGATATAGAAGCTTTCTGAGGGAAAAGATTATTTGATTCCTTGTTTTCCTGTCCTTAGAACTTAGTACAATGCTTGCACAGAGCACATGCTGAAGAAATGCCTTATTTTTAAATATTCGTTGAAAACCACAATTGTTAAAGATTCAAAATTTAAGATGAACTAGAAGACAAAGAAGAAATATAAAACAGGTTCAAGTGTGCTGCAACATTTTTTCTGTAATGACTTTTGTACAAAATATGCTGTAAAAAGATTCTTTCAGGGAAGTATTTAATCAAGAAAATGCAAGAGTCCAACTGTGTAGCAAGACTGAGGGTTGGCAAATGGGCAAAAATAATCATAGCTAATATTTTTAGAACTCTTACAACAGGCCAGATAGTGTGCGAAGCCCTGTAAATTATCATCTCATTTGGCTCTTGCAACAATCCTGGGAAAGAAGGAGATGCTGTGATTATCCCTAGTTTACAGATGGGGAAACCAAGGCAAACAGGAGTTAAGTGAATTATCCAGAGTCACACAGCTGGGAAGCATTGGAGGACTGATTCGAACTCAGTTCATCCTTTCTCCAGGCCCAGGCTTTCATCCACTGGGTCACCTCTCTGAAAAGCATTCATCAAGCACTCATTGGTGTGTCAGGTACTGTGCTGGATGCTATACATACTTAGGCAAAAATGAGATAATCCCTGCCCCAAGTAGTCTATGTGCTACTTGGGAAAGTAGAGGGAGAATCCAGCCACCTGAATTTGAATTCCTCCTGAAACATTTGCTAGTTCTGTATCTGTGAGTAAGTCACTCCATCTCCATGACCTTAGCAACCTTATATAGAAAATAAGGAACGTATCATCTTTTATTTCCTCTAGCTCTGTCAGATTCATTGAACTAAGGTACCCAGAGGGCACAATGGATAGAGCACTGGGCCTGGAGGCAGGAAGACCTGAGTTCAGATTTGACTTCAGACACTTACTAGCTTTGCGACCGTGGGCAAGTCATTTAACCTTTATTTTTCCTCATCTGTAAAATGAGTTTCCTCATCTGTAAAATAGGAATAATAATACTTCCTAAAGTTGTATAGATAAAATGATGAAATTTTAAAGTGCTTTGTACACCTTTAAAAGTTATATTTATTCTAATTCTTATCATTAGCAATTTAAATTGAATTGTATTGAACCGAGTTTAGTTGAATTGAGAAATGCATAAAAGTTCTATCGGCAAAGCCAGAGGAATCAGGAGGAAAGCAGCACATTCTCAGGCTCACAAGCTCAGTCAGGGCATGGCACAAAGACACACATTATCCCAGAAGAAAATGTCAACACCTGGCCACGCCTGGCTGGCAGCATTGGCTCCTCCACCTTGGCTGTAAGTCAAGCTAGCCTAACCTATCCCTCTCAACACCTTGGCACTTTAAAAAGAGGCCTTTATGGACCTCTCCCCCACCCAGCTCCCAGGTTGGCAAGAGATGAGGATGCCTCTGGGACCTGGAGACCATTTACATGAGAACGTAAACAAGTGGAATCTTGTTCTGATTTTTCTTGATGGAATAAATTCAATGAAAATAAAAGAGTGAGGATCTTGTCCAAGGCTCCTGAGCATCTTGGGAAACGCAACTTTGAGTGTGACTTCCCCAGAAAGGTGTTCTTAATCTGTCATCCCTAAAAACACAACCCTATGATGGTCTCTAAGCATCCAAGTGAAAAGAAGACTCAATGGATAGGACAAACTTCATTGTTGTCTCATTTTAAGAAACTGCCCTCGGCCACCCCAACCTTCAGCAACCATTACCCTGATCAGTTAGCAGACCTCAACAGTGAGGCAAGACTCTGTACTGGTGAAAAGATTTCATCTCACTGAAGGCTCAGGTGATGGTTAGCATTTTTTTAGCAATAATGCAATTTTTAAAAATTAAGCTATGTACATTCTTTAAAGATATAATATAATTGCACACTTAACTATAGTATAGTGTAACAATATGCATTGGAAAATCACAACAATTCATATGGCTTGCTTTATTCCAATATTTCCTTTATTGTGATGTTCTGGAACAGAGCCTGCAACATCTTCAAAAGCATGCCTGGAAAATGGAGAAATCTGGAGTAGAACCTAGTGAAAAGAGATGGCTGGCCTGTGTACTTTCCTTGAGTGAAGGATCTAGATTCAGTAGCCATCTACTCTAAGGAAGAGGTCAGGGAAGAGGGCACTTCTAAGGCATGGGATGATGGATGAAGAGGTTTCTGGAATAGTCCAGAGGGCAGTCTTGTGAGAAGTGAGGAGAAGGCAAGACTCAGGAAAGGAGTCAACAATTAAACCATTGCCTGTGGATAGGAGAGTGAGCGAGAGATCTTAACACAAGGATATCAGTGCTACCTCCAGGTATCATGGAAGCTTGGTGGAGAAAGTCCATGACCTCAATGCAGCATGTATACACAAACATACGCATGTATAATATAATATAAATATATGGTAATATGCATATATGTGTATATGTATGTGTGTGTGGTTTTATTAATATAGGAGAATTTCTGGTGTAAATATTTCTCCACTGACATATATCAGTATCTGCTCTGTAGCTTATAGTCAGAAGAGAATTGCCTCAAAACTTAAGAGGTTAAGTGACTTGTCAAGATGAGTCAAAGGTTAAGCTTGGATCTGGATCTTCTTGGCCTGGCCCCAGGGCCATCCCTAAATCTGCTACACCGTCTTGCCTCTCATAAATAATAAAGGAATAGAATAATCACTAAATCTTAGATACACTTACTAATGGTGAAGCTTGCATGTATAAAGTGCCTTTTAAAGTATTTACATATTCAACAGACTGCTAAAACCATAAGAATACATTTCAGCACTTCAAATTATATTTCTTGTTCAAATGTTCAACCCTGTTACGAAATCAATTGATTTGAGCAAACTCATTCATGGAAATAGTCCCTGGTCTTTAAAATCTGTGACATATCTTCCTGGGCTCAGTTCAAGTGATAAATGTAACCTCACAAAAAAGCCACAGCGATATTGGATTTTAATTTAAGATTTATGAGGCAAGTCAAATCTCCAGATGGAGTAAAGATCCTGCATCAATAAAACATGTTCCTGGCTGAGAGATGCGTATGCCCACATGAAGCTGATGAGTCGAGAGTCCCCAAATCCAAATTTAATCAAAATATCTTATTTGAAGCCAGTTACCTCCAAAGGGAACATTTTTAGTGTACAGGAAGAAGCATCTTGTATTTCCTTTCCTTGGCTTAGAAATGAAACCATAAGATTAATGAAGAATTTCCAAATCATGTGTACATGTGCACCAGGAGAGGTCCTGGTGCAAGGAGAAGATGCAACCATCAATCCCTCACAAATATTTATTAAACACCTGCTCTCTACTGAACACTGTGCTAAGTACAGAAGACAGAAACCAAAGGTGAAAGAATCCCTGGCCTCAAGGAGAGTATAGTGTATCAAGGGAGACAACAAAAATTTACAAAAAAACCAAACTACAAACAAGAACAAAACAAAACAACCTCCCAAACAAAATTCAGGGTAAGCTGTGGGGGCAGCAGCAGCATCTCCTCCATGAGGAGGTACCACAAGGTCGAGCACTGGACATGGAGTCAAGATGAGCCTGGGTGGTATGATTCCTGGCAAATCATGCCAATGTTCTCAGCTTGTCTTCTCATCCACAAATGGGGATAATGACAGCACTTACCTCCTGTGAGTGTGGAAGGATCAAGTGAAATAATGTATTGAAATGCTTCATAAGCAATCATGTGCTATGAGAATGCTTATTTTTAATATTAGTTACTAGGGATATACATGCACAGATACACATACTTAATATGTAGTGATATATGCGTATATCTACACACATGTACATATACACATATATACACATACATACACACATATGTATATACATTTATTCAAAATTGATCAATACACAGGCTTGTTTAAATGACTACTATGTGCTCAATACTGTGTTTAGAGAAAAGAAATGGGTAATAAGTTGAATTCAAAACTGGATAAGGGGAGAATGGATTTGAGTACCTTTTGGAAGCATTATCAATGAGTCTAACCTCCTGTGGGAACCACAAAACACCAACAATGTCTTTCCAGGGCAAGGCATAGAACTCTACAACTTCTGAAGCTCTGGGAGGTGCATGGAGGGCAGGAGATCAACCACATGGTAAACAAGGGAGGAAAGAGAAGGAAGAGATCTCAGTGAAAGATGTCAGCCCCAAAGAAGATAGACTCAGCACAGAGAGAGTGAAGGATTTCGGGCATGGGCTGGCATCTTGCTTCAGCAGCCATGTAAGACCAGGAGAAAGCCATTAGAGCCCTGGGCACACAGGGCAGAACCTCTGGGGTTGACTTTATGGCAGATAGAGGCAGAGGGTGGTGGTAGATGAACAGGCCTGGAAGGACAGCTCACTACCCTCCTCAAAATTCCTGAGGTGATGAGCTCATTGACCATTTGGAGTCTTTACATTCTGATATGCGAGGGAGGGATAAACAAAGCTATTGAGATTCCCACACATTGTAGATTAGAATAATCTCATTTAAGTCATTAAGAGAGGCAGCTTGGTGGGACATATATTCCAGCCCCTCATCAGGCAGAAGACAGCTGAGTCCATACCCTCCCTGTAACATTTATAGTACTCTAACACTGGTGCTTGCCCAGCAGTCCTTCAGGCCACAGCAATATTTTTTAAGCATTTAGAGCCTTGCCTAAGAGAGAATATCCCCAACAATTATTACAAGACCATGGTTAGACCCTGGGCCAACCTCTTGGTGATGGGTCTCTCCAGCCTGGGACTTAGGAAGAAGACACAGCCACAACCACTAGGACTCAGTCTATGACTTGATATTTTTGCATTTTGGCATGCCTGGCTCTCACTTAGACCCCACTGGCACAACTTTCTTCTCCAGGAAACATAAACATGAAGAGGTCTGATGACAAATGGAGTCGTTGTGATCTGACATGTTCAGATAACCCTCTTGAGGATAGAAGCTACATTCAAAGGAGGAAAGAGAGAGAGAACAGATCTCCCTGAGAGATGAAAGAGTGATTCTTACTATTCTTTACAGTTTTTACAATTTGGGAAGCCAAGACTTGGTAGTACTTCTAGGAATCTGGTGCAACATGTGAAATGTTGAAATAAGGGTTTTGGTCTCCATCCTGTAGGTGATGGGCATCCACTGAAAGACTGTGACATGATCAAGTGCAAATCATATCATCATTTATCTGATGGCAACGAAGGATGAACACAATGCCAATCTGTGCAATATGATGAAAGTGGTTCCTCAGGAAGATGAGGTAAGATGGTCGTGACTTCTTGGGTGGATTAGAGGAAAGAAGGAACTAAGATGAGTTCAATGAGGAAAGAAAGCTGCTTATTGCGATCTGAGTTGGAATCCCAGCTGGGATACTTCTGGTCTGTGCAAACTTGGGTAAATAAGTCAGTAAGTTCTCTTGCTCTCATTAAGCACGTTCTTGACGGGGTTACTGCTGCTGTTTGCACTTTGTTCTTGAAGAGGACTGTGACATTATTGCAATAAAACATGCTAGCCATCACATGAGCCTTCAGTGAGATGAAATCTTTTTGCCAGTAGAGACTCTTGCCTCACTGTTGAGGTCTGCTAACTCATCAGGGCAACGATTGCTCAGGGTTGGGGTGACGAGGGCAATTTCTTGAAACAAGACAACAATGAGGTTTGTCCTATCAATTGATTCTTCCTTTCACTTGGACACTTAGAGGCCATTGTAGGGTTGTGTCATTGACCTAATTTCTGCATTATTATACCTTGGGAGATGGGGTGGGGGAAGCAAGCAAGTCGTTGGATTAGTCAGAACACACAACATTTAGCAATTAAGCTGCTATCTTATAAGGATGTGATTCATGGTGCCCCAAAACAATTACATTAGTGACATCCAAAAGTTTCGGTTGGTGTTGTTCAGCTATTGAGTCATGTCCCCATGGACATGACCTTTATGAGCCTATGGACCATAGAACATTAGGCCCTTCTGGCTCCACTATCCCTCAACATCTAAGTTCATGTTTGCTGTTGCCATGACGCTCTCCATCCATCTCCACCTCTGCCATCTTCTTTTCCTTTTGCTTTCAATCTTTCCCAACATCAGGGTATTTCCCAGTGACTACCCTCTTCTCATTATGTGGTGAAAGTATTTCAGCTGAGAGGATTCTGGGAAGAGGTCAAAAAACTTTCAGCTCCCCAAATTTCCTCCACAGAAAAACACATAACATCACCTCAGAGGAAACACAGAGCAGCAGAAATAAACAGAAGTCGAGGTAAACCAGTTGTCCTCCAAAAACAACTAGAGAAGATCTCAGGAAAGATCTGACCTCCAGGAGCAGATGTGCCTGAGTTAAGTGTTACCTCTCAGCCAACTCTGCAGAATCAAGAAACAACAAGCCCTAGGGGCAGCTGGGCTGTGAGATGGCCCCAGTCTCATGGTGGAGTAGGAGAAGACTGAAGGAGCTTAAACTTTTGAGGGGTGCTAAGCACAGATGTGCTGATCAGATATGCCCTGGGCTATGGCTGCAGAGAGAAGGAGCTAGCACACAGGGTGAATGCCACAGCAGAAGGGCAGGGGCCCTGCTGGCTGTGGGCACTTGCAGGAGAGCAGAGTCCCTGGTTTCAATTCCAGGACAGAAAGGACAGCTGTCATTTGCAGCCATCTGAAGGAACACAGGAAGCAAGGTCATTGGCAAGCCAGTGTGGCTGGGGGCCCTAACCACACCGTATGAGTGGACAGAAGAGCTCAAGATTTTACCCCCAGTACAGACCTCAGAAAAAAAAAGTAAGGAGGACCTGAGGCTTTGGATGAGAGACAGAGACACTGAGATGGAGAAACAGAGAGAGAGATAGGGAGAGAGAGAGAGAGAAAGACAGACAGAGTTTGTCTCATTTGACTATCATGACAATCCTGTGATATTTGTGACATTAAAATCCCTATTTTATAGTTAGGAAAACTGAGGCAGATAGCAATTAAGAGACTTGCTCAGAGTCACACCGCTGGAAAGATACTCAAAGTGTTGTTTCTCTATTGCAGAGGAGGAAAGTTAAGCCCAGAGGGTTTAAGAGACTTGCCCATGATCACACAGCAGCTAGTAAGTGTTAGCAATGAGATATAAACCTAGGTCTAGGCCAAGACCAAACCCTGAGCAATGCACCAAGATGCCTCTTGGGGAAAAGGCATGAGGGGAGGACTTTAGCTTTCTGTCTAAGCATTCAGATGGTCAGTGAACAGTCCTGGTCCCACTGATACATAGCATAATCATCCACAGTGGTCCCTCAGTGGGAAGATCTTTTCACTTCACAACTCCAGGCAATGGGTACAATATGACAGATCTTTGGGAATCTCTCTGGGAATGGTAAACCAAAACCAGAGTACATTAGCTTTCACCCTAAACCCTCTCCACTTCTGAAATCACCTGTCACTGTCTAGGCCACCACTATCCTCCCAGTCGTTCAAGTTCTACCTTCACATCATCTCTCCTATACATCCCCTTCTCTCCATTCAGTTATTGCTCTTCTCCGCTCCTGCTTCACCCCACTGCAGGAATATTTGATGCCCTTCTACCTGGTTGCTCTAACTTCAACATCTCCCACTGAACTTTGAAGGTAGTATTTCAAAGGTATAGCTATAATCCAGTTATGTCACCACCAACCCCCAAGGAGCCCCAGTGTGTAGTTCCCTGTTTCCTGCAGGATAAAAAATAAAATCTTGTTTGGTATTTAAAGTCTTTCGTAACCTGACCCCTTTCTACTATCTAGTGTTTCTACATCCTCCATACATTCTCTGATCCAGCTCCACTGGCCCTTTTGCAATTCCTTGAATAGGCCATTCCATCTCCCAATGTCATGGTTTTGCAATGACTTGTCTCCATGCCTGGAATGCTCTGCTCCATCAGCTAAGGCTCTTCATTTCCCTGTCAGATTCAGTTTAAATCCTACAGGATTCCCTGGTTCCCCCCACTCCCAACTTCCAGAGCCTTCCCTCTACTCTGAATAGATCTTTGGTTTTTCTCGATATTCTGCTATGTCCTCCATCATTTGCATGTCAACTCTCTAAGAGGAGGATGGTGGAAACTGGGGTTTTGTGTCTTGGTTTTGTCTTTCCTTGTGTTCTCAGAAATGAACAAGGTGTTGGGCATATGCTTAATTAAATCTTGTTCACTCTTAAACTGATTATCCCAAGAAACTAGGTGAGCCTAGCCCTCGAAGATGCCTCCAGAAAAGTACCAACTCTGCTGGGTGCTCCTGCAATGCCAGGGTTTCATATGTGAGCTGTAACTGGTTCTCCAAGAACCTGCCTAGCTCAACGCAGAGATGCTTATCAGCAAGCTGGCCACAGAGTGATGACTTTCCTAGTCACACCATCTCTCTATCTGGTATAGTTTATCGTCATGGAACATTGCAGTCTCAGAGAAATCAAAAACAACCACCCATAGAGGGTGATAGAGAAAGACACTGTGGGTATGAATAGGTTGTAGCATTCAACCTGTAATGAACAGAGCATCATGACAAGAGTCCTGGCTGGAGTCAGATCTACTGGTGACATTGTTTTATTAAACTTCCCAAAAGCTTATCTGCCTGACTCCATACCTTCTCTTTCCAGTGATCTGAGGTGTGTTTCCTAGAATTTGGGGGTTTTTTGTAGACGATGGGTTCAAATCTCATCTCTAAGATTTCCTGGAGAAAGTGAATATCTTCATTACATTGGGGGGAACATGGTGGCCAAGCTAACTTGACCAAGAATTGGATCAGATTGGCCCTCATGAAAGGACTGCCTCTTTGGAGGAAATATCCCATCAGAGCTATTGGAGCAATCAAGCGCCCATTCTCAAGCACCGTCTGCTAAGATGCCAAGGTTTGGATCTAGGTCAGTGGAGGGGAGCCTTGGGATGGGACACTCATTACTTAGTGAGCCATCACAGTATCCAGCTGGAGCAATCATTCCCTAAGATCTGCGAGCTCTGTGAGAAGAGGAGAGTTGTTGTTGATGATGTTTTCCCTAGAATCCATTGATAGTTCTTGAGTTTAATGAATCAGAGCAAGCCCCCTACCTTCCCTAGGGTCTTCCACATTATACCAAATCCCTGTTGCTCACATCCTCATGCATAGTGAGGTTCATCAATTCTGTGGGTGATGTGTTTAGGCTGATATTTTTACCAGAGAACAATCTACTTTGTCAGCATCACTCCCTCAGTTCTATTGGGTCAGATCCAAACCCCTACCACTTCACTGAGACCTAACTAGACTAATCTTTTTGTGTCTCAAACAGGGAGACTTTCAGCTCCTTATAATGACTCATGGGTTAAAGCTTGGGCCATGCTGCCTAACTCTATTTGACTTTTTGCTGAACTTCTCAGTTTCCCTCTACTCTCAGTCAGCCTATTGATGGGGGTTTTGCATTAACATTCTCCAAGTAGGCATTTGCAGATTAAAGTTCAAATGGATACGTGTCTAGCACCCAAGAAGGCAGCCCCAAGTCCGCATATTGGGAAAAGAAAATAATTATCGTTGAATTCACACCAGGATTTTGCCTCACAGACTGTCGGAAACTCCTTCTCTGCAGGAGTGATTCAGTTCACTAATTTTCGGGAAACGTGCTCGTACTCGTTTCTTGCTCATTTGCTATCAAAATTGAGCACTAGTATCTTTCGTTTTACATTAGCTGCAGTGTGGTTTAATAGATAGAGAATTATCCTTGAAGCCAAGAAATCTGGAGTTGAAGGGACACTTTTGATACCCAAAGGCTGAGTGACCCTGGGCAAGACCCTCTCGGTGCACTAGATAACTAAGACTGTACTTTGGAGAGCAGGTGCCAAGCTCTTCAGGAGAAGTGGTTTACTCACCTTGGAGCTCCTTCTACCAATGAAGACACAGGCCCAGTTCCTGTTCCTAATTCTTTGTTTATTTTCTTTAAGGACAGAAATCTCTCTGATGCCTCCATCCAGAATCTTGGCCTAGACGTAGCCACATGTTGTTTGGGACACTTAGTTGCAGTTATTTCATCTAACAGTTATCTTTCCTTTCATGATCTGGAAAAGAATAGTGGATACCAGTTAAGACCAGAGGTATGTGGATATGTCAGTCAGTCATTCAGTCATTAAAGGCTTTCTACATGCCAGGCACTATGCCAAGCACTCTGAATACAAACTAAAGTGAAAAACAGTCCCTGATCCCACAGAGCTCAAATTCTAATGAGGAAAATAGCATGCAAACAACTATGCACAAACAAGATTGATAGGGTGTAAATGGAAGTAATTAGAGATGAAACACATGAATACGAGGAGTCAATGACCCAGGGAGGCCTCCTGAAAGGGCTGAGTTTGAAGTTGAGTCTTGAAAGAGGCCAGGAAAGCCAAGATGTAGAGGGAGGTCATTCCAGGCCTGCAAAATAGCAAGGGAAAGGGAGAGAGCAGGAGATGAATATCATGGGTGAGTGAACTGGAAGAAAGCCATGTGTCTGGATCGTAGGGCACATGGAGAAGAGTCAAGTCGAACAAGACTGAAAAGAGACCAATTTCAGGACTCAGAAAATCAAATCGAGGATTTAAGATGTGATCCAGATGACAATGGAGAGCCTCTTCAGCTCTTTGACCAGGGGAAGGTGATGTGACCATGTTGGCACTATCTCAAAGAACTCAGTCAGACCACCTCTAATCCAAGCACAGACATTTATTGAGGATTGACATCCTCAGAAGCAGGCTAGGTTCCAAGAAGAACCAGCAACTTAGTAAGACAACACAGGTCAATTTATAGTGTAATAATACTGATTACACAGCAGAAATTATTCATATCAAAAAGGCAGGAGGGATTTGTGAAGGGATTAGGTAATGGTTTGGTGGTCAAATGTCCTGGTCATGCTGCTTTCTAATTGGTTAGGTATTATGGTCTCATCTTGAGATAAATGGATGATGTGGTTGTGGTTGAGCACAAGAACACACCTATTCAAATATATGAAGTGGATTGCGGAAAGTGGCTAGTTAGGTAAAGTGGTGAGTTTGAGGACAGTGGCTCTCTATGGGGATTGACTCTATTGAGTCTGGGCAGATTAAAGTTAAAGCCAGACAGCATGGCTAAATCACGACATGTCTACTGTTCAGTGGGCCCACAAGGAAGTTAGAATATTGGGGCTGGGAGCCATCTTTTTTGAGGATTCCATCAGTCATGTCTGCATTTTGGGACAACCACTTTGGCAGCTAAGAGGGGGATAGATTGGAGTCAGGAGGGACTTGAGGTGAGGAGACCAATCATAAGTCTACTGCAATAATTAAAGAGAGAACTAATGAGGACTTCTATCAGGGTTGTAGTTATGTGAGTGGAGAGAAGGGGACATGTGAGAGACAGTTCAAAGGTATAAATAATAAAATTTGGAGAAAGGTTGGATATATAGAATGAATACAACTGAGAGTTAAGGAGGACATTGAGGATGAAAGTCCTGGTGACTGGAAGGATAGTCATGACCTTGACTATGATAGGGAAGCTCAGTTGAGGTAGAGTTATGGGGGAAAGATAATGAGTTCTGTTTTTGACTTGTTGAATGTGAGATGACTACTGGACTTCCAGTTCAAAACATCCAAGAGGTAGCTGGTGATATGAGTCTGGAGCTCAGCAGAGAAGCTAGAGATGGCTATATGGATCTGGGAATCATCTGAGAAGAAATCATCATAGAATTAATAGGAACTGATGAGGTTACCAAGTTAGATGATATAAGACAGAACTGAATCTCAAAATATTTGCTTCCCTTTGTAATTCTCTGCATTTTATTTTCTATATTTAAACATGCTTCTGAGAAGGGGTCTGTAGACTTTGTTAGACTTCCATAGATAGTAACACCAAAAAAATTATGAAAACTAAAATAAAAGAAGTGGTGGTGGTGATGGTGTGTGTGTGTGTTTGTGCGTGCGTGTGCGTCCTTCATTGCCGAAGAAGACCATGCCATCAGAGAAGTAATGACATGACTTGCACTTGATTTTGTTTTGAGTGAGGGAGGGCTGTGCAAGTCACCAGCCTCCCTTCTCCTCCAGAGCCATCTAAATCCAGAGCCCTGATATTCATCAAGATGACTAGAGATGATCCAGGATGAGGCAACTGGGGTTAAGTGACTTGCCCAAGGTCACACAGCTAGTGAGTGCCAAGTGTCTGAGGTGAGATTTGAACTCAGGTCCTCCTGACTCCTGCACTGGTGCTCTATCCACTATAGCATCCAGCTGCCCCAGAAGTGGTAGTAGTGGCAGCAGCAGCAGTAGCCTCAGAAGCAAGTGGGCTCAACCAGGATGAAGGTCAGGTAAAAGATGCTGAGAAGGAGCAATCAGACAGGGAGGAGGAGAAACAGGGGAGAGCAGCATCACAAAAAACCTAAAGAGGAGAGTCAGAAAAGCAGGGTGATCAGTGGTGACCAAGGCTGCTGAAATGTCAAGGATAAGGACTGAGGAAAGGCCATTTGATTTGGCAATTAAGAGACCCTTGGGAACTTCAGAAAGAGAAGTTTCAGTTGAATGATGAGGTTCAGAAGCCAGATTACAGGAAGTTTAGAACTGAGTGAAAGGGGAGAAAGTTGAAGTAGTGGGTGTAGAAAGTCATAAAGGAAGGGATGGTATTTAACTGAAGGAGCAGTCAGATAATGAAAGGCATTTTTTTTAAGGATGGAGGAAACATAGGTCTCATTCAAACTGCCTAGAATATGCTTCCCACAAAGGCAGTCAGCTATGAACAAAATTCTCCAGACTGCTAGTCTGAGCAGAGTAGAGTACAGAGTGGGGCTATTAGTTAGACAACTGGGAGGCATGAAAGATAGAGCACTGTACTTTGAGTAATGAAAACTTGAGTTCAAATCCCACCTCAGATGCTTCTTAACT
>CM053770.1:9610372-9629907 GCA_028658325.1 Potorous gilbertii
TCCCATTTTACAGATGAGGAAATTAAGGCCTAGAGAGAAGAAACAGCTTGCCCATGATCACACAAGTAAGAGATGGAAAAAACTGGGATTTGAACACAAGGCAGCTAGGTGGCACAGTGAACAAAATGTTTGGTTTGGAGTGAGAAGGTTCATCTTCCCTAGTTGAAATCTGACCTCAGACACTAGCTGTGTGACTCTGGGTAAGTCATTTAACCCTTGCTTCATTGTAAAATGGACTAGAGAAAAAAATGACAAGCCATTCTAGTGTTTTTGCCAAGAAAAACCCAAGCGGGTCACAAAGAGTCAGACATGACTGAACATTGTGTGTTGTGACGTGACCAAAATGACAAATGCTTGAACAATCTTTTACAGTAGTATGGATCCTCTTCTTTCCACCGTCAAGCTCTCATCCTCACTTCACAACTTGCCCATTTTTATTTGCTTATACTTACCCCTAATAGTATTTTCATGTCACTTCTTACATATAAGGAAGTCCTCAACTCCAATGTGTTACATAGATCATTTACTCTGCCATATGCAACTCAGTTGCCTTTGGGTCATCCACCATTTTGATTTCCAGGTTCATGGCATCCCATGATTTGCAGCTATAGAATGTCAATGGGAAAATATTAATGTTAGAAAGATGAACTGTTATGTCAGGGAACACTTTGGAATCATTGAAAGTGCTATGAAATTTTCCAAACATGATCCTGCTCAATCTATAGCTTCTTTTCAGTCCTGGCCTCAGATCATTGTCCACTGTCAATGCTAGTCCAAGATATAGACCCTGATTAATGACCTTAATAGGCTGACCATTGAATTGTATATTATAATCGGAGTAATAGTCATTCTTCATCCCCTTGGTTTTTCCCATGTGGATGGTGGAGCCAGCTTTTGAGAAGTCATGGACTTCATTGGACCTGGTTGTATGCTCTGGCTTGAAGCAATCAATGCTGTCATTCTTGAATGGGAGCATCAGGTAGATTCTATAGGACATAATTCTCTCTTCCAGTCTACAGGTGAACCATGATTCATTGAGACTGTCTTCAGAATGTCTTCCATGACAGGACCTTGTTTCATTGTTTTATGCTTGATCCTGACATGCCATCTTAGCATATACATGGGAGAAACCCTGCCAGAGGAGAGATTTTAAGGCCAAACTTCTTTTTCTTTAAAGTCAAATGATATTTTTGAAATGAATGACCCATACATTTTATAGTTTTCTATATCATTCAGGCAAGTGTGTAACTATGAAGACATGGTCTATTATAGAATAAATGTCTTCTAAAACTAGTCCAAATACTTCTATTTTCATCAGACATCTTTAATACTTGAATAGATAATTCTACTAAAGTGACAAGTTGTAGGATGAGGTGAATTTCTAGAAGCAGGGAGGGATCATAGGATCACAGATGTCGAGCTTGAAAGGATTTTGAGTTAAACCCAAATCCCTTGCTTTACAGATAGGATTGAGTTAAAGACAGTTGCCTAAGGTCATAAGACCTGTAAGCAACAGAATGAGGCTTGAATCCACATTCTAGAAGTTACTAAAAATAATAAATCACAACAAAAAACAACAAATGTGAAAAAAAGAAAAAGGGTATAGTCAGTCAATAAGTATTTATTAAGCACCTGCTCCATTTCAGGCACTCTGCTAATCACCACCCATGGTCTCCAGGCAGAGGCCAGTTTCTGGTAGGATCTATAGGTTTCTACTCCCAAGCAGAAGCCCAAACTCAGTTTGTATTTTGAACCATGAGAATAGATTACCAACCATTGGAGTGAGAGGAGGAGCATCATGCACACGGGAAGGGATTGTCCTTGTGACAGTCTTAAGAGGAGAAATAGAATGAGCAAAGTTGGAGACCAGAGCCCTGGCTTCATGGCTGCACACCAATTGGGTCTAACAACCAGAAGCAGTGATTAGGAAGCAATGCTGGGTTCCCATCACACTTTGAGAAAGGGATCAGGGCCCGCAGGACTTTGTGCTCATGTTCATATTGAAAGTGAAAATATAAAAGGACTTTTGAAACATGAAGGATATTTACCAGTGAGAGGCAATCTAGGGTTATAGATAGGGGGATAGCTGTGGAGGCAGAGAGGCCTAGATCATCCATGTGTGACTCTGACTGGGCAAGTCATTTCTCAGTGTCCTGGGCAACTAACTACAAAAATGACAAGAGGGGGTTACTGAGCTACATCAGAGGAGGGAATTTCCCACCCTAACCAAACACTTATGAAATCATAGCTCTGGATAGAATCAAGAACAGATATGAAAATGTTCATAATGTTTGAAGTTGATGGACAGCATCATTAAATATATTAAATAGCCATTAAAATATATTAAAGTAATGGATTCTTCAACAACTTGGAGATAAACTGCTTTCTTAAACCTTTCAATCATGGACATTGCAAAAGATGAATGGATGAATGAAAAACACTTATGAAGCACCTACTATGGACAAAGCACTTCACTAAGGGCTGGAGATACAGACAGAAAAGCAAACGGTCCCTCCTCTCAAAAGACTCCCATTCTAATGGAGGGAGACAGCTCATGTTGCCCGGAAAATTCACAGTCCCATGATTCTTAGGGTGCAATAGTAAAGCCTCTTCTTTAACACCATTTTTACTGATGCCTCTATCAATTTGTGGTGTTGAACCATTTAATAGAACCCAGGACTTTGGAGATGAGAATTTGATTTTCTGGGTCTTCAGCAGCTGTGGTTGCTCATGAGACAGGAACTAATATAGTAATAGCAATAAGATTTCTTGTGGTCCTGATAGGGGAGCTCACTGATGTAGTAAACTTCCAAGAGAAGAGTTTCCTTCTATCCAATCAGACTCTTCTGCAACTTTTCCTGAGCCTTACTGTCTTAGGGTTGCCTGGGGCAGAGAGAGATTGGATGGGTCTCTTGTGCAGGGTTACCCAGCCAGGCTGCCTGACTTAGAGACCAGCCCTCTATATCCACTACCCAATGCTGCTTCCTCAATGACAAGATGATTATAATATAATTATATAATGCAATTTTGTTAATTATGCATAAGTTAAATGATTCTGGATAATAGAACCATCAAACCTAATTATAATGAGGGAAAGACCCACTTCAGTGAGATCACATCTCCATCAAAGTATGGCAGTATAATTATACATGCTAATAGATACACTGACATATTAGGATATAATAATGTATGCTAATATAATGTTTCTTTCATGATTTGTTGAATAATAATAGATGTAATAGATAATAAACAGTGATTGTGTGATAGTTATAAATATATAATGGTAATTAAATGGCTGAGACTAATTTTTTAATGGTGAATTCTGAGCTTTTGCAATGGAGAGAGACGGCATTACTTTGAAAGGACCTGGGACTTGGCATTAGACAAATTCCCTGGCCTTGAGCAAGTTACTTTCCTACTCCAACAAATGTTTCCATTTGCCTGATGCTGATGGCAGGCTCCCATCCCTCCTGCCCTTCAGTGATTTCTTAGGGGACTTGATGATAATGTAGCCCATGTCTTTTAATAACTGCAGGGCTTTCAATTTAAAATGTTGTAATACCCCCAGGAGGAAAGCTTTAAAAACGTGAATCTGTGGCACGCAGTTGAAAACATCAACAAAAAATGAATGGCGACATTGGGTCTCCACTGGGTATGTCATGAAGGATCCCCGCCAGTCACTTATGATTATGTCAGCAAAACACAAGAGTGGCAAGATTTCATTTCTTCTGCCAAAGAAGTCCAATGTCTACCCCAAATGCCCCGAAAGCAAAGGAGCTTCCTTTCCAATCACCATTCCTCTTGGTCTCCATGACTTTAGTTTCATATGATCAGTGACTTTCTCTGAACTTAGGGCATCTGGACTAGAGCAGACATGCTTTCTCCCTCTGGAGGAGTGACACCTCAACCAGTCTTTCCAATGATTCTTGAAACTTATTTAGCCATGTTCACACTTGAACCTTCTTGGAAACTGGCCTTTAACTCATGAAAATTCCTCCTACTGAGCCTCAGGACAAAGGCAAATTATCTTGACAAGAGTCAACCAGAAGCCTGAGCTTGAGTCCTAGCCCCAGTAGAAATCCAGGTGCTGAGGCTGATGTTTCCCAGCATCAACAGCTTGAGTTGTTCAAACTTGCCAAGGCCTAACTTTTGATTCAGATTCACACACTGCTTTGTAAGGAATGTGGAAGATAATCAGGATGGAATCTGTGGGAGAATGGATGATGTTGCACATTGAAGAGAGCTGGGACCTCAAGCCAAGAAGACAGCTACAGGTTGTTCCTCTTAAACGTGTGGGAACAAGGGAAAAAATATTTAGCCTTTCAGTGCCCCAGGGGAATGAGAACATAAGTGAAGATAAGATGCTGAGCTGCACCAATAGGGGAGTTTCCACAGTGAAAATTAATTTCACCAATGAGATTACATGGAGGTGTGGAGAAGGGGAGGGAGGACAAGAAGGTGAGGGGAAAAGGAGAGGGAAAAAGAGGGGGAGGGGAATAGAGAAAGAGGAGAGGGGAGAGGGAGAGAGAAGAGGAGGAAGAGAAAGAAGAGACAGGAGGGAGAAAGGGAGAGAAGAGGAAAAAAGAAAGGGGGGAGCGAGTGCCTCCATCTGCGGTTTCATTTATCTTTGGAATTGATCTTGATTAAAAATTTCTTCTTTCAAAACAAGTCAGAAGTTTCTCCACAACTTTTATGGTGTAAAGAGTTGTCTTGAGCCCTGAGAGGTTACATCACTTGGCCAGGTGCTCATCCCAGGTTTTCCTGATTCTAGGATCATCTCTCTCTACATGAGGCCATGTAGCTCTGATAGATGGAGGAAGGTAGAGATGGGGACAGGGCAGGGAGAGAGAGGAGGAGGGGGAGGGAAGAGGGAGGGGGGGAGAGAGAGAGGGAGAGGGAGAGAGGGAGAAAGAGAGAGAGGGAGAGAGAGGGAGAGAAAGAGGGAAAGAAAGAGAGAGAGAGAGAGAGAGAGAGAGAGAGAGAGAGAATCATTCAATATCAACATATTAAGTGCCTACCAGGAGCCAAATACTGTGCTAAATGATAGGGACACAAAACGATAGGGTCCCTGCCCTTGAGGAGCTCTCAATCTAATATAGGGGAAATAACATGGAAACAAATATATACAATCAAGTGATAATTTAGTATAAATAGGAAATAATCAACAAAAGGAAAACACTGGAATTGAGAGGGGATGGGGAAGGCTTCCTGAAAGAAGGCAAGACTTTAGTTGGGACTTAAAGGAAGCCAGGGAGTTGAGAAAGAGCAGAGAAGGGAGAACATTCTAGGCATGAAAGACAGCCAGAGCTAAACACCCATAGCCAAGAGGTAGAGTGCTTTGTTTGTGACATAACTAGGAGGCCAGTGTTACTGGGTCAGAGTATTTGTTGGGGAATAAAATGTTAGAAGATTGGAAAGGTAGGAGGGGGTGGTGGTGAAAAAAGACAGTGAGGAATCCATGAGTCCTAGGTTGTGAGTCTGAGAAACTGGGAGGGTATGGGTGCCCTCTACAGTAAGAGAACATAGAATTGTAAAGAATTTAGGGTAAAAGATAATGAGTTCCATTTTGTACAGACTGAGTTTAAGATGTCTACTGGACATCCAATTCAAGAGGCCTAAAAGGCAATTGCAGAGGTGAGATGAAATTTCAGCCAAGAGTTTGGGGCAGGAATGGTGGATTTGCTGAGATATGCTGAAAATCAGCAGCACAGAGATAGGAGCTGAGGAATCACCAAGTGAAGTAGTAAAGGGGAAGAACAGAACAGGGTGCAGGAGAGAGCCCTATGGTTAGAGGGCATGATCTGGATAAGGATCTGGCAAAAGAGACAGAGAAGGAATGGTCAGAGAGGTGGGAGGAGAACCAGGAGAGAGGGGTGTCCTGAAAGCCTAGAGAGAAGAGAATATCAAAGAGGAGTGAGGAATCATCAGTGTCAAAGACTGGAGAGAGAGAGACAGAGACAGACAAAGATTGAGAGAAAGATTTGATAGACAAAACCAAAGCACTTTATCAACATAGGAAAGGTGGCATTTTGATTTGAAGTAAACAGAATGAAAATATATTTTGAGAAATATTTAATGGCTCCTTCTCTAAGAAAAAAATGCAACTCAACACATTTTTAAGTTTAATTTAAATCATTAAAATTTTATCTAATATTTTCTTTTTCTTTTTTTTCAATTTTTATTTATTTTTTTAAAAAATATTTATTTAACTTTTTACATTCATTTTCACAAGATTTTGGGTTCCAAAATTTTCTCCCCATTTGTCCCCTCCCCCCTCCCCGACACACTGGACATTCTAATTACCCATATCACCAATCTGCCCTCTCTTCTATTATCCCTCCCTTCCCTTACCCCATCTTCTCTTTTGTCCTGTAGGGCCAGATAACTTTCTATTCCCCATTACCTGTATTTCTTATTTCCTAGTAGCAAGAACAATACTCAACAGTTGGTCCTAAAACTTAAGGAATCAACCAAACAATAAACCAAGCCCTGATGTTTAGGGTTCACTGGTTTCTGAAATGTAAATGCTGTTTAAAACTTGTTAATCAACTTTCATGAGTCAATTTGAGCTGGTTCCAGCACACCCCTGACTAAATGCTTTCTGCCAACTCTAAATGCTGTCTCTCTGATATGGAAATAAGAATGAAACTTTCTAGGATGAAAAGTAGCCTCCAGAGTTGGGAATGTCCTAGGACAAAAACTTTGTTTTCAAATGGAGAATCTAACTATTTAAAAATAATTAACCATCTGGAAGCTGTATTCACCAGAATACTTTTTTTTTCCTGCTAAGGCACTTAACATATATTACCACGTATTATAAATTGCTTTTTTACAATAGTAGGTGGTCTAGTAATGTGCGGGCAGAACAATTGGCAGCCTGAGCACTTCATTTGTATCCACAAAATATTAATAAATCTAGAAGCTCTCCCTCCAACCCTCAATTCCATGTGGGCCATGGTCCAAGTGCTCTGTGATGGATTTTTGAAAAGTCACAGACACAAATAACATAGGATGAGAAGGTTGCTGTAGATTGCCATCTGCACCATTGGAGAGGATGACCATGTTTGAGATCATAAAGCCTTTCACCCTTCATCCATTTGGTTTTTCCTGTGTGAATTACTAGGCTTGTCCCTTCTGAGGCACCCTGAAGGAGGACCTCTAGTGTGCTAGAGCTTCATGCAATCAGGACAAAATATCCTGAGACAGAAGGCTCTGGAGGACCTCACCAGCTCTATGGAAGCTTTCTTCCATCGGGACTCTTCCCAGGGCCTTCTCCATGACGGGAGTGCCCATCTATAGTGAGTATGCCTCTTCTTGTTTTAGGGACTCCCTTGATCATAATTTGAAAGAGAGTTATTGAACAGGCATTCCCAAGGTTGCATCAGTCACTAACATCTTGTAGAATATTAACATTTGCGTCGGATATTTCTTACTAGAGAAGAAGCTTGAGGGTCACATTCTGTTTTGCCAAGACAAATACTGCTGTTGTTGTTATCAATGTGATTTAATTTAAATATATCATGTCATGTTATGTCATATTATATATTGTATTATATTGTGTTATGTCATGTCATGTGATATCATACCCCAGACTTGGATCATCTTTCTATTCCACGTTTCTATCAGTTTTGGGTTTCTTCAATAACAGATTTCACAAACCACACAAATCTCATCTTCATAACAATCATGATAGCTAACATTTATCAAGTATTTTTAAGGTTTGCCAAGCATTGTATATGGACAGCTAGGTGATGCAGTGGATAGAGTGCTAGGCATGGAGTCAAGAAGACTCATTTTTGTGAGTTCAAATCCAGCCTTAGACACTTACTAGCTATGTGACCCTGGGCAAGTCACTAACCCTATTTTCCTCAGTTTCCTCATCTATAAAAGAAGTTGGAGAGGGAAGTAGAAAATCACTGTAGTATCTTTACCAAGAAAACCCCAAGAGGGGTCACAAAAAGTTGGATGTGACTGAAAACAACTCAGCAAAAAAGACCAAAGCATTTTATAGAACTTATCTCCTTTGATTCTCACAACAATCTGGAGAGGTAGGAGTTAGCATTCTCCTCATTTTACATAGGAAGTGAACAAGACTGAAAAGTTAGAGGACTTGCTCAGAGTCACACAACTCATCTGAGGCAGATTTGAACTCAGATCTTCTGAGATTACAAGTCCAGTTCTGTGTCTGAAACTATACCATCCAGCTGTTGTCAAATTGTCTGTTCACAGATGAAATCAAGGGAGGTACTTCAGAAGTGAGAGGGAGGAGGAAGTGTTCTACAACATAACCTGTCAGGGAAAATGTTGGCGTGAGGGTCATTTGACTTCGTGCCCCAAGAAAGGAAATTTGCAGATCAGCCATTGTGTGCGCAATCAGGCTTGGAAAAGATTTCTCTTTCCATTCTTCTAATGGTATTTGGTTTCACATCCAAAGATATTCTTTTGCTTTACAGATTCACAGAATATCAAAGGTGGAAGAGACCCAATGACCCATTAATTGAACCCAAACCTGAACGAGAATCTCATCCATAAAGCTTCTTATTTCCTCATCTGGAAAATGAAAGAATTAAAATTTGGTGTTGTCCAGAGTTCCTTCCAGCTCTGGACTCCAGATTCTCTGACCCTATGAGCCAGCCCCATTGACTGAAGATCTTCATGAGGGTGTGCCAGTAGTTCCAAAACAGTTCCATTTTAGACAACTCTGGTCACTAAGTCATTGAGGGATTTTGTTCCAATCATTATATAGCAGCACTCGATGAAGGTGGAAGGTTCTCTTCTATAGATGTGAGCACGCCCTGGAGCAATAGGTGGTAGCATGACCTAGAAGAGCCAAATATGAGAGGTTGCAGAAGCTTAGAGTGAAGAGTTCAGCTCATCCACCCATCTGATGCTCACCTGGAAAAGTCTACTCATGGGAGTTTCCAGCTGACCCAAGCCTGCTGAGCCTGGACAGTGGCCCCAGGACAGCTTCCAAAGGAGTGCAAGGCACAAGCAAATAGAGTTACTTTCTTTGATGTAATTTCACAGAAATCTACTTTGGTGAAATGTGGGCTCTGTGGTGAGGAATTTATAAGCCATTTTCCTTTGCTGGGTTCTCCTGTATAATGAAGTGATCTTGGCAGTTAGATGATCTGCCTGAGTCATCAGCATATCCCTAATATATCTTGCCCTTTGCCAATACTGAGTGCCCTGTTTGTGACTTTTCAATCTCCATTGCCATCTTTTGAAGAATTCACTTTCATGTGCAAAAGTCAGGGTCCAGGCCCAAGTTCATCCTTCTGTCCTTTAACTGCCCAGTGACCTGGCTCCACAAAGATCTTGTGATTTGAGGGGAAGGTCAAAGCTGAAGAAAAGCTTTTGGCTTTCTAGGTCAGTCTATATGCTGTGATTGTAGGGGAAGAGGAAAGTTATTGCATTTCATCACGCTTCAAAAAAAATATATATATATATATCTATTCTGGCTGATGTCTGAAATTCTACTGTTAGAATTTCATTCCTTTAGCTTAAGACTTTGAGTCCTATTGAAATGCAACTGCCTCTGGGAGTTGTATATTTCATAATGCCATAGCTATGTGTTACACATAATGTACATGAATGTACAGATATACACATATATAATTGTATGGATGTGTATATGCACATAAACTCAAACACACATATACATACAGATGCATACATGTAGGGAAAGGAATATGCATGTATTCATCTTTATAGATAGATGAATATGTATATTTATACATACAAACACACATGTATGTTACATATAATAAACATATGTGCATGCATGTCTAAATATCTATATGTCTATGCATATGTACATGTTCCTTTACCTGTAGAATGTAAACTCTGAGGGTAGGGACCTCTTTAGCGTTTGTCTCTCTAGTCCTAGAACTCAAGCCACGTGCTGTTTCCCCATTAGAATGTAAACTCCTCAGGAGCTGGGGTTGTTTCATTCTTTGCATTGTGGCCTAGCACAGAGGTCAGCACCCACAAGGTGCTTAATTAATGCATGTTGTAGGGTTATGGTTTCTTACTACAAGATATTATTTAGTAACAATAGCTAATAACAATAGCTAACGTGTGTTTAGTGCCTACCATGTGCTCAGCTCTTTATAAATATTATCTTCTTTGACCCTTTACAACAACAACAATCTTGGGAGGAAGATACTGTTATTTTCCTCGTTTTCTAGTTGTCTAAACTGAGGCAAACAGGGGTGAAGTAACTTGCCCAAGGTTACTCAGTCATTCACATGGCTGAAGCTGTATTTGGACTCAGGCTTTCCTGACCCCAGGCCTGGCACTCTATCCATTGAGCCTCTATGTGTGGCCTTTGCTAGAGAGGAAGCAGGGCTTTGAACATCTGAGAAAGGCATGAATCTGATGGGGATAAAAGGAGTGGAGCAAATAAAAGGGAAACTTGAGGTGGCAAGGGCAAGGCTCCACTTACTCGATCCTTTGCCAAAGAGGCAGCCAGGTCACACCTGCTGAAGAACTTTGTTTTACAAATTATTTTCCATGGATCAAACCACTGAACTTCCCAGTGACTTCATGAGGTAGGTGCTGAAGGTGTTATCTCCATTTTACATATAAGCAAACTGAGGCTCAGAGAAATGATGTAAATGGGCTCAATATGGCAGTGGAAAGAGTACCTAGTTTGGAGTCAAAGGATCTCAGTTTAAATCCCAGGTACAGCACTATCTCCTTGGGTGACCTTCAGTGAATCAGTGAACTTTCCTTGGCATCCATATTCTCATCTGTAACTAGAGACGAGTGTTCTAGATAACCTCTATGGGTCCTTCTAGACTTCAGCCTAAGCTCCTATGAATTCCATTTCAAATTCCTCCTCTGATATTCCCTGGCACCTTGACCTCAGTCTGGTTTCTCATCTCAACATGAGAGAACTGAAACAGGTGACCCTTGAGGTCCCTTCTTATTCCAAATCTAAGAGCCAATGTCCTCAGTTCAAATCCCACCTTTGAAACTGACTATAGTGTGACCTCGTGTGAGTCATTGGGTGGGCTTCAACTCTCTCATCTGTGAAGTGAGGGACTTGGATAAGGGAACCCCCAAGAACTCTCAAGCTCTATGTTCATGAGCTCATGGCTTGTCCAGAGTAAGAGGTGGCAGGTGAGAGAGATAGGTTTCACACCCTCATTCTGACTCTGAGTCAAGTACCTTCCCTGTTCTCAATGCTCGTACCAGTCAATGTTGCCTTTTTCTTAGAGGTGGATTATATTACAAAAGAAAGAGAGAAAAGGGAGAATGAAGAGTTAGAGACTGGCTTCTGAGGGACCTATGAAACTATGAACAAGATTAGAACAATTGAGAGTAGGGAGAAAGAGAATGCCAATGGAGAGGAGAAAAAAGAATATGGGGAAAATGAAGAAAAGGAAGTACAGATGGTGGGGAATAAAGTGAGGTGGGGGGAGGGACACACCTGAAGTCCCTGACCCTACTATGGTTCTCATATAGGTTACAGAAGCAGTCAGTCAATAGGCATTTATTATTACATGCCTACTTTGTGCCAAGCACTGTACTAAGAAGTGTGCACCATTCTCCTCCCCATCTCCCTATTTAAGCTTGGTTATTATTTACATACAATCAGCAGAAGCCCAGGAAGCCTAGCCAAGAGAAAAAAACTCCAACAGCTGAAGGAAATGACTTTTTTTTTATGGCAAGCAAAGTAGGATCTTCTGCTGTTTTTGTTTTAATATAATCGGGTGCCTCTGATGGAATCCTGCCTTTATCAGTCAAGAGTCTTAATTAGGAGTAAAGTATAGAAGCTAGAGTTTCTTTAACTAGAAAGAGTGTATGTGTTTGTATTGTTAATTATTTTAATGTGATTAATGATCTTCCCCACCCATTAATGGACCTGCCCATTAAGATGAGTTTGATCAGGGAAGATTTGTGGGAAGGCTCATACCTTTTGTTAATGAGGCATTGGTTCTCAAGGGTTGTGATGCCCTTTGGCTCTAAAAAAAAAATGTATAAATACTCTGAGGGTGAGGTTTGACTTTGTGGGCTTACTCTTTGGAAGTGTTTGACCAGATGAGAGTCTGGGAAGCCACTAAGGAGTCCCCTGACTTTGAAAACCCAGATGTTGATACTTCTCTCTCTGGTAACTATATATGTATGTAATAGACAGTTGGATGTCTGTTGATTTATGAGGTATGCATTGCTTATGTAAGACAGTTGGAAGCCATGTCTGTTTATCTGAATTTTCTGTGTTTTCTCTGAAGTTCCAGGGTGCTGATTTTTTCTCCTGAACTAAGTGAATGATATATGTTCTTGATTAAAGGAGATTGTTAACCCCTCAAAAGTTGCCTTTGCTTTCAGAAAAGCAGATCAAAGAACCTGTAATAGCAGGCCCTCCTGTGTATGTCAGAGTGCTTGCTGTTACAGCTTTGAAAACCCCCTATGAAGAAAGCACTTATTGTTAGCCTTTATAGTGACCTCAGTAGCCTGTGTGACATCAGAGAGCTTGCCCTCCACATTCACAGCCCAAGTAGACACACTCAGGCTCCATTCCATTAAAAGGAGAGGTGAGACTGAGCCCAGTGATAACCCACCATTCTGTGATCAAAGAAACCCTGCCCAAAAGACAGAATCTACTTTATTCAGATCTAGGAAAAGAAAATCTCATAAACATTTGTCAGGATATGTAAAGAAGGCTTCTCGCTTGAGACCCAAGAACTTTTTTTAAAAAATTGATAACTGCATCAAAATATTCATTCAACATTCAAAATATTTAACTTTATAATCATATATGTTTCATGTAATTAAAAGCATTATTCCAAGAAGGGGTCCATCAGAGTGCCGGACCATCACACACACACACACACACACACATACACACACACACACACACACACACACACACACACACACATTAATAATACCTAATCTAGAGTCATCAAAACAAAGCAATATGTGGTGGGAGAGCCTTTTCAAATGTGAGACCAAAACTGATCAGATAGGAGAAATCTCCAAACAAAACTTTTGCAAATAGGCGGAATGGACAGAAGACATATGAAAATGTGTAAACTGATAAAAAGTTGATGATCACAGTGTTGAGGAAGGGAATGTTGGTATATTTTGTGTCAGGAGTATGGTTGGTTGGTTAATTGTTGTCCTTCATTGTCGAAGAGGACATCACAATGATAAAGTGAAGTTTAAATGTTTTCCTGTGGCTGATCAGACCAATATGAGCTCAGAATTCTCTGCTACCACAGGTTGGGCACATAGTCTGTGGTGGTTACTCCAAATTTGTGCAATTGTCTAAAATAGAAACTAACTTTCACTATAGCCATTAAGGATCAAAGCTGCAATGTCCTGCTATTTTAATCCAGAAGTGTTAGTCATGGATTCATCTTCACATCTGTTCCTCATCTCTATAGACCCGGAAAATTTGATGTTTTGTTTCTCCAGCCCTGAAGCCCCTCTGCTTCAAAAAGGATCTTGTAAAACCTTCCAGAACTCCAAGGTTGCACTTGCCTCACTCAGTCATAAGACTCAAGGAGAAAGGGGGAGCCCTCAGTTTGTGTGATGGGAACAGTGAGGAAACATTTGCCACCCATGGAACATTTGGAAAAGAGGTCTTGCCTCAGTAGAATTAGCAAGAGGTACCATCCTCTGTGACTCATCTCACTATTCTTTTCTTCAAAAAAAAAATCACACATACTTTGAGAACCAGAGCAACATTTTCCAGATGGCTATGCCAGGATTTTCCCAAAATTGTATCAACTTAAGGGTAATTTGGAAATCTTGGTCAACTTGAAATGCCAAGATTTCAGCATCAGTCCTGGATAGAAAAGAGCAACGCACATTTCTTGAAATCACATGACTCCTGCTGAGCCTCATAATCCCTTTCCTTTCCAGTCAATGAGAGTTCTTCTATTAAACATGTAAATTGATGAGACTAGTGACGTGAGCCATGGACCAGTGTATTTCCCTAAACAGTCCCTCATCAGCAGTTACAGTTAGAGCAAAAGGTGATGGGTCTGGGGGAAGTCATGAAGAGGATAGCATGAATAGGGATGCAGAAACTATACCCTCCCCCCCATAGGACTATACTTGGGATTGACTCAGTGAGGTGAATGGAAGTTCATGACATGAGTCATCCAATGAACATTTATTAAGCACTCACTCTGAGGAGGCACTGTGCTAAGCACTTGGGGTTACTTAGAAAGGCAAAACTATTTCCTACCTTCAGGGAGCTTACAGTCTAGTCTAGAAGACAACGTGAAAACAATTCAATGTAGACAGAGTAAATACGTAAAAAGTAGATGGAAAGAAATTTCAGAGTAGAAGGAACTGGGAGAACTAGGAAAGACCTCCTGTAGAAAGCAGGATTTGGGCTGTCTTTGAAACCAGTGAAACTAAGAGGCAGAGATGAGAGGGGAGAACCTTCAAGGCATGAGAGAAACCCAGGACAAAGACATAGAGATGAGAGATGGAGTGTCATTTGTGAAGATCAGCCAAGGAGGGCAGAATAACTGGATTATAGAATCCATGGAGAGCAAGAAGTGTAGAAGACTAGAATGGGGAGGAGCCACTAGGAGAAGAACCTTAAATACCAAACGACTTTATATTTGATCAAGATGTCAATAAGAAGCCATTGATGTGCACTGACTTGATCAGTCCTGACCTCCAGTGTCTCATCTCCATCTGCTTATCGGACATTTCAAACTAGAACTGATATTCCACAAACGTCTTTAGCACCACAAAATGTCACTGTCACATTTCTACCTCCATACCCCCTCTTCTAAATGTCCCTGTTTTAGTCAAAGTCACCACTATCCTCTCAGTCAGCCAGGCTCAAAGCTCAGTCATCATCCCAGAGTCTTCATGACTCTCTCTCTCTCTCTGACTGCCATATACAAGTTGCCAAGTTCTGTCAGTTTCACCTTTGGAACATGTGCCATATACACACTCTCTCCTTTGTAGAATCTCTGGCTCCTCTCAAAGCTCATCCTGGGTACCAGTGTCAACAGATCATTTTGTATTATTTATTAGTTACTAGTTCTTTTGGGAATTATTTTGTATTGGAGTTATATATGTCATTTTACTTGTATACATATAAGACCCACCCTACCCCCAAGACAGCATAAGCTACTTGAAGTCAAGGACTGTTTATGTTTTATCTTTGTCCCACCTAGCCTGAAGTACGTTGTCTGGCACATGTTTATTGTTCGGTCATGACTGGTTCTTCCTGACCCCATTTGGGGCTTTCTTACCAAAGATACTGGAGTGGTTTACCATTTCCTTCTCCAGTTCATTTTACAGATGAGGAGACTGAGGCAAACAGTGTTAAGTGACTTGCCCAGAGTCACACAGCAAGTAAGTATCTATGGTCAAATTTGAAATCAGGAAGATGAGTCTTCCTGACTTCAGGCCTGGTACTCTATCCACTGCTCCATTTAGCTACCCCATGCCCAACACTTAGAAGGCCCTTAATACAAGATTATTGAGTTGAATTGTTTGTCGATCAGTTTTAGATAATTTCAAATAGAAATGAACAAAGTCATAAATGCTCTTGATAACAATGAAGGATTGATTTCCTATGAGCTGGTGGTAAGGGTTGAAAGAGCAATAACATTCTGGGAGAACGATGAGAAGTCCCCAATAGTGGGTGCCCATTCTCTTCATCATGGAAGGGCCTTGAGAGCCATGGATGTCCAGATGCTCCTGATATCCCCAGCAGCCAGCGTCACAGCCACAAGCCTAACATTCAGCTCCTAAGATCACATGAGTCTCATTACTCACCCCAAGTCCACTCCTTTCTTCCTGGACCTTAATAGAGCTATTTATGAGGTCTATGGCAGCCTCTGAGAAACCCAAAGGCACCCACAGGAATGTTAATGTAGCTAGATCTCAGGGACAGAAGGAAACATAGCAATAAGATACCATGGACAGAGTCCTAGGCTGTGAGTTCAGTAGGTTTGGGGCCAAGGCAAAGCGATGTCCGAGTTCCAAAATTCTAGAATTCAACAAACAAAAGTGGACATAGAGTCTAGATTGCCCTGTCTCTGGCATGCAGTGATTAGGCAGCCAATAGAGTTTGACAATTACTAAGTAAGTCTTTGGGCAGATGCTACAGACAGACAATAAACTTGACCCAGAATTTAGTAGAAAAAGCAAGGTCAGAGTTAGTTTGAGAATTGGGGAAGAACTTTCATGTCTCCGGATGCTCACTGGCAAAACGGGTACTTCTCCTTTATGCCACTTTCCTCTCTTCTTCCGAGGGCATAATGTCACATGCCCCTGGAAGAAGAACATTGGAAAGACCCATTGGGAATGAGTAGGTGGCAGAATTTTGCCAGAAATCATTTGCATGAGGGAAATGACATATAATAAATCACTTAGTTAATTAGAATACCCCTCCCAGAAAAAGTTGGTCCTCAAAGTAATCCTTATATTGTGTAGTCTACAAACCTTTCATATTCTTGGTAAGTTCTGAGCATTCTCTTATTTCTCAGTGTCCTCCCCAAAATGTAGTCTTGTAGATTGAACCCAGTGGTCCAGATATAGTGTGCCCAAGGCAGAGCCTGGCAGGGCAGTCACCTCCTGGACACCATAACTCTGCATAAGTAACAAGGCTCTCTCGCTCTGCCTTCATGACCATGAGCAATCCTCTGACTTTTTCTCTCCCTCTCATTCTCTCATTCATGAGATCTGAAGAATTGTTGCAATCTCCCAGACCTCCCTGGGCTGGTCAGAATTAGAAAGATGACTGTCTATGTGGCATTTTTCCTCCAGTAGGCTTCCAAGGATTCTTTTCTTGCTTGACAAAGTCAAATGATTCTTTGGGGTTAGGTTTTAATAAGAAAAAGCCTAAATGTGCAATATCTAAGCCTATAATTGTTTTTCATACAGTTTAAGCAGGCCAAGATTCAAGTCCTAGTTCAACTGAACAAAACTGTATCCAAACTCCACCACCCTCTTGCCACCCACCTCTTACAAAACTCAGAAATGTGCTGAATTCCCTCTCCCCAGTCAATTAAAAGCAGCCTCCTCTCTTCTTTTTCTCCCAATGCATCAAAAGAGAAAAGGAACCAAGTCACTTTGGAATTTCCTCTTTATTCAAAACTTCCAGGCTTTAGACAGCATTCCTGTTTTGGGGGGAAGAGGGAGACTCAATGTAGAATTCCATTGTTATAGGGAACTCCCAGGGAAGAAATTCCCATCGAATGTTTTACTATACCCATTGAGTGATGCCCTAAGTTGGGCACCCTTTCCTCACCCTATCTGTACAATACAATTGAATGGCTGCAGAGAGAATTTGAAGGTCACTTCCATGCCGCCTGCTCTGGAGCCTGCCATTGCTACTCATAGCCGTGCATAGCCAGGTAGAATCAGAAAAGGATGAAGTTTCCCCCCCAACAAAACTACTAAGAGCCATGGGTCCATGAGTATGTGCAGAAGATCAGAGTTACTACTTAGGCAGCATTTACTATGGGTCAGGTGCTGTGCTAAGAGCTTACCAAACATCGTCTCACTGGATCCTCACAACATCCCTGGATTTTGAAGTTTTTCATGCCTCATTCTTCATGATCCTTTTGGGGCTTTGGGGCAAAGATACTAGAAGACCTGCCATTTCCTTCTACAACTCATTTTACAAATGAGGAAACTGAGGCAAACAGGTTAAATGGCTTGCTCAGAGTCACGCAGCTAGGAAGTGGCTGAGGCTAGATTTGAACTCAAGAAGATGAGTCCTCCTAACCTCAGCAGGCTCAATGCTCTCTCTACTGCACCACCTAACTCCCTGAGAAGGAGGGGTAGTTATTGTCCCCATTTTTCAGATGTGGAAACTGAGACAAACAGAGGTTATATAACTTGCCCAAGTTCATCTAACTAGTAAGTGTCTGATGCTGAATTTGAACTCAGGTCTTTTTGCCTTTAGGTCCAGCACTCTATCCTCTGCACCACCTAGAGGTGAGTCAAATATGAAACTGTACCTTCTATGATAAGAATTCTTAACCTTTCTTGTATTACAGGACTCCTCTGTCAATCTGGGAAAACATTTGGGTCAAGCCCATCTTGGTATTAAGCCTTCTCAGATTTGTGGTTTAAAATGCATAGAACAGATCATATCACAAAGGAAACAAATTATGGTGAAATCGTTATCAACGTTTTCTAATTCATTGGCCACAGGTTAAGAATCCCTGATTAAAGGGCTTCCAGAAGTAGCACAGAAGAGCAGCAGAGTTGATTTGGAGTCAGGAAGACCTGGGTTTGAACCCTGCCTCAGACTCTACTGTCCAAGTAGGGCTGGGCTAGTCAGCCTTGGTTTCCTCCCTATAAAACTGGCGATATAGTGGCAGTACCTGCTTCACAGGGATACTGAGAGGCTCAAACGAGGTAACCTTTGGGCTTCTAACTTAGCCATCTTAATATAGTCAAATGTTTCAGCATCTGAAGCTGTTAGGACTTTATGAGTGGAAATGACATTATAGAAGAGCCATGACCATCTGCTTTGCTGCTGCCTCCTGACACCTTCCATCTGACTGGCAACTGAATCCTTCCCTATATGTTGTTTCCTCTATGAGAAGAGGAGCTCCTTGAGGGCAGGGTTTGCCTGACCTTTCTATTTGTATCCCCAGGCTTAGCATGGTGATCTGCACATAGTAAGTGCTTAATAAATGCTTATCACTTTGTTAAGTCAGTTGATTAAAGTGGTTGGTACTGATGCCCATGGGAAGCCCAAAGTTTCTGAGAGTGTTACTTTTCTCTACATGCCCTTGTTTGCTTAGCAAAGACTCCATAAATGCAAATTAATCAAATCAAATTGAAATGAATGCGAGGCTATTTTATCCACCAATATTTTCTAAGCCACAGGATTTCAGGGCTTGTTGAGATAAGCATTTTCCAAAATACCTAACTCAGACTGGTTGGAAATGGATTAAAATAGGCCAAGTTGGCAAGCTAATTGTCTCCAGGCTCATCCACAGCATTATCTTCTTAGTCACATTCCCCAATTATGTATTCACCAAACTATTTAAGATCTGTTTTCAAAGACGAGAGGAAGCTCTTGCCAAGAAATCTAACTTTATTCCACTCTGCCAAGCAAAGATGGCAGACAGAGCTGGAAAGGACCTTGAACATCATTGCATCCTACTCTCTCATTTTACAAGTGGGAAAATTGAGGCCCCCAATGGTTGATACCACAAGGACAGTAAGTGGCAGAGCAGGAATTCCAACCTAAGTCCTCTGACTCCAAAGCCAGCATTCTTTCTTCCGTACCACTTGGCTTCACACCCAATCACAAGAGAATGGCCCCAGTCTTGACCCCTACTAGAGTCTTAGTCATCATTCTGAGTCCGTCATCTAAGGCAAATTCAGCAAGCATGCGTGGCACGAGCTCATAGGCTAGGGTTTGATAGTGTATTAATATTATTTAGGAGTGATCACAGTTATTAATTGAGTGAAATTCAAAGAACCACCTACATTGTAAAATTTCCCTTTCATGTTAAGCAAAGCTGTGCTGAAGCCTTCATGTTAATTCCCAGGAAAATTCAAGCCTTCCTAAAAAAAAA
>CM053770.1:9630407-9640443 GCA_028658325.1 Potorous gilbertii
ACAGCCTCCTTCAAGACACAGAAATGATCAAATATCTCAAGCCGAAATCAAGTTCTAAATGAATTCATGCAGGTGCTTTAGCCTTTGAGAGAAGCTTTATACCAGTTACCTTCTTTGACCCTGAAGAAAGCCCAATGAGGTAAGGGTAAGAAATGGGTCTCAGATAAGAAAACCAAGGCACAAAGAGATGCCCTTACTTGCCCATAGTCACATGGCTAACAAGTATCTGAATCAGAATTTCATTTTAGATCCTCCTGACTGCAAGTTCAACTGCTTCTCAGTTTTAAAAGTTACCAAAATTTAAAAGAAAAACCTTCTAATCCTTCAAAAATTTTATAAAATGTTTTAAATGGGTGGTAAAAATCCATTTGGTTTCAATTTCTCCAGGGGCCTTTGCCCACTCTCAGGCTCTTTTTAGGAGTAAGGGGAGGTTGATCAATCCAAGGGAAGGGAGAGTTGGCATCTTTAGAAGACTTATTTTTTTAGTCAAAAGGAGAAGTCATATGGAAGTTGGGAAAGAAGGTCACATTAATATAAATCTACAGTTTATGATGATGTCCAAGGGAAGCTGTACAAGGAAGAGAAGTCATTCCAGAAGACCGGAAGCTCCTTGGAAACAGGACCTCTTGCCATTTTTTTCTTCACACCATTTTTCCATGTGGACTTGCAGATGGTCTCCTTCTTAAGGGAAATCTCCAGAAGTTAATTATCTCATTTCCCTTCAGCTCCATCAGCTCTTCATGTCTCTGGTCTCAGGAGATGACAGGGATGGTAGCAATGAGTGGGTACAAGAGAGGGGAGACAGTCTGGTTTGAGAGCAATGGTGCTAAGATGAGCAGAAGGCAAAATACCCATTAAATAAGTCCTGGCTTCCTGATGGACACTGGATGAGAGGTGGAGCCTCAGGCCTAATGAAATAATAAGGGTTTAGGAGAGTTTGTACTCAGTGAGCCTTCAGGACAGTTCAGACCCAGGGCAGGGTGACTGAGCCCAGTGGATTAACTCCCAGAATGGGGAAGCTCAATCCCTCTAGGTCAAGTCAGGGCAGTGGGTGGAGGGCAAGGTGGGTATCAAAAATCAGGAAATTACTTTTGCAAAGCAGATGTCGGAGCCATGTCTAGGCTGATCCCAGGGCAGCTCTCATGATTGGCTCAACTCCTTTTCCAGTCAAACGTGAACTTGATGATGAAATTCCCATCACTGTAGATATCATGGGGTAGTAAGTAGCATTTACATTGGGCTTTAAGGTTTGCAAAGCACTCAACACTTGTTATCTCATTGAAGAGGCTGAGAGAGCCTGATACTCCTTGGGTCATTCACCTAATAAGCGTATGAGGACCTGTGACTTCCTGACTCCAATGGAACATCAACTATTCCACAGGATTTCTTGAGGTTATATGTACTTCAGTTTATTGTCACTGACAGTCATCTTTCTTTCCAAACAGTAAAATATCTAAATTCTACTCTGAAATCCTCTACACAAACTCAGCTCTGTCAAACAACAGGCATGTGTTCAGTACCTACTGTGTGCCAGACATTGGTGACATAAACATGGAAATGGAAGCTTCCCTGCTCTTGAGAAAATCCTAAGAGCCCTGGGTCATTTAGGAAACAGAACCTGGTTCCAAGAAGAAGGAAAAAGTCCAGGCTGGAAAAAATAGGACCCAGAAATACTAAGCAGGAAGAAGTAGGGTCTTTTAATGGCTATGTTTTGAGAGTTAAGGAGTTTTAGGAGTCAAGTTTTATGGACTGGGTAAGGGAAGAGAAATGCTGTTAGTGAGAACTAGTCTGCAAACCAGAGATGGTGAAATCAATCAAGTTTTAACCCAAAACAAAGGCAGAAAGAGTCAATTGCAAGGCACTCACCCAATTTGAAGTCAAGCAGCTTGTAGTGCCCTCAAATCACACCAAGGAAAGGGTAGCCCATGCCACCAAAGGGCAGAGTTAGACACTTACTAGTGGTTTGACCCTGGGTAAGTCACTTTAACTTCTGAGTGCCTCAGTTTCCTTCACTGTAAAATGGGAGTTAAAATAGCTCCTACCTCCCAGAGCTGTTGTGAGAATCAAATGAGACAATATTTGTAAGGCACATAGCACAGTACCTGGAACTCAACAGGTGCTTAATAAGTATTTACTTTCTTCACTTTTTCCCCTTAATCACTTGTGGATAGCCCCTGACAAATGCTCCTGCCATTGTACATTTGTGAGTACAGGTGCAAGTGTACATATGAGAGTGTGTGCCTACTCAATATCAGAAAACTTTGGGGAAGTCTGGGCCTGTGGTTTCATCAGTATGGGACAATCCAAAGTGGAAACAACATCTACTGACCCTTTCTATAATTTATAGTCTTAAAAAGTTGCCCATAGCACTGAGAGGTTGTGACTTACCCAGGGTCTATGTGTCAGAGACAGTGTTTGAATACAGGTCTTCCGGGCTCTGAGGCTGGCCCTCTAATCACTCCCAGGCTTATATTCCCTTTCTTGACAGATTCTTGGCCAAAAACAAATTGCAAATCATTTAGTTGTGGAAGCCCCAGGGGCCCATATTCACCTCCTGAAATAGTTTTCTTATATTTCTTTAATACCTCTAGCCTTCAGGATAAGCCATTTGAGAAGCTGAGCCGTCCTTTATAAGCCGAAGTGAGTTTTCAACCAAAGCAGGCCAAAGCAGGCCTTTCCTGAGGATTCCATGCAGCCCCCCAAACAGGAAATGCCTGAAATTCCTAAGGCAGGTTTGCCTGTTGGCTGAGCATCACTCCCTCGACATTTCCAATTTAGAAGAGGTCGACTGTTCTCACCCTCGGAAGGCAAACTTAATGTACCAGGTCTAAATTGGGCAAGGCTGCTCCCTGTGAGGAATTACAGCTTCTCTAAGAAATGCCTCCTCCCAAGTGATGCCTGGATATCAGCAAGTCAGTATCCATGGGAGTTCGAAAGGAAAAGTGGGACACAAATGAACCCTCTGTTTGCTCCTCAGTCGAACTCACTGAGAAAGGTTAACTTTTCTGGACTTGTTACCATAATTGGTGACTGAGGTTGATGCAGGAGATGCCAGAGCTGGCTGAGAGGAGGCCTTTCCGAGATGCCCTCTGTAGCTTTCTCCAGGCATCCCAATTCACATGTCCATAAGCTAAAAAGGAGAAGAGCCTTCACTAAGGAGCTGGGAGGAGTTACGTCCACCTTCAGGGGCAAAATGAAATGACAAAGTCACTCCCTTGTCAGGGCTCAGGAAGAGGCTTCATCAGGCTTCCACTCTCTGCCTCTAGAGAAACCCTGTCTCCCTTCAAGTCACAACTGTCTCTTCAAGAAATCCTATCTTATTGTCACATTAAGGACAGGAAATGGGTTTTGTTTTGGTCTCCATGTGCCTGTGGCCCAGGGCAATTCCTTGAACTGTGTGGTTTACACATGGTAAACACTTAATAAATATTTGTTGAATTTGATTCAATTGAATAGGGAAAGAATCTTTAATTCGAATCAGAACCAACCATAAAATCCTTGGTCTTAGGCAAACCAACTGACAAGACTATTTGAAGGGATTAAAGCAGAACAAACTAAGGAACTAGTTCAGTTAAGGTTTGTAAAGAGCTTTGCAGTTTTAATCCTCACAACAACCCTGGCAGGTAGGCGCTAGTATTATCTTTACTTTACAGGTAAGGAGCCTGAGATTGGATTTAATGTTCTCTAAGGTGCCCTAGTCTATGCTGCTATCATTAGATTTGCTGTGGAATAATATAGCTATTAATGATCTGAGGCAGAATTCAAACCCAGCTTTTCTTGATTCTAAGCTACTACTTTGTATTATACTCACCTTCGTTCATTGAATCATACACAGGCTGGAAGGGACCTTAGAGGCAAACTCCCCATTTGGCAGATGAGGAAACCAAGACTTAGAGAAATAAGGTAATTTACCCATGGTTCCAAAGACAAGTGAAGAATATTGTATCTCTCCCCTAGAATATAAATGTCACAAGGGTGAGAATGTTTTGTTAATATTCTCAGTTCCACGTATCTGCTGCTGTTGTAGCTTGTTCAGTTGTTTTTCTGTCATGTCTGACTCTCCATGATGCTATTTGGGATTTCCTTGGCAAATTGCCATTTCCTTCTCTAGCTCATTTTACAGATGAAGAAACTGAGGCAAAAAGAGTTAAGTGACTTGCCCAGGGTCACACAGCTAGTAAGTGTCTGAGACCAGATTTTAGCTCAGAACGTTGAGTCTTCCTAACTCCAGGTCCAGCCCTCTATATACCATACCACCTTACTTAAAGCAATCTATCTTTTTCTTCAATAGATGTGAATATTGTCTTCCTGGTGAAGATTACAACATATTCATGTCTTCTCTCATACAGACACCACACTTGGTGAAGTCTCCTTAATGAAATATTTGTTTTTCTTTCTTTATATCTTAATCTTTGATGCAGAGCCTGGCACACAGAAAGCACTTAATAAATGCTTATTGTCTGATTGACTTGGTAGAGTGGAGACCTTCCCTTAGGTCTTCTACGTGACATCATGACAACCTACAAGCTATCCATAGGATCCTCTTCATTCCTTCTGTATAAGCAGCCCACTGCCTTTTCCAATCAGGCTTCTCCTAGATGTTCTCTATGTCACTTCTTGCAAGGAGGGCATCATGGGCAACATTATACAGCCTATTCATACCTGCCATATACCTTTGGCCTTTGTCTTTGAATCACCCACAATTCTGAGTCATTGGAGACTGTCATGTTCCATGATTGGTGGACTTGCACATCATTGGAAGAACATTGGCATTAGAAAAATGTATTCTTTGTCTAGGAGTGCCTACTACATACCTTACTTATAAATAAATATTTAAGAAGTATTAGATTAAATTGAATGCTGATGATCAGTTGGCCTTTAGTAGAAAGTCACAGATACCTCCTCTTTAATTGAATATTTTAATATAAGGAAAAGTACTTTGTATAATTTTATGCTTTTCCAGTGTTAGGAATGATCATCTTATTCCACACCCTAGGACAAAATCATGCTTCTGTCAAGCCCTGTTGCTCTATGTCTGTCCTAACAGCTTACTCACCAGGGAGCTGAGCTTCAAAAATTGATTGAATGAAGAGCATTTTAACAGCAAAACTGTGTCCGATGGTAACAGTCAGACTTAAGAACTAAAATGACAAAGAATAACTTAATCAATCCATAAGTACCTAATAAGCATCTGGTTTCATCTAGACACATCTTGATCTAGACACAAGAGATACAAACACAAAGAATGGAAGAATTCCTAATCCCAAGGAGTTTATATTTTATCTGGGGAATCGACAAAGACATATACATATATATCTGTGTGTGTCAGTGTGTGTATTCAAAATAAATACAAGCAAAATAAAAATACATCAAATTCAAGGCCATTAGGGAGGAAGGGAGTTAGTCTTTGGGACTTTGAGAGGATAAGGAAAGGGTGAAGGCGGTGTCGGAAGCAGGAAAGAGATTCTATGAGACAGAGGAAAGGAAAGAGAGAACCTTCAGGCATCTGAGACAGGTCCAGTGGACCTGTGGAAGGTAGGTACAGACAAGTGTCTATAGAAAGAAAACCAGTTTAAACAACACCGTACAATGCAGTGACTGTCTATGAATATAGACAGTCATTGTTTAAGATTTTTTTTTTCTTCTTTGTTTTTCTTTGTCAAAAGGAATGGGCCAGTCTCGAAGAGTGTATAAAGAGTTTTCCCCTTGCAGAAATGACTATGATATAAAAATGAGACATCGATAAAAGGAAATAAAAAGGAAAACTAATGTGATCCTAGAGGGAGAAAGAGAAGGAGAAAGAGAAAAAGGAGAAAGAGCAAAAGACAGACAGACAGACAGAGAACACACAAACATTTGTTACTGGGTCCCAAGAACTTAGAGTGCAAATACAAAAGCAAAGATCTCGACTTCAAGGAATTTGCATTCTAACCAGGGGAGACAACATAAAGAAAAGAGGTATCTGGTTGGGGCACATACTTCCTGAAAATCATAAGGATGGTAAATGAAGTCATGGAGGAGTAGATTGAAGGACTCCTTCCAAGAGTGATAGCAGAAGAGAACTGAACATGGTTATAGGACTTAGGTGAAGAGAAAAAGAAAATGCCCCAGGTGGAAGTTCTAGAAATAGAAGGGTTGCCAACTGGAGAGCATTGTCCCTGGTGTGGACAGTGATGTGGTAGATGAGGCAGTGGAGAAGATAGCCAGAGTAGGGAATGAAACACAGCTGGAGCTTTCTTGAAATGGTGATCCAGATGAAGCACAAGGAAGGATGGTGGGGTTCCAGGGCAGAAGTTTCAGAAAGAGGAGGGTTCATTTCTACGGCATGGTCTCTGTGGTGGACATCAAGGCAATTGGAGAGACTGGGATGAAGGAGATGTCTAAAGAGGGTGAGGACAGAAAGGAATAGTGTCCCAAAGTGAGGAGACAACAATATGTGGTCATACTGTGTGTAGAACATTATGTTGAGTTGCGTTCATCAGGTTTTTAGGACATTGATAAGCTGGAGAGGATCCAAAGGAAGGAGGCAGGGACGGTAAAAGGAATCTCAGTTCATTCCTGATTGTTTTTGCTGTTCATCTTTCATTCTTGAAGAGGAACATGGCATCAGAAAAGTGATGTCGTGACTTGCAATGGAATTGGATCTGAATGAGGGAGGACTGCGCAAAGTCAACAGCCTCACTTTCTCCTCTGGAGTCATTTGGATCCAGTGTCCAGATATCGATCAGGACAAATAGAGATAACTGTCTCATTCCTAATAAGGACTGGTTGAGGGAATAGGGGATATGTAGTCTAAAGAAGGGACTTTGGGAGGGACATGGTAGCTGTCTTCAAATATGTGAAGGACTATCACATGGAAGAGGCATTGGAGTTGTCCTTCTTGAGCTTGGTGGGCAGAATCAGGAATCATTGGTGATAGAGGCAGATTAGAGCTTCTCATAAGGAAACCCTTTCTAACAAAATATAACAAGTTGACACAAGTGGTAATCAATTTCTTTATACTGGAGGTTCAATAGATCAAAGAATTAGAGCTGGAAACATCCATAGAAGTGATCTAGCCAAATCTCTTCCTTTTGCAGAAGAATTTGAGCTCCAGAGAAGTGAAGCAACTTGCCCAAAGTGACACAGGTAATTAGTGGCAGGGATGTGAACCCATGCGTTATAAATCCAAATCCATTGTTCTTTCCATTGTATCATGCCACCTTTCTGATCTTTAAGCAAAAGCTGGACATCCATTGTCAAATATGAGGCAAAGGAGGTTGTTGTTCAGGTAGTCGTTAGACTAAAGGCCCTTGAAGTCCCCTCCCTCTCCAGGATTCTGGAGAGTCATTTTAGAGAAAGTATCTGCCAGAGCCCTAGTTGGAATTCCCATCCATGTGGGAACACATATCTAGGAGACGATTCTTTGTTCTGTATGTAGTCAACCATGACAGTGCCCTACTGCCTTGGACAGAAAAGCATTGGATTCAAGTCAGATACACTGAGGCAAAGTAACTTCCACTGCCTGACAGGCCGCAAAAGCTCCACAATGGACCATAACACCAATTAGGAAGTCTGGGGCCACCACCAAAAGGAGCTGACTGGACTGCCCTCTAGAATGATCCTTTCAAAAGAACCAGGTAGATCCAACAGAGAATCATCATGGGAACGTGTTTTCTTTTCTTATTTTAAGACTCTTGTGTCCCAGGTTATGTCTCTGACAATTTCTCTTCAAACTCTTTATGGCTCGATCTGGATTCTTCCTAGCAGGCAGAGAGAGACAACATGTCTCTTTCTCTCTCTCTCACATAAACACATACACACATGCATGCATGCATACATGCACACATGCACACACACACACACACACACACACGATTCTCTTTCAAGTTTTTAGTGTCTGTAAGAGAGGATAGGCTGAGGTGAGAGCAAATATCACCAGCTGATCAAATTCCTTCATCTTCGTAGAAATGTGTTAAAATTCCTGATGAATAGTGTAATAGTGGAAGTCATTTTAAATGCACTTGAATGTTTGCATTGGACTAAAAGCACTCTCCCAAGTCCATGTACTTGGGATCATAGATCTCAAGAAAGAAGGGTCAATTGGGGTCACTGAGTCCAAGCATCATGTTTTTAGATGTAAACAAGGTGCATAGAAGTTAAGGTGACTTGACCAGCATCACTCAGGAAGTGTCTGATGTGAGATTTAAACACAGATATCCTTGACTTTAGTCAGTCAATTAATAAACATTTATCAAGCACCTACTATGTGCCAGGAGTTGTGCCAGATCCCCTGGCACTTAAAGCTCCCTACAGCATGGCCCCTTCCTACTTTTCTTAACCCCTCCCATTTTAAACTCCTCTCCCCTTTCATTCTATGGTGGAGTCACACTGGCAGATTTGTCACTCCTCCGACATCTCCAGACCCAATGACTTTGCATTGTCTGTTGCCTTTCTGCCATGCTCTCCCTCTTTACCTCCAACTCAGCTCAAATGCCCCCTTCTTCAGAAGGTGTCTTCTCTGCCATCAATTACTAGTCCCTTCCCTCTGCAATTGCCTTCCATTGACCCAAAGGTGTTGACCTGTTGTATCCTCCTTTAGGACATGAGCTCCTTTAGGGTAGATTTTGTGTTTTGTCCTTTTTAACACCCCCCTAGCTTAGTACAGTGCCTGGCACACAGTAGATATTTAATAAATACTTGTGAATTCTCTGACTACTACTCTCCTACCTCTCAAGTGCTTAAATATTTTTAAGGCTTCAGTATGGATGTTTATTTGATTAGATTTAATAAGCAAGCATCTGATGTCCATGACTTCAAAGCTCCTGACTTACTGATTGTGAAGAGATAGAGATGCATCCTCATATCCCTCCTTTAGGAAATACTGTCTGCTAAAGAATACAGGTACCATCTTGGAAAGAAACAAGCAGCCTTTGGTGTTTGTGTCCTCAATTAGAACACTGAGTGTGGACTCTTTTCCTGAAAATGTTACATCCCTGCTCAAGATCTTTCAATGGCTCTCTATCACCTCTAGAATAAAATATTTATATACTCCTCTGTTTGACAAGGAAAGACAATCTGACTACATTCTATCTTTCCAGCTCATTTCACATTTCTGTCCTTTATGATATCTATGTTCAAGATAAACTTATCTGTCAGCTATTCCCCCAGCTCAGCATCCAGCTCCCTGCCTTTATGTAGGCTTTCCCCAATATGGAGAATGCAATTCCTCCTTGGAGCCCAAGGTTAAGAATTCTGAGACTCCATCAAGGTTCGGATCACTTGCTACAAAGCAGCATGGTACGTTTGAAGGCTCCATGGAATTAGAACAAAAGAAAGTAGGTTCAAACCTCACCTCTGACCCTTTATTACATCTGTGAGCTTAAGCAAACCCTGACCACTTTGGGTCTCTTTTTCTTCTTCCACAAAATGAGGACATAGAATGAGATGGCCTTGAAGCTCCAGCTCTCAGTCTATGAGTCTGCCTGTATGATCTTAAATAAATTATTTCCCCTTTCTGGGTGTCAGTCTCCTCTTCTGAAAATTGAAGGAGGTTGGACTCAATAACCTTTGAGAGTCCTTCCCTTTATAGATCTATGATTTAAGAGACAAGGGCCTAGACTGGTGATTTCATTTGTATAGGGAACTATCAGGGAAGAAACTTCCTCTTCCCAAGTAGGTCTGTACTTTCTCTGCAAACCGTCTTGGACAATTGCCTGAGGCACTGAGAGGTTAAGTGGCTAGCCTAGGGTTGCAGAACCAGCTTGTGTCAAAAAGCAGGGCTTCCCTCCAACAAAGTCAGCTCTCCACAGCTAGGTGGCACAGTGGATGGTGCCCTGAGCTCAGAGGTAGGAAAATCTGAGTTCAAACCCAGTTTCAGACATTTACTAGATGTTTGACCCTAGGCAAATCACTTTAATCTCCTTTTGACTCAGTTTCTTCATCTGTAAACATGAAGTTTATAACCACACCCCTCCCAGGGTTGTTGTGAGAATCGAAGAGATCAAAACACTTGGCACAATGCCTGCGTGTAGTGGGCACATACATCAATCTTAGC
>CM053770.1:9640543-9651343 GCA_028658325.1 Potorous gilbertii
TCATGGATGCATTTCCCATCCTTTTAAGATGACTAGGTTGGATCCTCTTCAGATGGCCCTTGTGGACCATGAATTACACCAAATTCATTTGTATCCACACCCAACATTTACCCTAGTACGAGCCCATGACGTGTGCTCGCAGTAAGAACCTAATTTTACATGCAACAGTGACATCTCCTGGTGCTTAGGAGATCTGGGGCTGCAGCTGGACAGTCCATCCCTGGAGACGATTTAACTTATCTCCTTGAGGCTTACTGGAGCCAGGGTTCCAAGGGTTTGTGCCAGCAGCGCTCCCACGCCCACTCTCCTGTGGTGCAACGGCCCACACTGACAGATAGACAGCTGGTGAGCTTGTGGGGACGCCAAGGTGCCCTGCCTGATAACCACAACTTCCTTTTTCTGGTGGGAGATTACCAGAAGTTTTCACGGAGCGCATCTGAACTTTTGTTTCCAGTTAAGACTCAGGCTTATAGAAATAAATATTTAACTTGGAAAGAAAGCATGTCATGGATGCTAAAAGCTATTGCCAGGATGGAGAAATCCAATGTTAAACCAGTTGGTGGATTTCCCATCTTCTCGTGAATGAGTCTTCATCTAAATTTCCCCAGCAAGGAAAAGCACTCACATTGATGACAGAAGGGACAGCATGCCAAGTGTCCTCATTCCCAATCCTTTGCTTTTTCCAGCAAAGCACATTGCTTTTTCCTAGCTAATAAGTCGATTATCAGACATGAGCAGAAGTAAAGTCCACTAACAGCTTCATGTCAAGATTTGGACTTAAGCTTTCCCTCTAGCGTTTACTATGTGACCCTAAGCAAGTCATTGTTAACTGATAACCTCTCTGTGGCTCAAGAAACTCCCTAGGACTTATCTATTGGGTAAGAGACAAGATGACGGATAGAGTTAAGTCACTAGGTGGTAATTAGTGCAGCAACGTGGGGGAAAACACAAATATTGCTATAAGAATTTGAAAGAAAAAACCTGAATTCAAATCATAGCTCTGATATTATGACCTTGGATAGGTCACTTACCTGTTCTGAGTTTCTTTCCTCATCTTTAAAAGGAAGGGGTTGGATCAGATGGGCTCAGCTCTGCCTCCATTCTAAATTTAGGCCACCAGGATCCATGAGGTGAGATTTGTGTTGGTGGATGGAGAACTGAGGTACCAGACCCTGCCTCGTCCTGATTATGTGGTTCGGATCAACTGAACTTCTTTCCAGTTCCCACGCCCCAGGTTGGGCATAATTTAGCAAACCTTACACCAGGGAGTGTTAAAGAGTGGCTAGCACTTGACTACTTCTGATTCAGAAGTCCTTTCTCAAACACAAAATAGGACCACAGAGGAGCATCCAAAATTAGCATGACAAAGTATGGCCCTAGGGGCAAGAGTTAGCTTTAAGGCTATTCACATTTAGAGCTAATTTCTTCTGCTTTGATTAGCTTGAACTCTTTTGACCTCAAGTGCTAACAACTAGAAGTGGGGAGAAGGGGCCCTACTGCTCATAGTAGATGGCATATGAAATATGATTTAAAGGAAGTTAAGGATTTTAGAAGGCAAGTGTGAGGGGGAAAGCACCTGTGCAAAAGTATGGAGGTGGGAGGTGGATTATAGTATAAGGGAACAATTAAGTGGACAATTTGGCTGAAATGGAGTGCTTGGAAAAAAATTTTCAATAAGCCAGTCAACATATAGAGGAGGTGGATCATGGAGGGCCTCCCATGAGAGTTGAGGAGTCTTAGTTTTATCCTTAAAAAATTAGGATCTTTCCTATGCTCAATTCGGTGGCATGAGGATGAATTACAGGAATTTGTAGAATTCAGAGAGTTCCTTGCAGAAACCTCCCGGGCTACTTGACTAGCTGCTCCAGCCTCCTCTCCTGCTGTCAATGGGAGTATGAATAGTCCAGTAGACTCAGAGTTTCTGTTAAAGAGTGTCAGGAGGAGTAAAATGCTCTGTGCTTGGGAGATCTGGGCTCTAAAGTCATGGATTCAAAACTCAGCCTGCTCAAAACGAGCAAGTCACTGCCCCTCGTTGGGCCTCAGTTATTCCTCTGTAAAATGAGGGATTAGGCTGGATGATTCCTCAGAGAGCAGTCATCTCTAAATCTGTGACCCTCTGGCTAATGTGAAAACACTTGAAGTTTCTAAGGCAAAGTGACTAAAGAGAAATCTCGCAGTACATGGAGAAAATGGTGAACTGTTTTGGAAGAGTGAGTCTATGCTGACATCTTGTGGCTCCGAGCATCATCTACTACTGACCTGGAGCTCTCCAATACACTTAGAGAAAGGAGGCAGAGTCAGCCATTTAAGAAAGAAAATACACGATTTTTTTTCTTAAATGATTTTAAATGATACAAAAATTATCTGTTATGTTTAATTAACTAGAACTGGTCATCACCTGGTATTTATTAATAGAATAATATCATCCAGAGAAAGGAAACGTGGAGGCGTGGGGAGGAAAAAGCTGACGTCTGACCCAGAAAGAACAAGACTGCCATCCCACCTTAGACATGCAGTTAGACAAAGCAGTCACTGATCAGAACTCTTGGTAGAATTCCAAGCCTAGAACATTCATAGAACGGGAGCCACTGCCTTGGTAAATGACCCAGTAGTGGGGTCTTTAGACCAATGAAATTATGGGTGCAGACCCTCTTCCTAGTCTAATAATATTCCTCTAAGAATTCCACTAAGCCGTGTTCTGTCTGCTAAACTCATTTAAATAATAATTTTCATTTTAATGATAATACCGATGAGACCATCAGTAGTGCAGTGGGTAGATGACGAAGCTCGCTCTGAACCCCACCTCAGACACTCAATTGGTGTGTGACTTTGTCCAAATCCCTTCCATTCTGTCTTAGACACCATCCAAAGCTGACCTACCGAGTCACACAAGTTTGCTACCTTAAGGATCCTCCACATCAGACCTCTTGGCATGTTGGACTTCGTGACTGGATATTACAGAAAACTGCAGAGAGAGGTGGAATGATGGCCTCATGGTCAAAACCCAAGTTCAAGTCCTGCCTCTGACACAGATGGGTCTGAGCAATGAGGAGCCTGGGCAAGTACCTTGAGCTTTCAGTATCCTAGGCAACTTTCCAAGATGGCGGTAATAAAAACTAGCACTTTAATGGTGCCTTGATATTTACGAAGCACTTTAAAATATAATTTCACTAGATTCTCACAACCCTGAGAGGCAAGTGCTATTGTATATCTCCAGTTTGCAGATGGAAAAACTGAGGCAAAGAGAGGACAAGTGACTTGCCCAGAGTCACATAGCTTGTAAGCGTCTGAGGGAAGTCAGGTCTTCTGTGTCCGGGTTCAATATTCTATCCATTGTGCCACCCAGCTGCCTACGTAAAGGACAAAGCACTTACATGGGTAAAAGAAGTTTAGCCACCTGAAGTTCCTTACACCAATGGAGTATTAAGTGTAGAGATGAAAGAAAGAAGGAAGGAAGGAAGGAAGGAAGGAGGGAGGCAGGGAGGGAGGGAGGGAATAAGAAAAAAGAAGAGAAAGAAGGAAAGGAAGGAAAAGGAAGAGAAAGAGAAAGAAAAGGTAAAGAGATAAAAGAAAAAAGAGATGGATGTGAGTGGGGGCGGAGGATGTTACACATATCCATATTGATGCATCATCAAATGACCCCATTTGGGGTTTTCTTGGGAAAGATGCTGAAGTATACTGACGTTGAGTCCTCCTGATCTCAGGCTCCACAACACCTTGCTGCCCGGTGGTTCCTTCTCCCCTTACTACACTGTAAACCTCATGAAGTTGACACAGGGGAGAACAGGGAGAGGATGACTAAGAAGGACAAATCCCTTCTCCCCTTGGGCTTCAGTCTCCTCATCTGTAACATCAGGCTGCTGGACTGGATTGGGGGTTCCCAGTTTGGGAGGCAGGTACCGGAGAGGGCACAAGAAGCTGAGGGTATGGGGAACAATTGGAAAATAATATTGAAAATAATCTCTTTATTTTCTTATATACATACATGTAGCCAACTCTAGAACTTGTTTCAATTCATATTGAGTGAGGGGTCAGGAAAGCTTAAAAAAAGCCAAAGTTACCGAGACAGAAAAAGATTAGCACCACAAGACACATTAAAGACCCCTGATTTCCTCAGTGGGAGGAGCTCTGAAGGGCCCAGCTACTTATTAAGTCCTTAGTTTAGGGAAGCTGCTAGAAATGACTTAGCCATGATCACACAGCCAGTAAGTGTCACAGGCAATACTGGAAGCCGGGGCTGCCTGCCTCCAAATGTTGATGCTTCTACCTTTACTTATTGTTTTGAAGTTTATCTTCTAGGATGCCGAAGATGGGTCCGAAGGCATCGTCATCATCCCATAATGCCCTTATGTAGTGCTTTAAGATTTGCAAAGTGTTTTACATGTTATCTCATTTGCATGTGATAAAAAACCTATGACATGGGGGCAATTATCACCACCATTATACAGATGATGAAACAGATGCTCAGAGAATTTAAATGACTCGCCCTGAATGTCACAGCTAGAAAATTTCTGAGGCAGGATTTGAACTCATATCTACCTAACTCCAAATTCAGCATTTCAATTCACTACAGCACCCTGCAACTTCTTAATATCAGAGTAGAATGAAAGAGTCCTTGGACCCTGTTAAAACTTTGCCTTGTGAGAGACCTGAGGGCAGTTGAATCCCCAGTGATAGGGAACCATGGAGGCAGGATGGTGAGAAGGTCCACATAACGATATGACTGTATGACCAGGAATAGAGCAGTAGAAGGAGACCAACGTCAGCTGCTGGGATTTGAGCCAAACTACAGGCAAAGTGATACCAGGCCACGCAGGAAGGCTATGGGAGATTCAATGGGAGATATGTACTGTGGAACCTCCCTAGAGCATCATAGCCCAGGCTATATGGACTTTCAAGGAAGTCCATTGGCTCATTGGCAGACCCTAATATTTCACAGACTTTCATGGGCTCTATTCCATAATCTATCCTGTCCGTTTCCATTGCCAAGGCACTTTGAGGAGCCTCATGTTATTGTTTACCACTTTCAGAGCGGACCAATAATATCACAAGTGCTTGACTTGCATGCGAGTTGTATTTACATGAGGCAGAACTAGGTAAAGTCCTCAACCTCACTCTCTCTTCCATAGTCATTGAAGTCCAGTGATAAAAGTCAAGGAAACTGGCGATATACCAGGATGCAGTGGATGATCTTGGCATCTTCTATGTCTGACCAAGTTCTGAGTGTTCCACAACTCTTGCTTCAACTGCCTTTGTGCCCATTGGACAAATTGCTCTCATCTACCTATTCTGCTAGGGAAAGTCTCTGTGTTCTTGGGTAGACATCCCCCTAATTCATCTATGGATTTGAGGTCATCTGCCAAGACAGTTTGACCTGGATGTGGACAGTGCAAAAGCAAAAGCTTCTTAGACTCACAGGTAAGAGTTGGGTGAATCAGGTGGACACCAAGGGTGGATGAGTAGCCCTGAGAAGGGCTCAGCAAGCCCTCACACCAGAAGTGCTAGTCCTTCCTGAGCACCACATACACTCCAGTGATCCTCATGACCCATATGCAGTACCTTGGGCCATGTCAGATAATGAAATTCCCATAGAAGTGCACTTGACCCTGGACAATTTAGGTCATTTTAGAGGCTCTGACATAAGAGATTCAACATGTAAATACATCAGGGATCTGTGACCTCATGACCAATAAGCTCATCACCTCCTTGTATCTTAGTAGATAAGTCTTAGCTATCTGAGGCCCATAGCAGTAGAATGACTTGTCCAGCCATCTTTGCAAAATTATCCACTGCTCCTAGTTCTGTCCCACAGAACCCCCCCAGAAAGACTGATGTCATTTTTCACATAATCTCTGCTCAAATACTTAAATATAGTCATGATATCCCCCAATGGCTTCTTCAGATTCAACATCTTAAGTTCTTTCAACTTGTCCTTGTAAAGTACAGGTTTGTCCCTTTGCCATTTCACTCAATCCAGATGCCCTCCTACTTCTCCACATCCTTCTAAAATCTGGTACCTGAAAGTGAACTCAGTGATCCAATTGGTCCTGCCAGGACAGACAGCAGGGTAATCACCTCCCTGGTCCTGGGCTCTACCTCTCTTCATGATGCATAAGGGATTACTCTTGACTTTACTGGGCTAATACTTCATTAAAACATGCAGGCTGCTTTTCTCACACAACATAACCTAGCCACAATAGCTTGCAGCTTATCCTTGTGAAGCACATTTTTCTTTAACCCAAATGGGAATTCTTTTAGAGGTTTTACAAAAATATTCTCAGAGATCCTATTGCTCCTACAGATGTTGCTATGGCTGCTGCTGTCACTGCTACTGTTGCTCAGATTTCCTAACATCAAGTCTGGAGTTTTATCTATTACTATCTAGGTGCCCCCAAAGTAGCTACCTAGAACTCAGTGTGTCCTAGCTTCTAAAGATACAAAGATAATCTCTACCCTCAAAGTTCTATCAAGGAACAAAGCATTTATAAGTATGTAAAGCATAAATGCATGAAGAATAAAATGGAAAAAATAGAAAAGATAGCTATCTTTTTAATGTCCAAATAGATGTTATTGAGAAAAAGCATATTGCAAATGACGTTGCAGAGATCAGGAAAGACTCTGCGTACAAAGTGAATCATGTTATGAAGGGAAAGAAAGCTCTCTATGAGGCAGATATGAGAAGTGTTAGGCACAGAGATGTTTATTTACCCAGGAACCTCGGAACCTAGCCAGCAATGGCAACATTTTTCTCTGGAATCTGTATTTCAAATTTCCCAAGAAAGGAAACTTTTCAAAAGCATGAGTCTGCTTTGCAAACTGGTAAATTGAGAGAGTCATTTCTGTACACCATAAAGAACATTTCAGATGGCAAAATCCAATCTAAATATCTTGGTAGCCCCAAAACCTTGACAGTACATACTTCTGAAACTTCCAGGGCAAGAGATATGCATCATTCTTGAGCTTTACCCTCAAGTAGTCATTGAGTTGTCCAAACTAGACGACTATAGAACGTCTCTCTGTTGTCTCACTCGTATTCATATCCTATTACCCCAAGTTTAAACTATCACCTCTTTCAGGGATTCCTAATTGGTCTTACAGCTTCAAGTCTCACCCCTCCCTATTCTAATTCATCCGCCATGCAACTGCCAAAATGACATCACTAATCACCATGCTGAAGAAGTTCCAGTGGCTCCCTATTTCTCCTAGAATGAAATGGAAACTCCTCTATGTGGTATCCATGTCCTTAAACAATCTGTCTCTAGTATTATGCAATACTCCATTCCATGTATTCTAAGTTAAAATAAAACATGACAAACATTCTCCATCTCCACCTCCATGTCTCCGCACAGGTTGTTTCAGATGCCTGGAATGTAATCCTGCCCCACTTCTGCCTCTTACAATTCATTGTTTTTTAAGGCTCAACTCAAGTACCATCTTCTCCATGAAGTGTATATATTTTTGTCTATATATGTGCACATATACTATATATATGCACATTTGTGTGTGTATATGTGTGTGTGTAATTTACTCAGATGGGAATAGGTTGTTTCTTCTGGTAGATTGTGAGGGCCTTGAGGGCAGGGACTATTTCCTAGCCTATATGGTCTCTAAGGTCTCTAGAAGATCTAGATCTATGATTCTGTAAACACGAAATAAAAAAAAAATTCTGAAGTGATTCAGAATTTGTAAATGAGTATTTGGTGCTGTCTTACTGAAGATGGCTTCAGTATGTCTTTTCCAGATCATGTATGAATATGAATTCTGCAGGGTTGTTTTGTTTTTAATACCATAGCAAAGTTCACATTTGGTATTAAATGTCAAAATTCTCCCATATACACAGTCTTACAAGTTGACTAAGTTTGACTTAGTGGATAAGAGAATACGATTTAAACTCAGGAAGACCCTGGTTCAAGTCTTCTCTGACTGAAATGGCTACACAACTCTGGACACATTATTAGTACTCTTGGTGCCTGAGGTATCACTCTAAGACCGGAAGGTAAAGGTGTCATTGCCTGTACCAACGGAGTATGTTTCCACACGCCAATGAAATCACAAGTCCCAGCAGCAACAACAAATATGCAAAACTTTGCTATCATTTCATGAAAACTACTGCTTCCCCTCAATAGGACATAAAAGCCTTTAGGACAGAGAAGAGGGGGTCCATTTTTATCTTTGTCTCCCCAGAAACTTTCTATTCTTGGTGAGTAGTAGATGCCTAATATATGGGGATTGATTGGTGGTGGTAATGTGTGTATGTGTGTGTGTATATGTGTATATGTGTATGTGGAAGGGCCTTGTATGTTTCTGTATGTGTGTGTATGTGTATATGTTTGTGTATGTGGAGGGGTCATGTATGTGTCTGTATGTGTGTGTGTGTGTGTTTTCTTACTTTCTTCTACCCTAATAGATTCTTATAGGGTTTAATCTGAAGGCCACCAGCAGACAAACTAGCTTTGGTCAGTCACAGTGGTAGTGGGGAGAGGATAGATGTTCAGACTTTGTGGAGGTTCTATGATCTCCAGTGTGGATTTGTAGCTACCACCAGCCACACAAATGAAACTGTTTAAATAGCTGGACATGAAAGTAGATCACTGGGAGCCCACTGGGGAATTTTCTCAACTTCTTTTTTTCTTTAAGGAGGGAAAATGTCCACTTTTTGCCCCTGCAGATCATAGAAAATTATATAACCCCATTCTCATAACAAATTTCAAAATTCATCTAATCTTCGATCTACTCAGTTTTTGTTTTGTTTTGGTTTTTTGGTCATCAGATCACAAAGTTGTCTCCATCTTTCCTCTAAATGACCTTCCCAACTTTAGTGACTATCAGAGCCTGAAGACCCTTTCCTAATATTTACCTTCCATTTCAGTCTCTTCTGAAGTCGTATTATTTCCCCCACAGACCTCCCACATTTTAAAAGGGTAGTCTAATTTCTTGGGCACCAGTCCTAGGGGGCTATACTGACTTGAATGATTAACTATTTTTTTTCCTAAATGTGATATAAAAAAATTGAAATGAATTCCCATGATCCTGTAGAAAATTTGTACTTGATCAATCCATAAGTATTTACTAAACACCTTCTATGTGCTAGGCGCTAAGAATGAGTCAGGGTTAGGGATCCCCAAAGTTTACTTATTCCAACCCCCAGTTAAACTGGAAAAACAGTGACATAAAATCATAATTTCAAAAGCACGCCATCTTTCTGATATATGTACATTGTCTTGCCTTCTAGAAAATTAGTTGTTGGATAACCAATCAATCAACAAATATTTATTAAGTGCTTCCTATGTGCTAAGTATCATGTCAAGTAATATTGCTCATAATGTGTATCATGAATATGTCTCACACATACTGATATGTACATGATCTCTCTCATTAGACTGTGCTGTCCTTGAAGGCAGGGTTCTAAGGATTAGGGCTGGAAAGACCTTGGGAGCCAAGTAGCCCAACCTCTTAATTTTTCAGATGAATAAACTGAGGCCAAGGAAGGTTAAACCATTTGTCCCCAGGTCACACAGTAAACATTAGACAGGATTGGAACCCAGGCCCTCTGACTTCAGAGACTATCATAAACCTTATAGTACCTTGGTCTTCTCCTTGTGGAATACTTAATCATTTTTTAAAATAGAGCTTCAATTGAGAGATCAGGTGGCTTCTGGATTACTTGGGTTGACATGGTCCAGCACTTACAGATTCTAGAAAAAGGGGAAGAGCTTTTGGCCAGTTTGAGAAGGAGAGTGGCAAAGTAAGATCTTTACCAGGAACTTCATACTTGTCTCCTGTCTTGGCGATTCCATGGCCCACATGTTTCAGGAACATTCAACCAGGAAATTTGGATCATAAATCATGTCAGAAGAGATCCAAGTCTGATTGGAGAGTTATTATTTCTAGTCTGTTGGAGAATGTCTTGAGGGGCTGGTACATCCTCTTCCCAGCCATGTTTGGAAGGAAGAGCAGGAACCCCAAAAGAATGTCCCCTGTCTCAAACTGAACTAACAGGAGCCTTGGTTATATTGGCTTGGCAGACCACAGTGGATGGACATGTCATCAGGTCGCTTAATGTGAAGCCTTAATGAAAATACATCAGTGTGGTCACCCAGGAGCCTGTTTTGTTTGGGACCACCATTGAGGACAATATTAAATAGTAAGAGAAGGTGTGAATGATGAGATTGAGAAAGCCTTCAAAGAAAGCAAGGCTTACAACTGCCCAGCTCCCCTCCCTGTGCCCCCTCTCCACCTAATGGCTTCCTTACATAGCACTCTGGGCTTGCAAAATTATGTAAACATGCTACCTCATTTGATTCTTAGAACACCCTGAGATAGGAATTAATATAATCCCCATTTTACAAATGGGGAAGCTGAGTCGGACCAGTTCCATCTCCTTCCCAGAGTCATACAGCTATTATTTGTCTGAGATCAGATTCGGAGGTCCTCCCTGAATCCACGCCCTATACCCTACCCAGGGTACCACACTGCCTCTCTCCTTCCCCTGAACTCTGAAATTAAGGGACTGAACAGAGAATATTAACTTTTCTATCTTCCTAGCAGTTCTTTGATGCTTGGCACTAGAGAAAAGTGCTTTCTGTGCTGTTTGCTACCTCTTTGAATTTGAATCAGTAATTTACCTTTTTTCAAACTCAGTTTCCTCAATTATGAAGTGAAAGGTTTGGATTTCTATGGCCCATGAGATTCTTTCTAGTTCTAGGTCAGTGACCCGATGGTGCTAATCTTGAATTTAAGTCAATATATTTGCCTTGAAGGTTGAGATCACAACTGATAGAAGTAATTTATTTTTCAACA
>CM053770.1:9651443-9678659 GCA_028658325.1 Potorous gilbertii
TGGTGCCTCCTGCCATCTTGTGGCTCAGTCTGGGAATTTCAGATTTGGTTTTGTGATACACTTTTAAATAAAAATGACTTCCAAAAGTTTTATCAAAGCACAGAATGGATGTAGGACATTATGAGTTTTCCTCATCTTTGGTGATCTTATAAGTGGGAAATCTCAACAATTATGACATCTCAGAACCTATTAGGTGAGCAGAATTGATAGAGATTGGCCAACCCATTCACAACCCTCATTTTTATAGGCTCTAAGATCTTGGGTTCAAACCTCAGCTTTGCCATTTACTGGCTGAATGACTTTGGGAAAACTGATTAACTCATTTAAAACCTCAGATTACTCATCTATAAAATAGTGGGGTTGTACTAAGGCATCTAAATTTCCTTCCAAGTTCTGTACCTAGGATACTATGATCTATGCAGAACAGTTAGATGACACAGTGGATAGAGTATCCAGCCTGAAGTCAGGAAGACTCATCTTCCTGAGTTCAAATCTGGCCTCAAGCATATACTAGCTGTATGATCCTGGGTAAGTCATTTAACCTCTTTGCCTCAATTCCTCACCTGCAAAATGAGCTAGAGAAGGAAACAGAAACTACTCCAGTATCTTCACTAAGAAAACCCTAAATAGGGTCACAAAGAGTCAGAAAGGACTGAATAACAAAATTTTCTATACATTCACTGCCTCACAAGGTGACCCAATAATTTTCTAACATTGGAATTTCTAATGCTCCTGTACTTCCTTGAAAGGGAAATATTTTGGAGTCTGGGGCACTGGAAGGTGAACAGCTACTAATGCTAATGCTAAATGTTCTTCTAAAGGTGGAATCTGTGACAAAGGACAAGAAGCTAATTCTGAGTTTCATTCTTAATGGACGCTGAATTCAAAAGAATAAAAACGTTCCTAGTCAAGTGGCCACTTCACCCTAGACTTCATCATAGAGAAAGAGGAAACATCTGGATACAGTCTAATATATCCTCGATTTTGAAAGACCAGATGCCAAAAGAGGGATGGAAAGCAGAGGGCCCCAGTGGCTTAGTATTTTGAAGAAACTGGCTCCAGATAGATGGGGCTCTCAAGAATTCTGAACATTATCAACAGAAATTGTTTTCATGCTGAGGAAGATGTGAGTTCCCTAGTTGAACCAATGTTGACAGAAAAGCCCCTAAAATACATTTTTTAAAGATAAGTATAGAGAAGTATCAAGGAAACATTTTTAAAATGCACAGATGTTGAGAAGGGGACACAGGTAAGTAGGTAAGTGTGAATAATGTTGTGTTAAATTTTATAAGTGATTTAATAAAAAAGAAGTCATGCATAATATTCAGTTTCATACACCCTTTTCTTGTTTCTTTTTAAATATGGAAATATTTACTTTCGGCATTTATCAAGATCAAGTTCATAACTTTAAAAAAAGGTGTAGAGAAGATGGAAGCAAGGGCACATAATTGAAGATTAATGGAAAAGAGTGGCCTTATTCTGGAAAAATTATACCAGGCCAGGAATTTTTAGGGAAGCACCATGTATAATGTGAGTGTTCCACAGAGACTGCGTAATGGACTAGTAAATGGAGAGCTGCTCTCTGAGAGAACCATCAGGTCAGGGAGACCCTGATCATTCCCGCCCTGGGATGGCAATGACCCAAGGAACAGTCTTTTCTGTAGACCTTCTCTGAAGTGGGTTATGTGATGCTTAGGAGTCACATGTGGGCCAAGTTCTTTCCTTACCCCTAGATGTCTCCTAGAAGACTATAACGCTCATGCCTTGTAGGTAGTCAATTTAAAGTAAAGCTTCTAGAATCTGCTTTACTCATTACTCTGTAGGGACACCAGCATGGTGTTAAGGTTGACCTAACTACACACGGAATCCCTAGTCATCATCTAATAAATAGAGGATATTCTCTCTTTTCACCCCTTTGCACAACAGCTGGTCTTTGTTCCCTCCACAGAAAATTTCCAGAGAAAGAAGAGAGACCTGACCCTAGGTCTTCCTGAATTTACAGTCAGCTCTCTCCTCACTGTGCCGTACTATCTCATCAGGACAATAAGAGAGAGACTCCGGAGAAATTGTTTTGTTGTCAGTGAGATGGACACCATCAATCGTTGTGCTCATCACTAACTAAAATAGCCAATATTCCCTTTAAACCTTCTGTGGGACTTGGAGTTAGCTCTGTAATTAGTAGGAAGCTCTCAAATGTTTCTCTCTACTTCAGGGAAAGAGATGAAGGCCACAAGAGCAATCAACTCAGACTTGGACAGAATTTTCTTTGACATGGTCCAAGGCTTCCATGTTATCCCCAAATAGCCCAACTATAGTCAAAGAAAACAAATAAAATAATTATTTGATTAAATATTTAATGTTTATTATATCTAGAACTATAAATTTGAGGTCCATTTATAAATCAGTTTAATTTTAATGCAGTAGATATAAACCTTATAGAACATTGAGGTCTCTTGTATCATCAATTGACATAATCCATCGAAGTTCAGTTTATAGAACTTGGAGTATAATGGTATGTTGAACATGAGCAGACTGTAACATACAACAAATTAGAAATTGAGGGAGAAATGGTGGAAAGGATATCATCAAGGAAATAGATGCCCCTAACAAAAAAGATAGGACAGTGCAATATGAGCCCCTTGAAAGTTGAGTCTGTTTCATTTTTATCATTGTTTTATGATAACCTAGTTCAGTATCTAGAATGGAGTATGTCCTTCACATTGCTTATTAAGTGAATTAATGAATAAATGAGTTCCAGCTCCAACACCGATACTTACTAGCCAAGTGACCTAGGCAAGTCCCTTCACCTGAGAGTCTTCATCTACAAAAGAGAGCTTTAGTCTAGATGACCCCTAGGAATTTTGTTTGTCTGTTCACCTTATGGAAAAATCTATAGTTTCCTTGATTTCCATATGCTGCTGTTAGCTTTGCTTTCATGAGTCAAACAGAATAAGTCTTCCATATGGTATTCAATTCAGGAAACATTTTTAAGCACCTACTATGTATCAGGCATTATGCTAAGCATTGGAGATACAAAAAGAGGCAAAGACAGTCCCTTACTTCAAGGTGCTTACAATCTAATGGGTTGGATAGACAAATATTTAGAAAGTAAGCTATATACAAGATAAATAGTAAACAATTACTTGAATACCATCATGTCCCCCTAAGTCAGGAGTGGGAAACCTGCAGTTGTGAAGCCGCATGTGGGCCTCTAGGTCCACAAGTGCTTCCTGTTGACTGAATCCAAATTCCACAGAACAGATCCCCTTAATAAAAAGATTTGTTTTGTAAAACTTGGATTCAGTCAAAAGGCTACCTTTGAAGACCTAGAAGATCACATGTGTCCTTGAGGTCACAGGTTCCCCACCCCTGCCCCTAGTCTTTTCTAATTGTCAAGTAATTCTCATATGATGTTAACTTCAGGCACAACATTCTGGTTGCCTTTCTCTTTCCAGATTCTCCATGTCTTTCCTAAAGCATGATACCCAATATTGAGCAAAATTTTCCAGGTACCATTTGACTAGGACAAAGCCCAGACTGACATATAACTGGTCCTAGAAGCTATGCCTATTATACAGTCTAAAATAAGGTCATGGTACGTTTTTAACATGTTGCCATTTTCCTAGCAATATAAATGTGTATCTGCAAGTTGCTTCCACTCATAAACAAGCACTTTGGTACTCACCATTGCTTTAATGATGAATCAGCCAGTGGGGCAAGTTTTACCATAATCACTGACCATGGTGCTGAATCTTTTTTTTTATCCTAGGATAAAAGGATTTGTCAATGGCATTCACTTTTGAATCTCACTTTTTTGCCATAAATTTGCCATTAATTTGTCTCATGGAATATTGTTTTAATCACCTATTCTTCTTCCAGTATTTCTGGGTAAAGACTTGGAATTTCCTTTGCCCTTGCACTCCTACCTAAGACTCATTGTACTAGTATCCTGGGGACACCCATAATGGACACCTAGGAGCTTACAATATGACAAATTCATATTCTCCAAAAGCAAATCAAACATTTTCTCAGGCTCTAGCTACATTCCCAATTTCTCCATCACAGGGGAAATTAAGTTACCATTTGTTTCTAAGTACTTCATTGTCCCTCAAATTCTCCCTCTGCATGTTACTAGCCATGTGATCATGGACAAATCATTTAATTTTTCTGGGTTTCAGTGTTCTCAGCTATAAAATGTGGCTAATAAAATAAAAATGTGGCCTCATGGGCCTGTCATGATGACAAAATAAGATAGTAATATGCATCAATTGCGTTGAAAACCATAAAGGACTATTCAAATGTCACTTTTCAGATTTTCATATTGCAAATATTTTCCTGAGGTCACAACCCACAATCTTTGGTTTGGAAATGTGTGAATGCAATAAAAAAGAGTCAGGAAAGCAATTTCTGTAATGACTATAACATTATAAAATAAAATAAATTTAAAAACTTAAGAACTCTGTTCAGTGCTGTGAGCAATAATGCCTCAGGAAGACTGATGATAAAGTATGTCTTCCACATCTTTAGAGAGAGTCGAGAAACTGAAGGTGCAGAATGTTTTCAGATGTGAACAGTACAACAAATTTATACTTCTGTGACAAATGAAAACTTTTGTTTGCTGAAGGTAGGTTGGAAGTATAACAAGCGAAATATGAAATAACCGAGGAAACAAAAGTTTGAACTTCTGAGCATAGTGATTTGTTAAGCAATGCATGCCTATTATGAAACAGATAGGGATCAAACCTCTTCAGCTTGGGACTGGATACCAACCACAGGAGAAGACAGATTGTTTTTCATTAAAAGAAAACAACTAACAGAATATCAACTACTACACAAGATTAGGTAATCTGATTTCATCTGGAGAAAAGATGATGGATTTTCCAAATGGGGGAGAAGCAAACAGAAGCAACTCCCTGAAATCAGAGAAAGGGATGTCCCACTCCCCACAAGTGTCTGTATTCATTCAAAGCAACATGGAAACAGTGACTGATTGACCATTATGGGGCCAATTTTAGATAAGAAATATGAATTACTTGAGAAGTGTAATTGTGAGAAAATTCCTTGCCTCAATATTCAAATCTGACTGGATTTCTGGTCAGCGAAACGTATTTCCTTAGCTACAGATCTCTAAGCAATACATAGAAGTTATCCAGCTTCCCAGATATGCAGGGCTAGGTTCAGACAATCTAATAGTTTTCCAATAATTCTCACAATTGAGTAAAGTTTTCTCACAAGAGAGAAATTGTACCATACCCATAATTGAATAGATAAGGAACTAAGCTAGATTTAAAATTCAGGTACAAAATGAAGTCAATTTGGTTCAAACAATTCTCACAATTCCCTCAAAAGCTGAGTTGGAAGAATGAGAGAAAACAGCAATAGTTAAGTGAAAAAGGAGTGTCAATGAAGCACTAAAAAGTACTCAGAGAACAGTAGGAGGAAATTCATAAGGGAAAAAGCAAAATAATGTTGGTACTACCATGGTAAATACATACATACATACAAATAAATATATGTTTGTGTGTACATATACACACATGTATATAGATATATACATCTAGATTGTCGGCATTTACATATGTGTAGACAATATATACATATATATATTAAAAGCTCTATGTAATAGATTGATAGATTTGTATATTCTTAATTTCTGGTCTTGTATATATAAATATTCATGTTTGTTGATAACTTTTTAGTTAACGAAGATTCTTTTAAGTCTGGGAAAGCATCTCTGAAGCATCCCAAAGTAGCTTAAAGATTCTAAGCCTATTTGGGGCCCAAATTGTCAGAGCTCTGAGTCATAAAATACCTTAAATTTAGCTCTTCAAGTGGAATTTTCTCTGCCAGAGATGCTACATTTCTAGGTCACTCTGACTTCTAGTCCAGTGGAATCTAGGTGGGCAATATAATTATCACTCCCCATGAGAGTCACAGTGAAATCTAGGTGAACTTCAGAAAGCTTTTGAATTGGTTTTCTCAGTTCTTTGAGAAAACTTGTTGAGGGAGATGAGCATCTCCTCCATGTGTGAATTTGCTTAAGCACTCTCCCAAGTGCTTATAAACTGAATCTGTACCACAAAAAAGTCTTGGTGGTTGCTATAATTCACTTGTATGTGGAGATGCAGGAAAAGATGTCATATAACTAGCTTTTACGCATGGTACAACTACTTCTACAAAGCAAAGAAAGGAAATTTCCTAGACAACAGATTAGTTGGCTGAATATCTCTATTGGCAGGGCCTGAAATTTTTTTTTTCCCTCCATCTAAAAATATGATAGATGAAGTACACAATGAATGATCATAACCAGAATGGAATAAACTCATTTATAAATGGAAAAGTTCAGGGAAATTCATGAGAAACCATAATGCAATAATATATTGTTTACAAGAAACGTGCTTGAAATATAGAAATTCACAGGGTTAAAATAAGGAGCTGGATCTAAATATATTATGTTTCAACTGGACTCAGAAAAACAGTATGATCTCAGATAAGGCAACCACAGAAATAGACTTGGTTAAAAGAGATAAACAGGTAATCTTCATCGTGTTTAAAAGCACCGTAATGATGAATAATTATCAATATTAGCTTATATCTACTGACTGGCATTGCATCTAAATACTTAGAGTAAAAATTAAACCTTGCATGTCAAAATAGAGAGTTAAAATAAGACAGGTGCACGTTATCCTGCATGCCAATAAATAAAGGTCACCATTTCTCTATAACTATCCTGACCCTTTTGTGTGATTTGGCATGGGTAGTCTGGTCATTGCTTTTACCTCTGATCTTCTTCATTCCAAATATCCTGATTTCTCAAGCCAAGAAGCACACATCATTTCCTTGATATTGTTCTACTTAATTTTCTCATTTTTCTTCAATCTCTTGCTTCCCTATTCTTATGTTGCCTCAAAATATCCACAACAGGATTGCCTTTGCTTCAAGGAACCTAAAAATAGTTGTTGTTCAATGTCACCTTTTAAATATCATTCTGAAATTCAATTCATTGATATTTATTTCTTGTCAACTGAATATTTTATAGGCAAATGAAGGTCAACCACAATCATGATGGCACATCAACTTTCTCAGTTTGGATTGCAGATCTCATTGTCACCTTACAGAATGGTGTCAACATGGAACACATTCTGAATTCAAGATGAAGCAATGATTTTTCATCCCCTTGCAAAATCATAGAAAATGGTGAAATCACTGTAAATGTCTTGTGACATGGGCAAGCCTATCAAAGTTCAAGCTGCCTAGGAGGCAGAAATTCTGGTCTGCCATGGTGGACTTGTCCACACTTACCATGGGATCAATTCCATTCAGTGAAGTTGGAAATTTAAATATTTAAAATACTTGCTTCTTTCACCCAAAATATGATGAAATAGTCCTCTTTGGGTACAAATTTTGTTTTCCGAATGATGAATCCAGAGCAAGTTTGGTGGCAGCCTGCAGCATATTGCCTCCTACATTCTGGATACTTAAAGAGCTCTGAATGTAAAAGAAAATGGAAACTTCTTAAGGGCAAAAACTAACTTGTTTTCCTTTTCTCTTAAAGAGCTCTGAATGTAAAAGAAAATGGAAACTTCTTAAGGGCAAAAACTAACTTGTTTTCCTTTTCTTGCTATCACCTAGCTTGACATATGATCCTTAATAAATATTTATGGATTGCATAGCAAAACAAGATCTTTTAGTCTCCTTTTTAAAAACTCAACAACTTCCAGAGACTCATCTTTAGCATTAGGAGATTGTCCCTCAAAGGTTGAAACAAACTTAGTCAAAGGCAAGAAAATCTGCAAAAGGAGAAAAAGGTTATGTCTCATAAACTGAACACTGCTTGCCTTTATTCTGTCCTCTGAAAGATTTATCAAAAATAGGAGGGGAAAGCAAACCCTTCAAAGTATTTTTAATCTGGGATAAAATGATTTTTTTTGTTTCCCTCAAGAGAAAAATATCAAATTAGGTTTTCTTTAAATGGTGGCATTCCAGTGGAATTCACCATAACACATACTTAGTTTTTGCAAGCACACATACATCTACTATATGCCACTCACTGTCCTATGCACTTGGAATACATGGGCAAAAATGAAACTTTCTCTGCCCTAAAGGAGTTTATATTCTACTTGGAAGAAATAGCATGTAAAGAAATATGCAAATGCAAAGTAACTGGTGGGAGGTGGTGTCACCAGTAATTGAAGTGGCAGAGGGAGACATCAGGAAAGGCATCAGCTGACCCTTTAATGGTACTAGAGATTGCAAGAATCAGAGACAAAGCAGAGAAGTGGCAGACAGAAATGTTGAATAGGAGAATGGGAAGTAGGCCAGTCTGACCAGAATGCAAGGCCACCTCCGTGACCTAGCGAAGTCATTTAGCCTTTCTAGAACAAATTTGTCTCATGAGGCAAAATGAGGTTTGGATAAATGATCACTAAATGAGCTCTGAGCTCTAAATTCCATGATTCTAATAGGTTTATAAAACAGGCCCAGGCCTCTTGATATTTTAGCCTGTATGCAAAAGAAGATGCCATTAAAATGATTCCAACCAGTCCCAGAAAGCTGCAATTGTTTCTTTAATAGTTTTACAGTGTGAATTTCCTAAGTTTGCAATGCCAATTCATATTTACATGGTTTGGGTTTCTACTTTTTGTTCCTGTGAGGAAAACCTGGAATGTGCCATTTGTCACCAAGGCTTACTTGGTCTTCATATGATAGCTTTGTTTTGATTCATTTACTCCAGATTTTTTTTAAGTAACAGGCACGAGCAGCAGCAAACATGCATTTTCATCCCCAGCCGGCTCCAAGGCTTACCAGTATCTGCAATTTGTATCCTATATCTCTTTAGAATCTCTTTTAATCACCCAGTGTTGCCCTGGTTATGAACAATAGTAGTATTTTTTTTTCATAGCAGCTGCACTCAAGATTTGGTTTAAAGCTAATCAATACATTGCTTCAGACTGTTGGAAAACGACTATAAAGACTTGGATGAAATTTGAAAACCACTCTAAAAGCATCCCTGGAACTTCAGTGCCCGTTGCTGTCCCTGGACAGGGGTTTGAATATTGTTAAAGGGAAGCGTCAGTAACATTAGGAGCCACCTTGACATGAGACAATTACCTTGTGTGTTATCTCTGAACTCACTTGTTCTCCTCTTTTCCACGTAGAACCAAGTGAGAATTTAAGAAAGGTATGAGTTTGTTTTTGTTTTTGGAAATTCCACTGGTACAGGCAACTTCCCCAAAAGAAAACTCTCTTTCCAATGCAGACAGCACCTGCATTAAGACAGTCTTAAAGAGTTGTTAGGGGAACTGAGAATGGCCCAGGGTCACCTGATTAGATGCATAAAAGCTAGAGAGATGGACCTGGAGTCAGGAAGACTTGAGTCTAGTACTTAATAAATATGTGACCATTAGCATATAAAAGAAACTGCCTATCTCAGTTTCCTCACATATAAAATGGGAAGTATATTAGCACTTACCTTCCAGAGTTAAAGGATTAGATGACAAAAATACTTTGCCAACTTCAAAATGCTATTAAAATATAGTCATCATCATCAACACCATTTTTATTAACAGATGTGGAACTTGAACACAAGTTTTTCTCCAACCTACTACATGCCAATTACATACAAAGCCTGAACGATTTGGAGTTGCCAATCAAATATGTAGGATATTTTCTAATTTCATTAAAATCATTGCCATCTTACAATTTTACAATCCCCATTAAGTTAGCAACAAGGAAAGATAGCAATCCAGTCTGACTTACTACTTTTACTGGAGGGTTTTAATTCACTTTCAGGATTTTTGCATTTTCACTAGTGTTAACCTAGAATAGGTCGGGTTATCAGAGAGCTTGAAGCCTACTTGGAACAAACACAGGAAGATCCATGTTCAAGCCCAACTTTATGTTCAACAGCATCCCTCATCCCAACTCCTAGTACTAACCCTACCCAGAAAGGTTTAATTTGCCCTTGTTTAAGTTTAGCAACACCGCCATGACTTGTCTGTTAGTGACCTAGAATGATTATACATAACTATTGGACAAATCACTCTAGAAAACAATGGTAAAGGTTTAACTTCTACCCCAACATTTTAAAGTCAACTGAAAAATATGTATTATCAAATTTCAAACATCACCACCTTTAGTCAAGAATTGTCTTCCTTTTATTATACTAATAGTGTCTTTTCTTTTTCCTTTTGCTATCCTGGAGGCAGGGCAAAATATTTACAAGTAACCTGCTCTGAGGTCAAGTTATTGAGATGACCTTAGCTTTACTAAAATCTATGACATCACTCATCTCTGGTTCTAGTAAGCTAGAAAGGCCTTGACTGCAGACTTAATGACCTTTCATCTGCTGTCTGAGAATCTGCTTAGCTAAGTTCAGATAGACTCCTTCCTAGTAAGCTGCAATGATCAATATTTTGGTTGCGTTAATTCTCAAAGATAATCAGATATTAATTAGAGTGCTTGCCTTCGGGCAAAGGAATGTGGAGAGTAGCCACTCAGTGAAATCACAGAGCTTTAACATATGGCTACTGAAGTATTTCAGAAGTCAATTTATGTTTTCTATCCTTCTGTTAGAAATCTTTGCATAAAATACTGAGAGTCTCTTCAGACAAACTTGGACATATGAACTGATACTGAGTGAAATGAGCAGAACCAGGAGAACATTATACACAACAACAGCCACAGTGTGCGAGGACTGTTTCTGATAGACTTAGCCCTTCACAGCAATATAAGGACCCAAAACATTCCCAAAGAACTCTTGAGGCAAAATGCCATCCATATCCAAAGAAAGAACTATGGAATCAGAATGCAGAATGAAGCAGGCTATTTTCTCTTGTGTTATGCTTTGGTTTGGTTCGGTTTTTCTCATGATTTTTCTCATTCATTTTAATTCTTCTATGCAACATGACTAATGTGAAAACGTGTTTAATAAGAATGTATGTTTAGAACCCATATAAAATTGCAAGCCATCTCAGGGAGGGATGGGAAGAAAATTTAAAACTTATGGAAGTGATTGTTGAAAACTGAAAACAAATAAATTTATTTTTTTAAAAATACTGACAGTCTTTAGCACACTAACTTGTTGCTATTTTATTGGGGGAAGGAGGGATCTAGATCTGATTTCACTAGTGTAGGCAACTTGTCATGTTCAAATTTCCTCTACCAATGATTCTCAGCAGCTCCTTTGTGATCTATACAATCCAAGAGCTGCATGGAGGCACTGAGTGGCGTGGTCCCAAGCTACCTCTTCTGTCTAGGTAGATTTGTAGTGTTGCCTAGGGCACTAAGACACGAATCAACTTCATCAGGTTAACATTATTGTATGTTAAAAGTAGAAATTTGTTCCCAATTGACAAATGGTCAAAGGATATAAAAAGGTAGATTTCAGATGAAGAAATTAAAGCTATCTATATTCACATAAAAATGTTCAAATCACTATTGATTAGAGAAACGAAAATTAAAACAACTCTGAGGTACCACCCTGCACCTATCAGATGGTCTAATATGAAAAAAGGGAAATTACAAATGTTGTAGAAGATATGAGAAATTGGAAGACCAATGCATTGTTGGTGGAGTTGTGAATAGATCCAACCATTCTGGAGAGCAATTTGGAACTACACCCAAAGGGCTAAAAACTGTTCATACTTTTTAATCTAGTAATACCAGTACTAGGTTTATAGCCCAAAGAGATCATAAAAAAAGGGGAAAGGACTGGCATGCACAAAAAATATTTATAGCAGCACTTTTTGTGATGGCAAAGAATTGGAAATTGAGGGGATGTTCATCAACTGGGGAATGACCAAACAAGTTGTGATATATGAATATAATGAAATACTACTATGTTATAAGAAATGATGAGCAGGGAGATTTTAGAAAAACCTAGAAAGACTTTGTAATAGCAAGGTCCCCGACATACACAAGAGGGTCTACTGTACAGGTTCTTGGATCTGCTTTTCTAAAAGGAACACAAATTTTGAGGGGCCAACAATCACTTTAATCAAGCACATGTATCATTCACTTAGTTCAGGGGGAAAAGTCAGCACCCTGAACTTCAGAGAAAACACAGAAAAACTAAGCTCAACCAACAGACAGGGCTTCCAACTCTCTGACCATAAGCAATTACATGCATCACAGATGAACAGACAGATCCAACTGTCTGACCATTACATACATACATAGTTACCAGAGAGAGAAGCACCAGTATCTGGGTTTTCAAAGCAGGGGGTTCCTTAGTAGCTGTCCAGAGTCTCTCCGGCCAAACAAACACTTCCAATGAATAAGTCCCCAAAACAAAACCTCACCTCAGAGTATTTATACACTTTTCAGAACCAGAAAGCATCCTAACCCTTGAGAACCAGTGCCTCATTAGAAAATTAACAAAAGGTGTGGATCTCTCCTAATCAAGCTTCCCTTAATGGGCAGGCCTATTAATAGGTGGGGAAGATCTTTAAGTGCCATAATTACCATGACAGACTTACATGAACTGATGCTAAGTGAACTGAGAAGAATCAAAATAACAGCAACACTATGTAAGGATCAACTTTGATAGACTTAGCTCTTCTCAGCAATACAGTGACCTAAGCCAACAATGGAAAATGCTATCCACATCCAAAGAAAGAACCATGGAGTCTGAGTGCAGATAAAAGCAGACTAGTTTCTTTTTCCTTCTTCATAATTTTTCCCTTTTGTTCTGATTCTTTTTTCACAACATAACTAATGTAGAAATATGTTTAATATGATAGTACATGTGTAGCCTATATCAGATTGCAGACTTGTCTTGGTGAGGGAGGAGGAGAGGAAGGGAGAAAAATTTAGAATTAAAAATCTTATAAAAATAAATAAAAATATATTTTTAAAAGAAGTAGAACTTGAACCAAAGCCTTTCCAATTCTGAAGTCAGCTCTCTAGTGACTACACCATATGGCCTTAATCCATATAAAACTTGGTATACAATTGATGTTATGCATAAATGTGCATAATTACACATGTATAATTAACATAGTATGAAACTGAAATACATAAGTTCCCCCTTAGCCCCAGTCTGATCCCATCTCCCTACAGCACATGATAAGAGGCATGCCTTTATGCCAAAAGAATCTGGAAAGCATAAATAGCATAGGAATCTCTGATGAGGAGAAACCATGGGATAAAATGTTTCTGGATGACTTCTAAGCAATCCATTTCTTTGTCCATGGCTTCTAAGCATGACCTTCCCCACAAATAAAGCCAAAAACAATAGAAGTCTTTGAAAACCTAGTGGAAACACAGGGAGGAGGGATGTGAAGCACAGCCCAAGCCTAGATGACAAGTTCAGATATTGAAGACTTCTCTTTATAGCTATCATTTTCTACTTTATCAATAAGAAATCCCCCTATGGAGGATAAATCAAGTGAATCCTCCAGGTGTTTCTTCTTGTAGATTAAATCCTGAGGGTCTGATCCCATCTTATCTCCCTTCATGACGTATGGTTGCTATGAGACATTACTGTAACCATCTTGTCATGGTGGACCTCTGCAGGTCTTCCCCAGGGAGCTGGCAGAGAGGAAACCTGCCTGGAGGATGACCTAGAGGCTTCCCTCTGTGTGTTCCCCATTGTGATCACGTATTACATTGGCCCTTCTCTGCTGGGAATGAAAGCCATACCCCAAACAAAAGTATCTGCTGACATGTGCACACCAACTTAAAGTACACTATTATCTGCCTTGATCTTTACAACAACCCTAGGAGGTAAGTATTGTGGATTTTATTATCTACAATTTACAGAACAGAGAACTGAGGCTCCATTTCATAAGGAGTTATGATATCCCCTCCTATGTTCCAGGCATTTTCCTAGGCACTGTGTTAAAAACAAAAGTGAAATGGTCCCTACCCTTAAGAATGTATACATTTCAGCGGGGGAAGACATGTAAACATATAGGTATATACCAAACAGATAACAAGGTGATGGACAAAGTGGGGAGAGACACTAGCAGCTGGGGGAAATCAGGAAAGGCTTTATATAAATGGTAATTATTGAGCTAGTCTCCTTGAAGGAAAGCTGGGATTCCCACATAGGAAGGTTAGCTCTTCCCAGCCGCTTGCCATGGAGCTCTCCTCCTTCTCCTCCTCCTCTCGGTGGGCTGGCTCCCCTGATTTAGAATGGAAGCTTCCTTAGAACAAGGACTGTCTGATTTTTCTATCTGTATCCCCAATGCTTAGTACAATGCCTGGCACATAGGCCACAACAGGTGCTTTTTCATTCATTAATTCATATATTTTCTCGCTCTGTACATCATTTCTCCCTCTCTACCTGCCAGCTTTCTCTTCTCAGAACACTATGTTTTTTCCCATTCAGCTTTCAGTAGAGAAAGGTCCCTGGCATCACTTCTGCTGTCCTCCAGCTTTCAGAACACCAAGATATGGGGTATTCTGACAGGGACACCAAAAGACAGTACCTGAATAATCTCCCCCAAAATCAAAAGCAAAGCCAACCAGTTCATGATTTTATTTTCTCCAAGCTGCAGGAGATTTTTAGCAATGAGGACAGGGTGTATCTAAGAGTTCGTTCCATATTTCTTTGACCTCATGAAATAGCTACTTAGTACTGTGGATAGATTGCCACACCTCGAATCAGGAAGACGAGTTCAAACCTGGCCTGAGACACTTACTAGTCGTGTGGCCCTGGGCTAGTCACTTATTTGACTCAGTTTTCTCATCTGTGAGATATACATGAGTATAAGAACAACACCTACTTCCCAAGGTTGTTTTGAGGATCAAATTACTGTAAAGTACTTAGCGCAGGGCCCGGCGCATAACAAGCACTATATAAATAAATGTTTAGCTATTCTGACATTATTAAGAATTTCTGTAGACAGTACAGAAGAGGTGGTACTCCTACTCCTTGGACATCTGGATGAGTCCGAGTTGTCCTACAGTTTCACACGGACCTGAGTGGGTTCTGACTGGATATTTTTACAATTCAGAAAGGGTGATCCAGACAGGTGCAGAGCCAAGATGTATAAGCTGGTAGTGATGGGTGCCTGTTTTGTGGGCAAGAGCGCTCTGACCATGCAGCTGATTCATAATTGATTTGTGAGTGAGTACGAGGCCACCATTAAAGATTCCTACCACCAGAAGACAGTGATGTATGGGGAGTCATGCCAGCTGGACATCGTGGATACCACAGGAATCTGAAGGACCAGTTCATGTGCCGGGGGGAGGGCTTCCTCTATGTCTATGCAGTGGATGACTTTCACTCTTTGGAGAATGTGTATGATTTGTGGCATCAGCTGCGGAGGATTAAGGACACTGATGATGTGTCCATGGTGCTGGTGGCCAACAAGATTGACAAGATCAACTGGCTGGTGGATCCCACACTAGGCCAGGATGTGGCCAACAGCTTCAGGGCCCCTTTTGTGGAGACCTCAGCCAAGACCCGGAAGGGTGTGGAGCACACTTTCCATGAGATGATCCGAGAGATCTGGCTGTCCCAAGTTGAGGGGCTCAAATGCCTTCCTGATGCTGAGCAGAACCAGGGCTGTGTGTTCAGGCACTACAAGAACCTGTGAGCAGGTGGCACCGCTCCCCCTGGTCCTGCCCCTAAACCTCCCTCAGGAATGCCCCAACCTTCAGGCCTCCATCTGGACCCGTCCTCCTTCCAACTACTCTTCCCTGGACCCTCTGGGCCATGCTCCTCCCTGCTGGGCCTCACCAGGATTTTTCCAGGAACCTCTTGGGGGACACTTCAGTGTTTTGACACTCACACTTTTGAGATTTTTGCTTTTTTCCTCTTTAAGGAGGAATGACTATCTCATTTCTTGGTATCCAAGGAAAGAAAAGACTCCCTCTCTCCTCCTGTGGGTAGCCTCCCCTGGCCTCTCAGACTGTCTAACCCCTTCAGGCAACTGGGCCCTGGCCACTTTCAACCCCCTTGGCACCATTGTCCTCAGCAGTCTCCTCTTCTCCTGGGGGCTGTAAGTGGGCTTGTCTTTTGTGGGTTTTCCTTTCACAGGAAATCCTGTTCCCCCAATAGAGCCCCTGACTCTATCTACCAGGGCACTTTTTATGTTGGCTATCTGGGACCAGGTCACTCCAGCCTTGAGGGGAGCCTGAAGAACCTGGTCTATGGTGTTGGTGAGGAGCCCTACCCTGAAGAGGCCTCCATTCAGTGCCCCCCAAGACCAGACTGTGGGCAGGGGGGACATTGTGACACTCAGTCTAAGTTTGTCTGTGTCCTGCCAGGAGGAAGCCCTGGGTGGAAAGTGCCATTAGTATTATTATCTACTTTTATTTATGTTTTACCAGCAGCTAAATCCCTTTAGACCTTGCTGTCAGCTGCAAGACCTTATGGCCCCTAGGAGAAGTGGGTCTGGGGGAGCTGGTTGTGAGTGTTCTCAGCAGAGACCCCACAGTTGCAGGTCAGGTAAGGTCTGTCTGCTTAGGAGCCATCTGACCTGGCATCTCTGTGCCACCTTGGAAGTGGGCACAAAAGGGCAAGTGGGCAACACTCCTGTTTCAGTTGAGAAGGTTAAACATGGTAAAGCTGCCCTCATATTCAAAGTTGGCTATTTTTCTTGATTTCTAGGATTTGTTACAAATAAAGGTTGTTAGTTTGTTAAAAAAGAAAAAAAGAACTTCTGTAGTTAGCACTAGATATCATATTTGGTGAGTTTCTCTGGAGGATATTTTTTATCTTAGTTATGTTTGTTATTAGTTGGACCTTTAACCTCAGCACACCCCAATATTAAGTTGCAACTTCTCCTTAAAAGTTAGAAAGGCCTCCTGCAGTTTCTTTAATGAAAATATTTAAATTAAACAAATCAGAATGGTGATTTGTTATCGTGGGGGTGATGACTTCTGCTATCAATGGATCAGTTCATCCTGTCTTTCCCATCATCTTTAGGAAACTTTTAACAGCAACTGGAATGCAACCTTGGTTGATTTGTAGTCATCATTTTTGTATTCTCTCTTATTTATTTATTTATTTGTTTGTTTGTTTTGTTGTAGGGAATGGCTCTCCATCTAGAAGAGGAGGAAGGGAAATATTTGGAAATAAAAGTGACGAAAAACAGGAGATTCTTTTTTAAATTGAGGTTGAAAAGGTGATATGAATTTGCCTATCACTTAAATTTTTTTATTCAGAGAACAGGCAAAACAATAGCTTTACTTTACTTGAAAAGAGTAAATCATATATTGGAGAGCTCCCAATCATGGAGTAACCAATGGCATGAGTATGAATCATGTCCTCAACACTGTATTTTAAACTCTTCGATGGACTTGGTTAATTAACTGGCTCCATTCTCTCACTTTAACACTAAGACTATATCACTATTCCATGAACTTAAACAAAGGCTACCCTAAACCATCCTTGGTTTCACAAACAAGGAGAATGGCACTTAACATTTTCATAACAAGTGAGATTAGGGAGCAGAATGTTCAAAATGTTATAAATGTAGTAGAAATACTAAGATAGATGGCACAGTGACTTTGGCCTAAAACTTTTTTTCAATCATTCAGTGACTTTGAGGGTTTTGCCCTTATAAGACTACCTCTGTCATTTACTACCTGTGAGACCTTGGGCAAGTCACTTAACCTCTGCTGGCTTACGTTTCATCACATGAAAGACTAGATGACCTTTCATCTCCTTCCCAATTCTAAACATAGGATCCTATTTACACAGGAGAAACAAACCTTACTACTTTATAATTTTTTTTATTAATGCAATACACATTGATTAAATATCTATTATATGTAACTCACTTGTTCATGGAAAATGAATGCAAAGAGTGATCAGAATATCTAGTGTTTAAACAATTTATTTTAATATTCATTAATCACTTTATGAATACCCCTTATCTCACTTGATCCTCACAATTCTGGAAAATAGTTACTACACTTTTGGTGTTGCCATTTATAGATGAGGAAGTTCAGATACAGAGAAGGAAAATGATCTGTCCAGAGTCACCCAACTCCTAAAGGCTAGAAGTTAAACTGAAACCCGATCTTCTGGTGCCAAAATCCAGTGGGTTTTTCCCCTATACCATGAACTTTCTCAAGTAATACAGAAAACAGTGAAAGTATTTTTCAGTGATATTGGGTTTATATATTTATCCCTTGAAATTAACTTGGGAAATACTGATGGAAAAGAATTCAATGCATTTTATGCAATCGATATCCTGAAAGGATGATTTTAAATCTTTTCTATTTTTAGGTTTTTGAAAACAGTGATGAAATTATAATAACATCCCAAGTCAAGATGTATACACTGCTATTTGTCTTCTTAGTATAATTTCCTTTATTAGTTCATTTTTTCCTTGCAGGTAAATTTTCTAGTTCACACAAGAGCCATAATGGTGAAAGAGCAGAGGGGGAATGAGAGCCATTTTCATGTATTTTCAAGGCTGTCGCATGAAAGAAGGATTAGTCTTGTTCTATTTCTGCCAGAGGGCAGCACCAGGAGAAATGATCAGCAGTTGCAAAGAGGTACAAATTTTGACTTGATTTAAGGGAAAAAATCTTAACAATTGGAGTTGTCCCAAAGTGGACCAGATTGATTGAGATAGAAAGGGAGCACTGCCTGTTTGGAAGTCTTTCAGAAAGAGCTAGGTGCTCACTTACTAGATACCCTGCAGTACACATCCCTACCTGTCTGTGACTTGGGCTAGTTATTCTGTTGCTACCAGAAGCTTATTTAAATAAGTCAAGTTGGAATTTCTTACTTGGATGCCACATATTTATCTCATTTTCATTCTTTGTTTCTAACTGGGTATTGTTTTTGACCTTTGCTCTAGCAAGTTAGTGGTTAATAAAATAAAAATATAGAGATAAGGGAGGAGGAAGTGCGTTGCAGAAAAATGAGATGCTTCTAATAACGAACAGAAGTAGAAGATGAAGGAGATGAAATGTCAAGTTTGTCGAACAGCTTATGGTCCACTGTACGGTGAATATAAAGTGAATGAATGGGGCAGTGTGAAATAAGGTTAATTGAATATGAGGAAGGAAGGAAAGGAAATATTCCAAGATTAAGGTTTTGACGTGAGAGACTGAGTGAATGGTGTTACCTTTTAGAAGTTTAAATCAGAAAGATGAGATAGTTCTGGAGTAAAGAAAGTGAGTTCCATCTTAGACGTGTCAGATTTGAGCTATGAAGAGGCACAAATGTATAGATACATTAATAGGAATTTGAACAACAGGTCTGAGGTTCAGCTGAGAGGTCAAGGCTAAAGCTATAAATCTGGTCATCACTTGTACAAACTTAGTAAACTGTAAGGTAATAAAGGATTATAGAGATTGTAGTCATAATAGCTGGCATTTATATAGGACTTTAACATTTGCAAAGCATTTTACAGATGGTGCAGCACTTGGTCTTCCCAAAACTCCAGTGAGGTAGGTGCTGTTATATATAATCCCCATTTAACAGATGAGGAAAGCAAAGCTTAAGTAATAACATGCTCAGGATCACATAGCTTAATAGGCAAGAAGAAAAGGAGCCCAGGACAGAAGTGTGGAGAACATTGGCCTTAGTAAGTCGTTGGGAAAAGGATAAAGAGGCAGAAGAAAAGGAATAATTTTAGAAGTGAGATGAGACCCCAAGGAGTATGATATCTCTGAAACAATAGGAATTACTAAATGAACAAATATGCATTTCCAAGTGCTTACTGTGTGCCAGACACTGGGTTGGGCTAGCTGGGTGGTGCAGTGGGTAGAGTCAGGAAGACTCATCTTTCTGATTTCAAATATGGTGACCCTGGACAGTAAGTTAACCCTGTTTGCCTCAGTTTCCTTATGTGTAAAATGACCTAGAGAAGGAAATGACAAACCATATCAGTACCTTCATAAGAAAATCCCACATGGGGTCATGAAGAGTCAACTCAACTGAAAAACAACTGAACAACTTATACTGGGTGCTGGAGGTATAATTTCAAGAATCAGATAGCCCCTGCCCTTGAAAAACTTACATTCCAATAGGGGAGATATAGCACCTAAAAGAATGAGGGAGTCATGGGGGCTTTGATCTGGAAAGGCACAGTAGAGTCAGAGGGAATTGATCCTCATGACCTTGCCAGTAGCAGTGACAGCAGTCATTCATTGTATTCCATTCCAGGAACAAGAGGTAGAAGGTGGCAAGGGAGAAGGGCATATCTGTGGCTACAATGCCATGGCAAGAAGATGGATGTGGTGAAGCTTGGTCAGGGGTCTGAGACATCTACATAAAATGAGTTCTGACCAATCAGGAGAGCCCTCTTTACAGGGCAAGAGGTCTAGTAGTAGCAAGGAGGGAATCAGGGTAGGGGAGAGGGAGAATGTTATCAGTATTACATGATAAACAGAAGTGTAAGAGAGTGAGGATGGGGGAAAACATTGCATTGGGATCAAAGTGATCATTTGGTCCACCTGGGAGATCAGTTTCAGTAACATGGACTGGGAAGAAACAAGATTGCAAGTGGCTGAGAAAGATAAGAAAGTAAAGCATCAGGCAAAAGGCTGAGCAATGAATAGAGAAGAATGAAATGGAAAAGCACAAACAAAACTAATGCACTTTGGTTAAGGAAAGTGGACAGATGGTGGGGGGACATCACTGCATCAAGTTTCTCAGGTAAAATTGGGTATCCACGATGAATAGACAACTAATAGACACTTGTGTGAGACAGAAGCAAAAGCCATATCATGTCACTTAAACAGACAGTTCTCAGAATAACAAACTTTAAATACATGAGAAAAAAACCCTCTGAATCACTAATAGTAAGAGAACTGTAAGTCAAAACAACCCTAATGTTTGACCTCACCCTGACAGACTTGTAAAAATGAAAAAAAAGATGGGAATACTAAATGTAAGAGAGATTATGCAAGACAGGCACACTAGTACATTGATGGTAGATCTCTGAATATTACCACTTTGGAAAGCAATTTTGAGGGAGGCAAATAAAGCAACTAAAATATTCATATCCTTTGACTCCTAGGTTCCCCTCCTAGGTCTATCCTCTAAAGAGGTCTGTGGGCCGAAGAAAGTCCCATATATACCCCCAAAAAATTAGCAGTCCCTTTTTGTAGTAGCTAAGAATTGGAAACAAAGTACCTGCCTACTAACTGGGGAATGCTTACCCAAATTGTGGGGGAATATTGCTAGGCTATAAGAAAAAAATATATGATGACTACAGAGAAGTATGCAAAGACTTAAATGAACTGAAAGAGAATGAAGTCATCAGAACCAAGAAAGCAATATACACAATAACTATCATAATATAAATGGCATAATATTTACCAAAAAAGCAAATCTGATGGTTGCAAAATTTCAAAAAACAAGCATGGCCCAAAGAATAAATATGAGAAGACAAACACACTTTGCAGAGGTCGAAAGTCCTCAGATGTGGAACACTGTATATAGTTTCAAACATTTTTTGATGAAGTCATTGGCTTTGATCATTTTTTCTCTTAACCCTTCCATTTTTTTCCTTCTTTAAAAATTATTTCTTATATGGGATGCTTCAATGGAAGAGGAAAGGGAGGTAAACTTTGAGAAATTTTAGTGATATAAACATCAATAAAAATTTATTTTTTAAAGAATGAAAATAGCATCACTTGTAGTTAGATAGTAGAGGAAAGATTGAGAAATAGGGTTTTTTGGTAGAGGGTTGTTTGTTTTTGGATTTAGAAACAAGAGCATATTTATAGGCAATTGGGGAGGAGTCAGAGAAGAGGGAGTGATTGCTGATCTTTGATGGAGAAAGATGAGAAAATGGTAACAATATTAAGAAAATAATAAACATCTATATCATGTTATAGTTTGCAAATGTTTTACATTTGCTATCATTGCATAAATGGAATCAAAGCTTGAGGTCAAGGAATAATTCTTGGCAAGTCTTTAAGGATATCTCCTCTGTGAAGACAGGGAAAGAAGATAGAAAGGAATGCTATAAATAATTTTACATATGTGGGGCCTCACTTTTGTTCATTAATTTTGATGTGGAATCTCTGGGTCAAAGCTATCAACATTTTAGGTATTTTCTCTGCATGAATCCAGATTTCTTTCCAGAGATGTCGTATCAATTCAGAGTTCTACCAACAGGGTATGAGTGTATCCATCTTCCCACAAACCCTTCGTTATTGACTCGTCTCATCTTTTGTGATCTTTGTCAATTTGTTGGGAGTGAAATGAACCATCATGGCTGTTTTGATCTGTATTCCTCTCACTATTCATGATTTGGAGCACCCCTTCATGACGGTCAGTAATTTCAAATTCTTTTGATAATTGTTTCTTCATGTCCTTTCATCTTTTATCAATTGGGGAAAGTGCCTTGGTCTTACATATTTTTGTTAGTTGTTTATATAAAACGAAGGATATTTGATAAAACTTTTTTCCCCAAGCAAACAATTTCCATGCTCACCCTAGACTGATTTTTTTCATACGATGCCTTTTTTTAATTTCACATATTTTATTTACTTCTTACTAACAAGTAATTTGTTCATAATCGCCTCCCCTTATTCATTAATTATTAGTTCATTTTTACCTTCTGCATCAGTAGGAGGATTCATTCTTTTGAGACATTAACTATCCAACAATTTCTCTTGATTTTCATCCTTCCTAAGAGATACTGGCTTTTTGGTGTCTTCTAAAGCAGGCTGAGGCTTGTAACACTTTTATAACCTTTGCGATTCCTTTGAGGTCCAAGTATTTGTGGATTCAGGTGTGTCTATGAAATCTGAATTTTATTTGATGACTGTGATCTCTCAGGATTTAGATTAATTCAAAGGGAAAAAGTTGGCCCTACTTGTTCATGTCAATAGTTACATTTAATTCATAGCTCAGGGCATTTGAGAACCAGGGTTTGTAAGTTTCCAACATAAACAATGGCCTGCAATATGCATGACATTTAGGAGTTCTTGAGCATATAGAAGTTTTATTTTATTTTCCTAGATTAGACTGATGAAGGTTTTTATGGGGGTCTTCAAAGTCAGTAGATATTTTCTATTAAGGAGGAAGGAATAAATCTAGAGGAAATCTACCAGAATGATAGGGAATCAGAGCATCGTAAGTATAGCACTATGCAGCCCCACCCCATCATTTTGGATAAGAGGAATCTAAGTCTTTCAGAAATGTTAAGTCCCCTGCCTGTGGTCATAGAGTTGCTAACTGCAAGACCCAGGCTCCCTGACTCCAAATACACAACATTTCATGTAATCCAACATCCTGATTTTACTATTAATGTGGATATTTTCCAAGCCCAGTAAGGAAAAAGGCAGCATGAGATAGATAGAAAAGTGGCCTTGAAGTCAATAAGCCTGGCAAGGTCACACAGAACTCTCTAAGGCTGTGTCAGAAAAGCTGCTGACTCACCCAGGTAGAAGGGATTGACTCCCCTGAGAGTTCCTGTACCACTGAAATCACAGGTTGCATCCCTTTCCTTATACCAACAAGGAAAACACCTAGCAAAAGTAGTCAGACACATAAACCACGAAAGGACATATCTCCAAAATCCCATTCTTCAAAGCAGTTTTGGATTATAAAAGATAAAAGTATAGTGCCTCCAACAAAACTGACTTGGAACTGGTCACCTGAGTTCATCTTAGAATTAGTTACCAAGGTTTTCTTTAAGCTTACATACTGTTGTCATGCTCTAACATTCCTAAGATTGACCTAAATGTGTTCATTATTCTATTATCTGGGGTACGAAGCATCTCAGAATTAGAGGAAATTCAATAGTCACCTGGTCCAACCCTCAGCCACCAAGACTCCCCTACAGCAGAGGTCTAACCATAAGACAGCCATTCCCTACCTGGTGACTCATTGAAATCCACTATCTCCTCCTTCCTTCAAGGATCAAATACAAACTGTGTTCTTTGCCACTCTTTCTGAATCTTTCCTGTCTCATTACTAGTCAGTCCTCTCCATGGACTGCACAGTCCAGTAATAGAGGCATCCTTTCTATCCCTCACATGGGACACTCCCCTTACTTTCCCTGTACCATCCCCCATGCTGGTATTACTTTCAGAGGCTCCTTTGCCTGCTGGAATTCTTTGCTTCCCCCAAGATGAGCAGTGCAGCCTTCTGCATGTGGCCTTCCCTGTTTCTTCCTTGCCCAGCTGTTAGTACCTTCTCCCCAAGGTTACCTGATATCTCCATTGTAGGTATTTTGTATACTCTTTTATGTGTATTCACTGTCTTTCCAGTTAAAATATGAGCCCCTAGAAGGGAGAGAGTGTTTCATTTTCATCTTTGGATCCACAGTGACTGGCTTGATGTAGGTGCTTAATGATTGCTTATTGGTTGATTGGTTGATCCATGACAAGTGGCCATTTGGCCCTCCTTGAAGATCCCCAGTGATAGAAAATTCAGTGCCTCCCACAGTACCAATAAGTAAGTCATTTTGGCATTGTAACTGACCTAGACAAGCAAACCAGCTTGCTATGCTGGTTTCTTTTTTCTAGATATGCTACTTAACCTAACCTGTATTTGAGAGTGTAGACAGCAACCGAAGGCTTCAGAATACAGAGGAGAGCATACAAAATTTGGAGTTTAGGCACCTAGTTTTCAATTAATTTATTGCTTCTTACTCACCTGGGTAGTCTTGGGCAATTCACTTAATCTTTCTGGGACTAAGATTCCACTTTTCTAAAATGAAGGTGTTTGACTACATGGGCTTGTTTCTTCGTCTGGTAAATGAGATTGTGGGACTAGATTACCTCTAAGGTCCCTTGAAGCAACTAGATGATGCAGTGGATAGAACACTGATCCTAGAGTCAGGAAGATCTGAGTTCAAATTCTGCCTCAGACACTTGCTTTTTGGATGACCCTACTACTACCCGCTCTAAAATGAGTTATAATAATTAGGTTATTGTTGTGAGAATCATCTGAAATATTATTTGTAGAGTGCTTTACATAGCGTCTGGCACACAGTGGGTATTTAATAAATGCTTGGTTCCCTCCTCTTTCATCTGATGAATCTGTATTGAGTAATTGGAGCTGAACATCCTCAGACGGAATCTAGTGTCAAAGATGGAGGTGAATTTTCTCTAATACTTTTCCCCCATTTCTTCTCTAGGATATTTCTTGGTTTGATGATAAGGAAAATAACACATGAGTTTTAACAATGAGATTAGTCTTTAATGTTGCATAAATTCAAGGACTATATGAATTTCCTCTCTTTTATTCAAATACATCAATGGGTAGACATGTATTAACGTTACAATGGGTAGACCTATAGGCAAACCAGTAGGGAAAGCTAGATAAAGTCATCCATCCAGGCATGATATAGACCTACCAATGAGAAAAATGAAGAAGCAGCTACACTCTCAGCGTTCGTGATAAAATTTAATGGAAATTAATGGGATAGCTTGTAAGGTGGCTAGAGGATTAGGGAGTAGAAAGGAAAAAACTATAAATAAAGCATGATGGGAAATAACCTAACAATCAGAATGAAACGGCAAGATCAAAAAATGCACTAAGGTCTTAAGAAGCATATACATTTATATATTATTTGGAAACAGCAGAAAGTAGAGAAATTTCTTCCTTCTTTTTCTCAAGACAAACAAAATGATAGAATTTCAAAGTTGGAAGGGAGCTTAGAGACTAGTTGATCCACTTCGTGCTTGAATAAGAAGTCCCTTTAGAAAATAGGGCAGGGTGGGAAAGAATATTAGCTTTGAAGTCAGAGGACCTGGTTTATGTCTCAGTTGTTATACTTACTTTGGGGTCTTGGGAAAGTCATTTTACTTTCTCATTTTACTTCTCCATAAAATGAGAAAACTGGAATAGATGAAATCAGAAGTTTCTCTCAGCTTAAAATCCATTTTAAGGAGGAAGTCCAGGCGCACTCAAGCTATCTCTCTCTCTCTCTCTCTTGCACACACACACACACACACACACACACACACACACACACACATACACACACACACATTCCCCTTTTACCTCTTATTAGAAAGCAAACCCCTTGAGGAAAAGGAACTGCCTTTCTCTCTTCTTGCATTGGGATTCTTATCTTTTAGGATAGTTCCTGACACATAGTAGACTACTTAATAAATGCTTGTTGACACCCAGTTCCAGACAAATGACACTTACATACACAAATAGATATAAATACATATGCTATTGTTTCCACATACTAGATACACATAACTACATACAGGTTTACCTGACCATTTATTTGGTCACTTGAGAATTTTCAATTGCTATTAGTTTACTGGTCTTACAATAAACTTTGCACAATCAGTAAACTCCAAAAAATTGATGACATTTCAAATTTGTTGGGTAAAAAGTAGTCTGAGTCTAAATATGAAGCCTGGTGTGATGCATTAGACCAAAAAAACTGCAAGCGGATTGAAAATCATGGCATGAGAGCTATTACTTCTGTATGTCAGGGCAGTATGGGCCTATGGTATTCATTTTATTTCTCTTTAATCACTGTAGCTCTTTGCTTCCTAGATTTCTAGATGGGGTATAATTCTCAGTATCATTTTCACAGCAACAAGATGTTTTTCACATGGGAGATGTACTCATCCTTTGCTTCTTTTATTGATAGCATTAGATGACCTTTTCTGCCCAGAACAGTTCCTAAATCCAGACAGTCCTATTCATTGTGACCCTACTCAAATACCCAAAATGAACAACTGGCTTCTGCCCTGGAATATGAGATGATTTGTGCTCAAAATGGATGCTTGAGAATGGAGTTTAATGTCTACCCCTGCTCACTGAGAGACTTTGTGCTACCTTGGAGTAAACAAAATAGATAACCATGAATATTCTAGGTCCTGACAGTTTGTATGAAAGCTAGACATATGTCAAAATAATTTTACATCTCTTGGATTATCTAAAACTAAGATGAGGGATGGATTTATGGCTTGTATTAGTATAATTCTCACAGGTGTCAAAGTCTTTCCCTTCTGGAGTATTAAAGTGGGCTGATATTTAATCCAAGCCAAGGTCTGATCATGTGGTAGATCTGAAATAATGGGGAAAAGAGCATGTATTGTTATTGCTCAACCATTTCCATTGTGTCTGACTCTTCATGACCCTATTTGAGGTTTTCTTGGCAAAGATAGTAAAGTTGTTTGCCTCTTCCTTCTCCAGCTCATTTTACAGATGAGGAACCTGAGGCAAACAGGGTTAAGTTACTTTCCCCAAGTCACACAGCTAACATGTATCTGAAGTCAATTTGAACTCTAGAAGATGAGTCTTCCTGACTCCAGGACTGGTGCTCTATTCACTGTGCTATCTAACTGCATGTTTAAGAAGTTCCA
>CM053770.1:9679159-9706542 GCA_028658325.1 Potorous gilbertii
TACATAAGTAACAAGTATCAGGGGAACTCAAATCTTCTTGCATCTAAGCCTACAGCTTCACTTGCTCTCTTCATTCTGCCAGTTCCCCCCCTCAGGAAGCAGTTTGATGTGATGAGAAAGTTGTTAAACTTGCTATCAGAAGATATGGATTCAAATCCTGGTTCTGTTGCTGAATGAACTTTCTTCCCACACCCAAGTCAACTCAGCTCCGTGGACCTCTGTTGTCTTTGCTGTAAAGTAAGGTGAAAGATGTTTGCACTGTTGGCCTCATGGGGTTGTCATGAGGAAAACGATTTGTGGATCATGGAGCTTTTTACAAGTGAGTTGTCATTATTGCCTGCCTTGCACATGGGCAGAAATAACACCAGCTGGGTGCAGCGGCCAGTTGGGGATCCTCATTTTGGTTGCAAGTCTTAAACCTGTATACAATGCTCTCCTTTCCCCTCTGCCTCTGGAAGCACTGGAGTCACTCCCTTGGTATTTCAGATAGCTTCACTATAATTGTTATGGTAAAAAAAAAAAAGAAAGAAAGAAAAGAAAAGATCTCTATAGAGGGCTCTGCTCTGTGGCCCCCCCTCCTCTCCACACCTTCTCAGTTCAACAAGGCTCTTCCTCTGGTTAAACCACACCCTCTGAGCCACTTAGGTCAGTCCAACAGCATTCTTATATGGGCAAGGCTTTGCCTAAGCTCTAGAGATGCAAAGAAAAACAGAAAGAAGATGCCTGCCCTCAAAGAGCTCATATTCTAATAGGGAACATAGAGTCGAATAAAAATATGAACAATATAAATGAGTGCTTGTCTGAGTGGGATGACCCCACCAGTAGCAGGGAGATGGGGACATGAGCGAGGGCCTCATAATGACTGTGGGACTTGAGGCAGGAAAGCCAGGAGGCAGAGGTCGGCAGAGTCTAATGACTCCAGGCTTTGGGAACCATAGAGGAAGTGGGCAGATGACAGTGAGATGTGTGCAAAGCCAGGGTGTTGGAGTTTGAGGATCTGGAAAAGGGGAGTAAAGACCAAGGAGATTGGACCTATGTGAAGAGACCAGTTGGCAAAGGGCTTTAAACACCAACAAGAGAATATAAGTCCATATTTATTCTTTTAACTAAGGTCCTGCCCCAGCAATGATCTGGAAGGATGTGCCAGAGAAGCCAGTTCTCTGAGAGGGGCTACCAATATGGAAAAGCGCCTCTGAGTGGGCCTGGAGTCTAGAACATTTGAGTTCAAATTCCACCTCAAATTGTACTTAGCTTTGTGATCCCGGGCAGCTCAGTCAACCTCAGTTTCCTAAACTGTAAAATGGGGTTAATAATAGCACCTACCTCTCAGGATTGTTATCAAATAAGACAATATTCGTAAGGTGTTTATGTAATGCCTGGCGCCTAGTAAGTGCTGTGTAAATGTTACTATTAATATCATCATCATCATCATCTTAGGACTGACCCAGCTAACTTCAGATAGCTGAGTGAATGAATGAATGAAGGAGCATTTACTAAGAGCTCACTCTGCTGCCATGCTGAGGAGACAGAGAAAAGTGACTCCCTCAGGGAGTTCCCAGGCTAAGAGGGAGAAAAAACAAGGAGGGGTAGGGAGAATATTAAGGCCCAGTGGTCCTTTACCTGCAGCCCGAAGGTAGAACCTAATGCATCATTTTCTATGACATTTCCACTGAAGAAATCATGTCCACTTCTGTATTGAACCAAGACAGTAAAGGGGTCTTTCGTCCATAATATATGAAGGACTAGGGAGTTCTCTTACAGCCTGACTTCTACACATCGAGGACAGCTCTGAACTAGGGCTTTACACTGTGTGGCCGGCTCCTGTGCTCCTTGGCTTATACCCCTCTAAAGCTATGGGGTCCTGAAATGCTTGGAGTCCCAGCAAAGTGTCCAGATGGCTCTTCCTGCTCTCCCTCTGCCTTTCCATTCCTCTGGCTCAGCTGGGCTCTCCCTTCTCTCTGTCGCCCTCCTCATCGCTGTGCCCAGGACAGGAACTCACTGGATAGATGATTTAAAGGTGCCAGGAGCACAAGAAAGATACTGTTGCCCCATTTTAAAAGGGGGGGATTGAGGCTCTCCGGGTTAAATTACCTAGTGTGACATAGCAGTCGAGATAGATAAATAGATTTGGGGTTCCTGTAAGAGAGACCAGGATGGTAACAGGAGTCTGCTAGGCTCAGTTCCGGTCTGGAATCCTGTAGTCGATGGAACATTTTAGCAGCATTAGTACACATTGGAGAGTACCCGGAGGAATGTGATTTTCAGTATTTCCTTTGGGGGGCAGTGTGATACAGTGGATAGGGCAGCAGTTTGGAACTAAGACAGTTTGAAGCCCTTTTCAAATCCTCACTAACTATGGGATGCTGGGCAGGTCACGTAACCCCTCCTCCAGCTTCAACTTCCTCATCCATGATGTGAATATTGATAAGCTTGTGTTGATCCAGTGAGAGATCACTGTGGTTCCGTCGAGTCCAACTCTCCATGACCAGTTTGGGGTTTCCTTGGCAGAGTTACTAGACTGGTTTGCCATTTCCTTATCCAGCTCATTGGCAGATGAGGAAACTAAGGCAAACAGGGTTAAGTGCCTTGACCAGGGTTACGTTTCTGGTAAGTGTCTGAGGCCAGATTTGAAGTCAGGTCTTCCTGACTCTAGGTCTAGAGCTCTATCCACTGCTCTATTCCTAGCTTATCCTCAAGGGAGACAATATATGTAAATGTTAGAGCACTATGTAAATGTTAGCAATTACAGTTTCTAAGTATTATCATTTGTTTCTTCAGTGCCTACTACATAGTATCTATTTAATAATGTTTGTTGAAGTGAATGGGAATGGTGAAAGGCATTGAGTTTATAACATATGGAGATCAGATGAGGATGTTGGGATGTTTAACCTGGAAAAGATGCAGCTTGGTGGCACAGTGGACAGAGCACTGGGCTTGGAGCCAGGAAGTCCTGAGTTCAAAGCCAGCCTCAGACATTCACCAGCTGTGTGACCCTGGGCAAGTCACTTACCTCAGTTTCCTCATCTGTAAAGTGAGCTGGAGGAAGAAATGGCAAACCACTCTAGTATCTGTCCCAAGAAAACTTCAAATAGGGTCATGAAAAGTCATCAAATTATCATATCCTCTAAGGCTTATAACTAGCCTGTGTGGAAGAGATATTCTCATTATATAGATGGGGAAACCAATATCCGGAGATTAAATGATCTATCCGTGGTCACACAGTGCTGATAATCACACCATAATGAGTGAAGTCAATATTTCTTCATCCATGATACCTCCCACCCAATCAGAGCAATCCCAAGTAGAATGAGCTTCTGTCAAATCTGGAGAATTTCCTTTATTCGAATTAATTTCTTAATATCAAATTAATGTCTTCAATTCAATTAATGTCTTTCCATTAAAGCTGGGTCACCATTTTTAAGATGTGCTACCAAGCAAATCTTATTCAGGCTCTGGGCTGGACTAACTAATCTCTGAGGCATCTTTCAGCTCTAGGACTATATTTTTTATAAGGCTATTTTGTCCACCATGGCAAGTCTAGTTTAGCATTTGATAGGAAAGTGAATTTCCAATACTGGGGAATGTTACATGACAACAAAAGAAATGAGAAAGATTTGATTTCATCATCATTACTAACGCTTAGAGAAATGTCCTGTCCCATAATGCAGTGGTAGAGAAGCCTGAACTGTCTCATCATTGAAACAGGAGACCTTTCAGGCAAAGGTAAGAAAACCAAGGAGTAACAGGAGCTAACACTTCCAGAGTGCTTTATGAAAATTGTCCCACTTCTGTGTTCATTACCCCTTGGGGAGATAGGAGCTGTCATTATTCCCATTTTCTAGAGGAGGAAACAGAGACAGGTTAAACAACTTATCCAGAGTCACACATCTAGTGAGTGTCTGAGGTCCCATTTTGAGCCCAGTGCTGGTCCATATTCTATGCACTGAATGAGGCATCTGCATCTTCTCTCCTGACTCAGGTTTCCTCATCCATCCAGGTCCAACTCACCCCCATACTTGCTTAGAGGCAACCAGAGGAAGAGAGAGAAGACAAAGCACCCACCCAGTGACATAGGTTCAACTCCCACTCTCTGCCTCTGGCTATCTGGCTACTTGAGACAAGTCTGACTATTTCTGGGCTTCAGTTTCCTGATTGGCAAAATGAATGGGTTGGACCAGATGACTGTTAAGGCCCTTTTCACCTTTAAGTCTCTGATCCCAAGGCTTGCAGATGAGGCACCAGGATATCTGAGGTCTACACTGATATGTTAATCTACACCTTTGGCAATTCCAGTTTCCTACTTCAACCAAAGGTGGCCCATTAACCCATTAACAGACCCCTGGCTAAGGCATCATGGCAAGAGGGAACCACAGAAGGTCTAAATTCGTGAGCAAACAGGGTTGACCCAGGGCACGCTGAGAAACTACCTCTTTCAGTCTTTGGTTAGGTATTAAAGCAGACTTTGCTTCTGGATCCTACTATGCTTCAAACTATCTGTTTGACCTCAGAATATTCATTTGATCCTTGTAGACTTCACTTCCCCTTCTGTCAAATGAAGCTGGTGAATAAGAGATGATCTCTGAGATTATTTCCAATTCCAACAAGCTATAATTACTACTACCACCACTACTACTGCTGCTGCTACTGCTACTACTACCACCACCAGCACCACCACCACTACCGGCAGTTAGCACATATAATGCTTTAAAGTTTGCAAAGCCCTTCATGCTCTTTCCTCTGATTATGTGCTCCTGCCAGAGGGCATGATATGGCTCCTTTTACCTTCCTGCTAAAAGTTCATTTTTGAAAGAAGTCCAATGATGCCTTCGCTCTAAGGGTTGTAGGGATTTTTCCCACATCTTGGCCACAGCAGTGGGTTAGTCTTCCCCCTAGTGGCCAGCTGCAATCATGTCAATGGGACTGAATCAGTTAAAGCAAAGTTAGAGGGAGAGAATGGAAGGGTACATCAGTCCCTTCCCGCCTGACGCCTGATCTTCATCAGCTACATCTCTAAGTCTATCTCCATTTCTGTCTTCCCCTCCTCACTGCCATTGACCTGAAAAGTTCCCCTACAAACTTAATACCTAATAATGGATAGCCTGGGAGACAAGGTGTTTTCCCTCCTATGGTGAATATGGAATGTTTTGGAATGTTTGGTAAATGTCTAACTTTTACTGAATAAGCTTCATACTTCAAGTCAAGTCTACAAGCATTTATGAAGTTCTTATTACCAGGCACTGTGTAAATGCCCAGGATACAAAGAAAACCAAAGATAACCCTGACCTCAAGAAGCTTGTAGTCTAATGAAGGAGACAATATGGAAACAGCTATGCTTGGGAACTAAAGACAGGATAAAACGGAGCTGATTACCACTGGGAAGGCACTGATGTTGAAGAGGACTGCACTTTCATGCAGAAAGTGGGAACTTAGCTAAGACTTGAGGGAAGCCAAGAGGCACAGATAAGCAGAGAGAGAGGTACAGGCATGAGAAACAGGGAATGGAAATGCCTGGAGTCTGGAGATGGAGTGTCTTGTGCATGCGACAGGAGGTCAGCGTCACTGAACTGCAGAGCACACAGAGCTAAAGGAGGTGGAAGAAGGGAGAAGTCAGAGGTGGTCAGGTTATGTAGGGCTTTGAACACCAAGGACATGACATTTGACTCTGAAGGTAAAAGGGAGTCAGTGCAGTTTATTGACTAGAGGGTTTGTGTGGCCAGACCTCCAGGTACATCAGGAAGATCACTTTGGCCACTGAGTCAAAGATTGATTGGAATAGGAAGAGACTAGAGTCAGGAAAACCAAGCAGTCAGCCATTACAGATGTCCAAGTCGGGGCTGCCGTGGGCCTGTACCATCATGGTGCCTCATGCATTTTTCCAATTCAAAATCTGGGAATGATGTCTTTCTTTTATTGGGGAGCTACATGGGAGAGAGGAAGAAGGACCCAGTCCTCTCATTTTATTTGTGCTGGGAACTCCCAATTCAGCAGGATCCCTAGTCTGCAGATAAAAGTGTTAGAGATTTCTCTGGGGCCCTAAAGGATCACCCACTCTACTAATATAGGTCCAAGGCAGAATAAGAGACTAAAAAGTCTTCCTGAGTCACTTAGCTCCTAATGTTTAAAAAACACTTGGATAAAAATTTGTTCTCTAGAATTGGAGACCTTAAAGTATCTTTCATTATTGCCCTGGAAGCAAAATCTTTGTCCTCAACTTTCCATCTCCCAAAAGCGTGAAAACAGTCTGAAGTCTGCTTTGGGCAGGAGGCAGAATTTGGTCTAAGATCAGAGCTGGAGACTCATAACTGAATTTGGAGGGTCTCATGTCTTGTTCCTGCTACTGTGTTCATCTCTGTGAAATTTTACAGATCCCTTCTTTTTCCTAAGGAGGTAGGATAACAAGCATCTGTGAATTTAACCAGGGGATCCCCAGGTCCATAGGTTTAAAGCTGGGAGAGAACTCAGGGATCAATTAACCCAACCCTCTCATTTTATAGATGAGAAACCTGAGGCCCAATACATGGAATGACTCGCCAAAAGCAAACCAGGTGGCGAGTGGAAGGGCAGGATAAGAACTCAGGTCTTCCTGACTCAATAAAGAATTCTGTGCGTTCTGTTCAGTCAGTGCTCTGCTTGTATCATCAGCACTAACCACAGGAGCAGTCCTGGCACTTGAAAGGAACTGAAGAAATGCTTTTCAGTTGGTGGATTAATAATTGCTTTAGTTACCTCTACTTGCTATGTCTGATCTGCCTTCAAATCAAGCTCTTCTGAGCCTATGAGATTCTCATCCCTCCCTTCCTCCTTCCTTTTTTCTTTCATTCCTTCCTTTCTCATTCTCTTCTCTTTTTCTTTTCTCCTTCCTTCCCTCCCTCCCTCCTTCCTTTCCTTTCCTTCCTTCCTTTCTTCCTTTCCTCCTTCCTTCCTTTCTCCTTCCTTCCTTCTTTTCCTTTCCTTTTCTCCTTCTCTTCTTTCCTTCCTTTTCTCCTTCCTTCCTTTTTTCCTTTCTTTCTTGTTTTTTTGCCATTGCTGGATTATTATAAGTCCCCAAACCAGATATGAATGTTTAGTTTGCTGTTAAATATGTTTGACCTGGGAAGAACAAACAGGGTCCAGGAACTAAGGTGCAGGGCTGGGCCCAGATTCCATGGCCATTGCCCCCATTAAACCCCTGGTCACAGTGAGCCAAGCGTCCAGGTCTGTTTGCCTTGCTCTGATCCAGCACAGTTCACAAGAAGCTATCCTGGGCCATGGACTTTTATTGTCAAATGTTCAAATATTGTCCCTAGACTGGCCAGCTCAACCTGCTAGACAGCCCTCTGGCTTCCCTCTCTGAGTTGCAATCTTTTCAGAAAGATCACTTCTTCATGCCTGGAGTGAAAAGTCAGATGGGAAGAAGCACTCCCTCTTGCCCGTGGCACACTGGGTGCAGAGGCTTGTTGTGGGTAGCATCCTGTTCATTATGAACATGTAATGAACCTCAGATCCCCATCTAAGATTGGCCTACAAGGATCAAAGGCCTCCCGTGATTCTTCCAATGCCAGTCAAGGCCTGTTTCCCTCCTGGTGAGGGAGATGCTATTTTGGGGACATGAAAAGATCACAGAGCTCCTATTCTCTTTCAAGTGTACAGCTCATCCTGTGAATAACCAATCAGGGTCCACCCCATCCCCCATATTCAGCTGTGTTCCATGCAACTTCTTTTCAAGCACTAAGGGGTTCCCTCCCCGACTGGGGGCCTTCCAGCCAGTTCCTTCAACAATCAGGTGACTCCCTGTCAGTACTCCCAGAAAGCAAATAGAAAGTGGAGGTGAGCACAGTGCCTGGAGGACTCCCTGGTCAAGGATTTCTAGATAGATCCCTGATTGGAAAGAAAATTAGGGAGATCACCCCGTTTTCCAGGGTGATATTGGAGCACATCTGAATGCCCGAGTGATAAAAAAAAAAAATCATTAACATAAGACGGCTTAGAGAAATGGAAGGGATCTCAGAGCCCAAATCCAAGGTCTCCCAGAAAAGATGCCTAACCTGACACCCAACAACTCTTAGTACCCCCTTCCTCCCCCAAATTACTTTGCATTTACTTTATGTAAGGAAGAGGAGTCATTCAGTCAATCATTCAACCTTACAACCCAACCCCTGGATGTGATACCTTTATCAAAACTTCCAGTGAGTGAATCAACAAAGCAGATATGTGAACTACGTATGTATAGGACTAGGACCCCTTTACTGAATCAATGAAACAAAGGTTTTAGACAAGGTGGGAAAAATCCTTGATCTAGTTCAGATTAGTCCCTGAAAAACCACTGGATGCAATAGGGGTGGAGGTGTTATACACAGGTAGTATTTTCATATTTGTTGAGGAGTTTTGTCCATGTTCTATGGATTGTGTTCAAGATAGCAAACCAGTTTGGAACTCAGGCACTTGAACCACTGGCAGCAGCATCCCAGCCAAGACCCCTAAAGGAAATCACCTTGGGAAAGTAGTGTGGAGTCTCAGGTTCCTCCCTCTCCCCCATTCTACTTGGCCAGAGAAGGACCTCATAAACTATGTTGAATCCAGAGGATCTGAATCCACATCCAACAGCAACATCCAAGATTATCCTCCAAATCACTGAGGGCAGTGATAGACTGGACATAGTGGGGGAAAGACATTTCAAGACTCTACAAGGAACCAAAAGGAAAAGTTACACCATGCCCAAAAGGACCTTCACAAGTACACCCCAAAGGGGATATCAAGATGTCCAGAAAGCAGGAGTTGTGATTCACCCTTTTATCAGAAGAACCCTTGGGCCCTCTTTCCTCTGAATTTTGTACATACTGGTGGAAAAGAGGGAGCGCTAGTTATATACCAGCTGTCCCTCTGTAGGGGATTAAGTAGGATTGACTAATTGAAACACAATTACAATGACACCATTAGATCATGTGAGTCAGCAGAAAACCACCCCACCCACTTAGGGCCAGCACCCTGAAGAGAGATGGAACAGCCAGGTCTGAATATTAGAGAATCAATGTGAGTAGAGGTTGCTAGAGAACCTTGTGTTTACCCACCTGGGGACACGTATGTCCCTTACAGTAGAAGGCAACTTCTTGAGGAAAAAGACTGGGTTGAATTTGGTGTCCCTAGCACGTAGCCTAACCTGGTGTTCCATAAACGCTTGTTGAATTATCCAACTGAGAATTGGAAGTGGTTCATTATAAGGTGATAGGAGTATGGATGTGCATTTGAAATGGGCCTCAGGAACAAGATAGTTTGTCATACTCTATTTTACAGAAGAGGAAACTGAGGCCCAGAAAGGTTAACTGATTTATGCAAAGTCATGATGGTCATGAGTAAGTAATGCAAGCATTCTCATCCACATCCCCTGACTTTCATCAGCAGGGCTCTTCCTTCCATCCTGCAGTGCTCAGAAGGAGAAGGTTTTGCCTTCATCATTTTGACTTGAGAAATCAAAGTCCAACTCTCTGCTTGTAAAAAGAAAGTCAGTCTGGATTTGGGAATAAGCTCCAACACTCAGTAGCTCAGGGTCCCTGGGCCTGCCATTCATCACTGAGCTTCCATTTCTCCACCTACAATGTAGGACTTCTCATAGCACCCACCTCTCCAGGTTCTTATGAGGAACAAATGAAATAATGTCCAGAAAGCATTCTGTAACCCTAACACTGCCAGATGATTTGTGAAGTGTTATCATGGATCTTGGGAGAGAGATATTGCATATTTGCTTAAGAGAGATAACCTGAAGTAATGAAAGGAGATCTGGGGCTTAATGATGTCTTTACCCTAAACAGTCATACCCTGGGTCTCGATTTCTTCACCTGTAAACTGAGGCACTGATATTTGTACAACCTATGACTGTCTTGAATGAAGAATGAGATCTTATATAGGAAGGATCATTATGTAGGAAGTTGGAGGGTGGGGATCCACCTCTGACACATCCTGGCTGTGACCCAGGGCAAGTCATTTCACCTCTTAGTTGCCTAGACAATTTTCTACAACCAAAGATGTAAAAATGGGTGCTGACCTGCATTGCTAAAGGTCATTTTCTCACCTAAGAATTCCAAAAGCTAATGAAATCCAAGTCTGTCAATTTTTTTTTTAATTTTGCAAAGCAGTTTATAAATATCAAGGATAGGGGTCCAGTCCTACCCCAATTAACTACTGAATGCACAAATAGCTCAAATGAGTCAATCAAAAATGTCTAGTCCAAAAAATCCTTCTTCAACTTGAGAGGGGAAAAGTGCCCTAATCATTGGATCAGGACAGATGATGTCATACAGGAAGGTCCCTGGGACTGGAAGTATGAGGTGGCATGTGTGGTCTATGTATAAAAACCAGCCTTCTAGTTTAAAGCTCCTCAGTCAAGCAAAATAATACTTGACATTGAGGGTTTCATTCTCCTGGGAGGGAAGCACTCTTGGGAGGGCAAGAGAGGGAGTCCCCCTCCATTCCCTTCCTCTCCATTCCTATTGACCATGTTACCAGAGACTGAACTAGTAGGAAAAAATGAAGTATATGGGAATAGTGAGAGGCTTGATGAGGGCAAACAGAAGGTTCCTCTAAACACTCTCACGGAATTTTCAGAGACAGAAGTGACCATGTGAGCTTCAAAAGACTGGGAGATGTGGAGGTTCCCCAGATATCAGGAATATTTACTGAAGCTAAAGGACACATCCAAGAAGCATCAGTGGATGAGACTATGTCAGGAGTTGAAACAGAGAGAGGAGAAAAAGAGAGAGAGAGAGAGAGAGAGAGAGAGAGAGAGAGAGAGAGAGAGAGAGAGAGAGAGAGAGAGAGAAAGCATCTTCAAAACTGTACAAGAACAATAACCTTCAGATCCCAACAGGAAGCTCCTCCTAAAGACAATACCATGAAGGGGTGGAGGAATGATTTCCCATAATCAGAAACTGAGTTATCCTTTTGCTACATGTACTCATCCACCCATTCCCCCATGCTTTCTATGGTGGAATGGGTGGATAAGAACAAATGCGATTGCAGTAGGTGCTGTGGAAGACCTGGAGCTTGGTCAGACATTGAAGATATCAAGGTCATCTCAGGTCATCACCAGTTGTTCCAACTTCTGTCTTGCCACTAGACTTCGATGACTCTGAAAGAAAGAGTGAGGCTGATGACGTTGTGCAGTGCTGCGTCCCCTAAATACTGGTCAGGTCAAGACATCACTTGTGATATCACTGGTCCTCTTTGAAAACAAAGAACAGACAACACCCTGTAGGTAAACCTCACTACCATTTTATTATAATGTTGAGCCCACCCTCCCTACCTGGTGGGGACACCTTAGTTTGGTGGAACTGTCTTTGAAACAATTGTCTTTGCTCTGCCTTCTTATTAAATATCCTCTCTCAAGGCAAATCAAGACTTGCTGGTAATCAGTGGGAAGCACACAAGGCTCTTTAGCAGAAATACTAAAGCCCCAACAGTTCTCAGCATTATCCTTCAGAGAGCGGTGATCAGCTGCCACCCAGAGCCGCAGCTCACCAGTATAAGTGAGAGCTGGAGCAATGGCCCGGGAGGGGGTGATACCTAGGGGTTATCTTACTTGTGTAAGAGATTATCTTGCCTGTGACATAGGCAGCATGTGAATCACTGCGCTGACTTTACAAATGATGTCATTGGAGCAGAGAATATCTAAGTGACTTCCTTAGATGGAAACTGCCAGGAGGTGTCTGAAGCCACATGTGAGCCCAAGCTTTCTGACTGCAAGAGCAGAACAATGGCCACTAAACCAGGCTAAGGAAAATGCTTGAACAGTAAACCTTTAAGGCACTAGAGAAAAGTGAGTTGTTAGTACTGTCCTTATTCTCTGACAAATGTGACTTCCAAGCAAATTGAGTGGGAAGGTGATTGAAGATGCTTTTTTTCCTGGCAGAATTTTCACTCCCATTACCTGTGGGGTCCTGGCTCTGGGAGAGACTCTTGCTTTGGACCCCTGAGTACTCAAAAGCCACATCTGGGGCTGCACATCTGTTTGCTCTGCTCCAGAAGAAACCAATCACTGACAGCTGCAACCAAGAAGGGAAGAAGCAGGTGGGCACAGCCCCTGTCTTAACTGCCCGTTTATTACAAGTGTTGTGTATACACCATTTCTCACTAGAGGAGTGTAAGATGAAGAGGTTATTTGATCCCAGCCTTGTACTTCCTCACGTTTATGCTAATACAAAAATGCAGAGCACATACAAAAGGCTGTTTATTTCTGGAGATGACTAAGACGCACTCTCCATGTTCACCTCACTCCTCACTTTCACGCGAGTAAGAAATACACTTTTAGTACGTTTCCTTGCCTAAAGTTCTAAGGGTGTGAGCTAATGAATGCTGGTGCTCCCTAGAGGACTTGTCAGCTCGACTGGATTTATCTGAGCCTAAAGCAATCAATGAGCTCTTATTAAGCACCTACCACGTGCCACACACTAGAAAAATGACACTCTTGGGCAAAGACATGTGTTGACATCTGAGGAGACACACGAGAAATGAATTCTGACTCAATCTATTCTCAAAAGAGTCATGGGAGAGGAAGACTTTTACAGCCACAAGGAGGAAGGAAAGAGGTCAAGTCAAATTTAACAATGCATACTTCAGATGCAAGAAGCATCCAAGGCAGAGAAGTGTCCCTAAAAGATGTTGTTAGCATTTGAAGCCAAACCTAGAAGAGGCATTGATTCACTCTGTAATGAGAGGAACTGGGTTCACATCTTGCTTTTGCCACTTTTCCCCTCTGTAATCTTTTGAGTAAATTATTTAGCTTAACTGGGCTAAATAATCTTTTTCTCATTTGTAAAGTGAGAGGTTTGGACTAGATGATCTCTAAGGAGTCTAGTAACTCTCAGGCTATGGTGCCATGATCTAAGGTTTCACATATTAAGTCATGGAGGACTGTTTATAGAGACAGTCTTTGTGGGAACCCCCAGTTAAAGCATGTAATCCAAAGGAAATGTGTTCCTCTCCATTTAAACCCTTAGGATTGGCTGAGAAACTAGGATAGTCTAGATGAGAGGTGATGAGACTTGAAAAAGATGTTTTTTTCCTATTTACATAATATTGAATTTATACCCATATAAAATTACATGCCATCTCGGAGAGGGAAGGGAGAGAGAGGGGGAGGAAATTTAAGACTTATGGAAGTGATTGTTGAAAACCGACCACAAATTAATTTAAAAAATAAAAAATAAAATTGAATTTATATTTTAAAGATCTTAAATATTCTAAATTGTTTTTACTTTTTTAATGTTTAAAATTTTATTTTTTTTAAATTACCAAGCACTTACTTTTACTCCTTATCACCTCCTTCCCCAAAACTGTTTTGAAAAGAACAAAAAACCCCTCTAAGAAATATTCATAGCCAAACAAAATAAATTTCTATATTGACCGCATCCAAAAACATGTCTCACTCTGCTTAAGTTCATTATCTCTCAGTCAAGAGGTAGGCAGCAGACTTTATCAACAGTTCTGTAAAATGATGGCTGACTATGCATTGATACCAGTTCTTAGGTCTTTCAAAATTGTTCACGTTTGCAATGTTCTTGTCACTGTATAAGTTGTTCTCCTGGCTTTACTCGTTTCCCTCTATACTAGTTCATTCAATTCTCTCCACATTTCTCTGTTCATTTCTTTGTTCATTTCTTAGAGCATAACAGTATTCCCTTATATTCTTATATTGCAATTGATGGGTATTCCCTTGATTCCTAGTTCTTTGCTATTATACTTACTATATAGCTAGGTCCCAATCAGTGCAATAATGAATCTCATGGAGTGGTCCTATTATTTGAATTTGCACTGTTTATTCCAAATAAGTATTTTTGTAGTCATGGGTCCTTTTCCTCTTTAATCTCTTGGGGTTATCATTAGGTTTTTAGCTATTTATATTAATAAGTTATTCTTTATTAACAGGCTACTAGTCTAGCTATTAGTGGTATCAGTGGGTCTAAGCTTCAAGACTTTGGGGGCTTCCGCTTCCCAGAATGGCTAAACCAGTTTATAGTTCCACCAATAGTACCAATCAGTTCATCTATTTTCCCATAGTCCCTCCAACATCTCTTGCTTTCCTTTTTGTCATCTATGGTAATATCAGGAGTGTAGAGTATAACCTAAATTTTCATTTCTCTAATTATTGATGATTCAAATCTTTTTTTTGTCTGAATAATAATCTTGGATTTCTTCCTTTAAAAACTCTCCATTTGTCAATTGGGGAATAGCTCTTATTATTTTAAACTTGAAACAATTCCTTACATATCTTGGAAATGAGGACTTTACCAGAGCAACTTGCAGCAAAAAAAAAAAAAAGTTGCCCAGTTAACTATTTCCTTCCTAAGCTCAGCTGTCTTGGTTTTGTTTATGCAAAATATTTTTTAATTTGTTATAAACAAAATTATACATTTTATCTTCTGTGATCTTTTCAATTTTTTGTTTGGCCATGAACTCTTCCTTTATCTATACATCTGATAAGGAATTTCTTCCTTGCTCCTCTAATTCGCATATGTTGTGACCTTTTGTATCTAAACTGAGCATCCATTTAGAACTTACCTTGTTACATAAGAAATCTAATTTCTTATAGTTGGCTTTCTAATGCTGCCACCACTTTTTGTTAAATAAATAGTGAGTTCTTATGTGAATAACTGGAGACTTTGGGTTTATCCAAGACTACGCTACTAGACTCATTTGTTTCTGTATGTCATTTGCTTAATCTAAGTGAACAACTTTTTAAAATCAGCATCAAATCATCTTTTTTTATTTTATTTTTGACTTGTGGAATAAAACCAGTGTTTCCTGAACCCCCTTCCTTCCTACTCTTTCCCATCATTTGCCATGAGATTCCTGATTTTTTGTTCTAAATTTTATTATTATTAATGTTTTGGAAGTACGATAGATGTGGCATTGAATAAGTAAATCAATCTCTGCATTGTTGCCATTTTTGTTATGCTAGCTTAGCCTACCCTTGAACAATTTCTGTGTCTCTAGTTATTGAGGTCCATCTTTATTTTCCTAAAGAGTGATTTGTAATTATATTCATATGGTCCCTGTGTATCTCTAATCTGGTAAACTCACTCTATACAGTCTCTAATTAATTCTAAATTGAGTTTCTCTTCCTCTCCCTCGTCCTGCTAGGTTTTGTGAGCACAATATAGAATTACTGATGATTTGTGAGTATTTATTTTATATTTTTCAACTTTACTGAAATTGTTTTGATGAATTTTTAGTTGACTTTAGGGTCCATATTTTAGGCAATCCATTTCTTTTCCATAGGATGCATTTGAATGAAATGTAAAGTTACAAGGAGTATCCTTCACTTATCTAGCCTGTTCAGAAGAGATGATCCTTCACAGGCTGTCACCGAGTTCTTTTCCAGCTCAGAGACTCTATGAGTAGAAATGGAACAATTGTGGGGGAATAAAATCAGCTGGTCAACCCTTCTTTAGGGCAGTGGGAGATCATTGTGCCCAGTCTCTGGTAGAGTGTTCTGAGCTTGCGTTGGTCTGATCAACCACAATCCATGCCCTGTACCTTGACCCCAACATTCTCATGCCAATTTCGTCCTCTTCAAGAAGGAAGAATAAGAACCATTGGCCCTATATGGAACAAAGTAGGTTTCTCTTCCTAGAACAGGAGAACATTTCAGGTTAAACTATTAAAATGTGATTAGAGATTTCACCCTAGGTTTATAATCTTGTTAGCTCTTGTTTCTACATCAGTTTAAGGATGAAAGACGTTCTCTGCAACAACCCTGTGTGTTTGGCAGAGCAAGATGTTATCATCTCCATTTTGCAGAAAAGAAAGCCCTCCCACTCCATTTTATAGAGAAGGAAACTGAGGCCATGAAGGTGAAGGGACTTACACAGCTAATGAATGCTGAGGCAGGACTCAATCCAGGTCATCCTGTCTCCAAGTCCAGTGCTCTATCTGCATGCTGTCCTCCTTGTGTCTGTCTCTTGGAATCCCTATCTTCCTTGGAGGGTCAATTCCAACAAAAGGTCTTCCCTCTTCTCCCGAGCTGTCAGAGTACCCCTGCCCAAGTTATCATTTATATACTTATCTGTTTCCAGGCTATAGTTCCCAAATTGGGTGAAACCTCTGTATCCCCAGCACCTAGCACAGCATCTGGCCCATAGTAGGTGCTTAGGTGCTTAATTGTATTCGTCGGATTATGTTGTATTTAAATTATTTATTGGGTGTAAGCTCTCCAAGTCCACAAATCTGACCATGAACCCACTGTACTAATTGCCATGCAACCTTGATCCAGGAATAGAAATGCCAACCAACATCCTTTTAACAGTTTTTAAGGACTAGAATTTTGCTTCTGACTTGAGGTATGCAGAAGAAAATGAAGAGTGGTTCAATTACCATTAAAAAGGGTTCAAAAGCAATTTGACTTGGATGATCTAAAAAAGATGCAAAGAATCTTTTTTCTAAAAGTAATAGTAATGTTACCTGGGGGGCACAGATAGAGGAAAGGACTTGGAGACTGAAAGATTTGTGTTTGAATCCTGCCTCAAACGCTTCCTAGCTGTGTAAGCTCGTGTAAGTCAACCTTTCAGCATCGATTTCCTCATCTATAAAATGGGGAAAACAATAGTAGTTACCTCACAGGATTATTATAAGAATCAAATAAGATGACGTATGCGAAGCACTTTGCAAACACTAAAAGTGGAGCTTGTGGTGTTAGCTCATGTTCAGGGTCAGGAAGGCATTTTACACATCAGTTTCACTTGATCGTTGATCTGTGAAGGCTTAGCCAGAGTGAGAGAGCAGCTGAGTCAGGATGTAAATTCAGAGAACCCAGACTCCAAGATCTCATGCTCTGGCTCTCCATGTAGCCAGCTGCCTGAGGCTTCCTGGCCAGTGGCTCCTGGGCCAGATCTGCAGGTGTTCAACCGTCTGAAGCTGCCCATCTGCAGACTGATGACTTTTTACACAATGAGTTCTCATATAATTGTACTTTATTTTATTTATAAATTCTACTGACTCCTCACCACCTCCAAGATTAAATATGAAATTCTCTGTTTGGTATTCAAACCCTTCATAACCTGGTTCCCTCTCCCCTTTACTAACCTTCTTAGACCTCATTCTCCTACAGGCTATCAAATGACATTGACCTCCAGGTAGTTTCAAGAACAAGACCCTCCTATCTCTTGGATTCCAGCATTTTCTCTGACTGTCCCCATCCCCAGAACACTCCCTCTTCAGGTCTAACTAATGACTTTCCCTGGCTTCTTTTAAGTCACAACTCCAATTCCACCTCATACAGGAAACCTCCCCCACTCCGTCTTAATTCCAGTACTTTTTCTCTGTTAATTTTTCCAATTTATCCTGTACATAACTTGTTTGTATGTATTTATTTGCATTTTCTCTATCGCCCATTAGATTGTAAGCTACTTGAGGACAGGAAATTGTCGTTTGCCTCTTTCCATATCCCCTGCTTGGCACAGAGTAGGCACTTGATGAATGTTTATTGGTTGTCATCCAGTATCACATAAAGTAGGAATTTAACTGAATGTGACAGAGGATGGTTAGTCATTTTTCTAAATTTGATTTCAATATAGAACAAAAAGACTTTGCTCCAAATTCAAGAAAATTCTCTAGAACTCATGATGGTTCCTAAAAACCTCAGGAAGTGTTTACATGTTAGTGTATACAAGTGCATCTGTAGCTAAAGCCCATCTTTTTGACTCAGGATAGTGTACATGTGATCCTGAGTTCTTTTCAGAAAGTTCTAATAGAAGAGAGAAGGCCTTTCTGAAGCTGAAGGCTAGCCCACTGACTCTGAAGCCCCTTGGGGGGGTAGCATGTAGGCACTTAAATCTTATCAATTCCTCCACTGCTGTATGTCAAAAGATCCATGGTTTCACAAATGTCAGCCTACCTCACCCACATTTCCCACCCACTAACAAAAGCAGAAATCACTAATTGTCTTAGTAGACAGCCTTTATGAGTTGCTGTGGACAATCTCACCAGTGACCAGCATTCTGATGATAAACACTCCTAAGTAAACTAGGATGATCCTTGCCTATTATACCCACAGAACATCATTGGGTCCATAGCCAAAGTCCTGACAAGTCAGGTTTTTTTAACTCGTATATATTTTGAGGTTTTCAGAATCCTTTACAAATATTCTTATTTTAACCTCAAATACCCTGGATATGGAAGATATCATTTTTGTCCCCATTTTACAGATGAGGAAAATGAAGCAGAGACTTAAGCGACTTGCCCAGGATCATCTATGTAGTGTATTTATTTGAACTGAGGTCTTGCTGATTTCATATTGATTGCTCTACCCACAGCACCACCTAACTGTCTGAACTTGCCAAGTCCAACCCTCTTCCAAGACAGTTGTTGAGAATTCTGGATCACCAGCACATTATAGGAAAGCATTCACTCATTTTCACTTGCATATGTAAGTAGTCACATTCACAAACATTTCATTAAAACTTTTTTTGAGTACTGTTGGCCATGATGATGTTTGAATCCCCTTACCTTCCCAACTTGATCCACGCCTGTGCTTATAAAAGAACAACCATGAATTCCAGGACAATAGAGCAACCTGATTTCATTGTTCCAATTGGCCTTCTCCTCTTGCCCACTGTTTGATAGCAGAGATTCACAAGAGTTGAACTCTGCTCCCAAGAGCCTTTGTTCTTCCACTGCAGCATTGCTGAGAACATTCCCTATGGAGATAACAGTCGTACTGCCCCACTGGACAAGATTAAAGAAGTCACCAATGACATCCACACTTTCATCCAAAACCTCCCAGAGATTAGAAAAAGCCTGTAACCTCAGGCTGTTGAGGTATCAAGGGAAGACCAGATAGATGAACATTTGGAGGTGTTTGAAGAAGATCATGAAGTTCAGACACCTACCATGAGGTGCTGGTCATTAGCTTTAAAGTAAAATGTGGAGATTTCTCCAACTTTTCCCTGTTAATTTTGGGTAGTATGATTTCCTTACCTCTGTTCCTTTGCTGATTGGAGAAGAATGGCCACTTCTACCTATATGACCCTGGGAAAATAAGTTTACCTCTTTGACATCAGTTTCCATATCTGTAAACATGGGATCATTAAACTGAAATGATATCTCAAGTTCTGTGCCAGCTTTAGATTTCTGAGCCTACAAGCATTGGGCTTAGAATCAGGATGTCTTTGGTTCAGGATTTCAGAAATGGAAAGAAAGTCAAAGGATTTTTAGTTCAACCCATGCCTGAACTAAGAATTCCCTTCATAGCATCTGTGATGAGCAGTTATCTAGCCTTTCCTTTAAAGATCCCCACTGGGAAACACTCATTATTATAAGGCCTCACAACTGGAGCTGGAAAGGTCTTCATAGAGTCATCTAATCTCACTTCCTAATTTTCCAGAGGAGGGAGCTGAGGCCTGTGGAATTAAACAAGATTACATAGGTACTACTCTAGCTTTATGATCTCAAAATTTCCTGGGTCCTAATCCAATTCATTCTTCTCATACAAACCCAATAACTATATACTCTGTCATCATTAAGCTAAGAGTTATCACCAAACATTGATTTGTCAGATTCAGAATCTCAATGTCTAACCTAACTTAAACACAACTCAACTAATTTGAAGAAACTAAGCCAGATTTCAGTTCAAGTGGCAAAAAGGGCTACAAGTGGATTGTCATGAAATGTCAGAATTGGAAGTTTCAAAGTTGTTCATCCAGAGACCACAAGTAGCATATAACAATAAGTGGTCCCCTAGCCTTGGCAGGAAGAGCTCCAGGGATGGGGCAAGAGCCCACTATCTCCTACTCGGCTAATCTATACCACTTATGGAAAGCTCTGTTAGCAAGTTTTTTTTTTCTTTAAGTGCAGTTTTTTACAGTTACCATTTTTCCTAGCTCTGGGGCCAAGCAGAACAGATCTAATACCTCTACCTTGTGGTCGTACTTCAAGGTCTTAAGGCAGTATCTCATGTGTGCTGTTCTTTGGGTTCTCATATTTAAATTTGAATGAGTGGGAGGAGGGGGGACTTCTGATCTGTTTTTCTTGACCTCCTTCTATTCCAAATTTATCATAAGGCATAATGGGGAGAACTGTGTGGGTCATTTCATGGATAGCATTGTAGCTCAGAAAATGATTTTTAAGGCAGAAAATCTTCATTCATATGAAACAAATAGACTCTTTCCATTTAAAATCAAAATGGGAAACCATAGCTTAGGGATAAGCTATACCGGCAGTCTCTGAGCATATTGTGGAGCCAGGTTCTTCCCAAGGCATTCCCTATATTAAATCAGCTACTTGAAGGAGGCTTTCTAACACTTTAAGGACACTAGTCATGCTTATAGATAAAATATTAAATGGTTCTAATGATAATATATTATCTTTGGTATCTCAGGATGAGAATATTAATAGTACAAATGTTTGCAAGTTGCTAGAGTTTTCAAGGCAGTTTTTCACGATGACAGACTAGGAAACTGAGATTCAAAAAAAATGCATGATTTGATCATATTGATGTGATTATAAGTGGTAGAGCTGAGATGGAGCCCAAGTACTCTGACTTCAAATTTCACCTTCTTTTCAATATACCACAAAGTTTTTTGGGTACATACTACCCACATGTTATTAGGGTAGGTACTTTGAGGTTTTCTTGCTTTCAATAATACTGATGAACTTGTACTCATCTTTTCACATACTTTTCCTCTTTACACCTCAGTTTCCTCATCTGTAAAGTGAAAGAATTGCACTAGACAGCCTCTAATTTCAACTCTAGATCTCTGATCCCATGATTTTTTAATGAAAGGAAGCACAGGATAGGCATCATCTTCATGAATCCGGAATGGCAATGTCTGAAATGGTCCCCAGAAAGTATTTTGTATTTACATGATATATACATATATATAATTTATATATTTCATATATGTTTATGTATTTTATATGCGTTTATATATTTATATATAATTTATATGTTTTATATACATAACATATAATTTAATCATTTGTGTATATGTTTTATCCCCTCGTTAGTTTGGAACTTCTTTGAGGGTAGGAACTTTTTTGGTTTTTCTTTGTACCCCTGGTATCTAGCACTGTACTCAGCAACTAAATACTTAAGAAACACTCTATGAATGAATGAATGAGTAACACAAAAGGGCTAGCCAACAACTATCCCTTATCTAGAAAATGGATATGTGACCCTGGGTTTTGTTGGAAGCAAAATCAATAATTTATTGCTTCTTTCTGAAGGAAAAAAGTAATCCTAAACCAAGACCCTTCTAAATGACATTGTATTCGTAGGTACTCTTATTAATTAGAGAAAAACTTGTGTTGGTTAACTGCATCAAGGAGAATTTTCCTGTTCATAATTCTTAGTTACTATGATAGCATGGATGATGTTTTCTTTGTAGTCACTGAAGACGCTGTCCTGGACTGGAATAGCTGCCTCCACACAGTGACCATATTTATGATTGATTTCATGCACGTTTTGCCACAAAACCTCAAAATAAACCCTTGTCCTTGTCAGGAGGGATATTTTCAAGAGCAGTAGTTTGAAGTGTTTAGGTGGCTCATTCCAGTTTGCATAACCATCCCTTGCTTTTTTTTTATTTGTGTGTTCCTATAATAGAAATATGCCACACAAGTTGGTCTGAAAGGTGACCTGCTCCGCGAGGACCAAGCAAAGAATAGCTGTCACCAGGGCCCTTCTCCACAAGCCCAAAATGTTACTGTTGCGTGAAACCATTTCAACCCTGGATGATGAAAATGATGGGTAGTTTCATCTAATTTTATTCCCAAATATAATGCTAAGTATCATTGTGAACAGAATACTGGGATAAGAAGCAGGAAGATCCAGGTTCAAATCCTTCCTCTGAAACTGCCTGCCTGTCTGTGTGATTCCAAGAAAGTAAGTTTACCTGTGCAAACCTGACACAATTTTCTATGATTTACCAACTAAGACTGGTACCCATACTGGGAAGTCACAGACCCTTCCTGAATTCACATGTGATACCAAAGGTCAGATCGTGCTCTGACTATGCTAAGAATCATGACCAGAGAAACTTTAGAGGGAGGATGTCTGAACTTCAAAGAAATGGGGCACTCCTTTCCTAAAAGATTTCCTGGCTCGAAAAGAAGGCCAACTGGGCAATATCTGCCTTTATTCATGAACTTAACTGAGCTTGAGAAGAATTCTTTACAAATTAATAGGGCAGCCTAGAGGGGCAATGATGCCATCACTGTAAAAGAAACTCTTCCTCTTCCAGCAACATTCTTGGTTTCATCTTGGTCCCTGACCAAGCTGTTAGTTGGGAAACTGTTATAGGATAGGATAGGAGTGGCATATGGGCAACAGAATGGGTAGGGTCATTTGGGTGCACCATTTGGGTACTGCTACTGGCCTTTTGTCTACAAAAGGTTGGCTTCACTACTGGCCTTATGAATATTTTGCTAATCCAGATTCTTTCCTTAGAGAAGTGCTAACTGTTGTCCTTGAAGGAAAATGGGAGGATTGCTTTATGATATACAGGGGAGTGACCCAAGTGCAGGGATGTCTATCCACAAGCAACTAAATCAATTCAATCCCATGCACATCAAGTGTATACTTTGTGCCAGGTATTGTGTGAGACCATGGGGATACAAAGTGTAGAAACAGAACAGCCCCTATCTTATATACCTCCCCTTCTGCTGGGGGAAACAACATGGACACAGATAGGCAAAAATAGATGTGAGGTTTCTAAGACAAATACAAAGTAAATTGTGAGCAGAAAGTGATGTAGGGAAGGACTGATGATCTGGGGAAATCAGGTAAAAACCACATGGAAAAGGAAGAGGGTGGTGTATGAGTAAGGGGTTTCCAAGAGACCAATATCAGCCTCTTAGAGTCCTTCTCTCAAAGTTCCTTTCTCTGTGGAGCATTCATGAGCCCTCAGATGTTAACATTCTCCCTTTTCCCATGTTCCCCCATCTCCCCTTCAACCCATCACTCGGACCTTGCACTATATTCATGTGCACACTTGACATATGATCATTTACTCCATGTCAAAGAAATGAAGCTCATTGAGGTTAAACGTTATTTCAATATTGTCTTTTTATCCCTTGTGCCTAACCCAGTGACTTACATATAATTGGTGGTTGATAAAGATTTGTTACACTGACTTGAAATGAATCAAGTAATCCCAAATGGCTGTGGGATACTCCTTGGCCTCTCCCAAGCTGTGTGTCTTTCCCTTGTAGACTGTAAGTCACCACTAATCTCCAGATCTTCATAAACCATGCATTTGCATAGAATATTCCTATTCGTTCCTGCTGAGCCCTCCACACTTGACCCACCAGGCAACCATTTCAAGGCCAACAATTTCAAGAAACTAAACTAGGCTTCTGGCACTGTGGGCAACTCTGCTCATTGGACAAAGGATCGCTACAGAAAGGTATCTGAGATATCTGTGTATCCTTCTTCTGCTTAAGGTTAATCCTAGACCAATAACTGGGAAGAAACAAATGAGGTCTTTACCTAAATTTAGAAGGTGGTAATACCCTTGTGTTTCATCACCTAGAACCAAGTATCAAAAAGCTATTAGATGCTCCACTGAACAATCCAGCATTTTCCTCCATTCTGCTAGCGTTCCTACCCCAAGTGAGCTCTGTTCAAATCCTTCCCCAAGAAAGGGACACAACCGCCATAGCAGTGGCTTCAAGGTGTTCCCTTCAGTGGATCTCCACTTACGAGGCCCATGTCCTGGGTTCTCTGTCTCCCTAACACTGGTTGGTATTTCAGGTTCACTCTCCTATGAAGGTACCTTGTAGCCTTAATGCAAACAAGGTCTTTCCCAAATGTCTTCTTCTTCCCAAATGAATTTCTTAAGAAAAAAAAAGAATCCTTTGATCCAGAGATCTCATTGTTGAGTATTTAGCAAAGGGAGATCAAAAAGCAAAAATAGTTGTAACTATCTATGTATGTATGTAAAAGTATGCATACCTATATGTATATATACATAAATGTCAATTAGCACCCACTTTTTCAAGTTTTTTCTATTACAAAATATCTTGAGTTAAATATATGTATATGTACACATATCTATATATTTAACACAAAATATTTTGTAGTGGAAAAAACTTGAAAGTGGGCGCTAATCAATTACATGTATGGCTTTAAGAAACCATTTATGTAAATATAATGAAATATCATTTGCATCCTAAGAATCCACCAATATGGAGGAATTCAGAGAAACATGTGAAGTCTTATATGAGCTGATGCAGAGCTAAGTAAACAGAAACAAGAAAACACACCCAATTACAATTCTGAAAATTGTTCCAGGCTTGGCCATAGTGAGCACAGGAGATGAGGAAATGTCCCTCCCGCTTTTCCTGGGGCAGGTGGTCCACTGCAGGTGCAGAATGTCCTTTGCCATGCGAATATGGATTGTGAAACTAATGTCTGCACCACACGAACTGAACTGCCTGTTGAACAGAGCTTTCATATATGATTGCAGCTTTAAGGAAAAGACAATAGAATCTTGGAAATAGAGAGGTTAGTGACCCTTGTGGAGAGACTTGAGATAACTGTCATGTTAAGGGGCCTGAATGAGGACTAAGAGGAAATTTTTCCTGGAGAGACTTCGACATTTTATCGTGAGAGAGATGGAGTCTAGCAGAGACTATGAGGGTCAGTCATCATCTTTAAGAGACCCTGGAGTAAATTTGAACAAAGTGAGTCTGCCTCTTATTCTGGGTGGAAAGAGCCTAAAAGTACCAGCCTGAAATGTCATTTGGGGTCTGTGGTTCCTGGGTCAGGCTGGCAATTGGATATGGTTGTGACTTTCTTATAGTTAATGTATCGTTGCTGTATACATATTACTGACTAGACATGTACGTGTAATATGTTTGTATGTGTGTATACATATATATATATATATATATACATATACACATATACACATATACATTAGATTTAGGGGTCCAATATGGTTGTATGTGTATATAGGCAAATATATGTATGTGTGGATCTCTCTATATAGACATATACATACATATATCTAGTACATATATCTAGTATTTATGTATACGTACAAATGTACACATGTATGTGGACATTGCATATATACATAAACACACATACATACATGCAAGAGTGAAATACTACACTAAAACCTTTGGTATGCCCTCTGTGTGTGTTTATAACGTATTTTATAGTTAATGATTTTTATAACCAATAACCTCAATGTTTCCTATGAGCTAGGGATTTGATAATGACAAAGAGAATGCTGAGGGAAAAAGAGGATTTGCCAGATTTTGAAAACCAGGATGGGGCTCAGAGTGAACTCATCAATGAATGATAGTTTCTAAATTTGTAGGAAATTGAGAGATAAGGTGCAAATATATGCCTTAATTGAACCTGACATGAGAAAAATAGATACTGTAGTGAAAGGAGAGGTAGAAGACTTCAGTTCAAGTCCTTCCCCAGGTACTTACTTACTGCTGCTAGGTCACTAACTTCTCTGGACCTCAGTTTCCTCATCTATGAAATAGATGGCTGCACCTGATGGCCTCTAAGATCCATTCTAGCTCTAAGGCTATGATTCAAGAGGGCCGTCAAGTCTCTTCAAAGCCTCCAAACTGCTCAATGGCCAACTGTGTGGATGAAAAGCTATCTTACATTGTGAGCTGGGATGTCCATTACGATTCCCTCTATCTCTACCACTAATTCACCCTTTGGTACCTGATCAATGCTTCCATTGAACATGTTTGTAAACATTCAAATTGTCTGGTTAGGAGAGAGCTAGCTGAGCTTGAATCCTGCCTCCTATACTTACCAATATGTGACCTTAGACAGGTCACTTATCCTTCCCGGACGTTAGTTTCCATATCTGTAAAATGGAGACAGTGATGGTACTTACCTCACCAGGCTCTTGTGAGGATCCGAGGACATCATGTTTTTAAAATACTTTGTGATTCATAAAGTACAATATAAACATTAGCTATTGTTGTTATTGCCAGTCTCTGCCCCTCCCTTCCCTGGATGGTTGTGTCATTCAGTGCAAAGCTTGACAGTTGAAAAGGGGATTATGGAAATGAAAAGAATTTTTTAAAAGACAGCTTTTAAAAGAAGGTATAGAAGGCACTCTGCTGAGAAAATGATGATTACACTTAGGTGGTGGCTACCAGTCACCTAGACTACATCTCATCTCTGTGTTAGATGGTCTTGGGATGTGTCTATTGTGAAGACCATGGATGGCAGAGGCAGTCCTGGCACCTGTTTGTTTTATTTTACTTGTTTTAGAGGAACATGGACATGTGTAAGAGCTGATTCCCTCTGGAAAGGATGACAATGATGACTAACAATTATCCAATAGATGCTCTCAGGTCAGGGGGGCAGGATATGAGTAAAGAATTATGGTACTATTTGAGTTTCAGATTCAAGATGGAAATCAGGAACTGTCCTGGAGTGGAATGAGTTGCCCTGGAAGGTAGTAAGGCTTGCCATCACTGGAGACCTTCATGCAGAGGCTGAATGGTCCCTCATTGGATATATTGGAGTGATATTTCTTAGCTATAGGTTGAATCAGTTGGCCAATCTGATCCAAATCAACTCTGAACTTCTGGCATTCTGAAAGCTCCCACCACACATGCTGCCAAATCTGAGAAAGTTCTTTGAATGAAATCTTGGGGTGACAGAGAGACAAGGGGAAGAGATGGGGATGGCAGAATCCCTTAGGATGAACAAAATGTGTTTATTTGTGGATGATCTGGCAGGTTTAGAGCCATGGAATAGGGCAGAGCTAATGTGATCAGACCTGTGACCTTCTCCCCAAGTGGTCTTTCTCTTACCATCTGCAAAGACATTCTTTATACAGCCCTAAAAATTTGGAGTAGGGAAAGGCAGTGTAGAGTCATAAGGTTATAGAAATTGAGAATTGGATCTCAGAGGACTGTCCACTCAGCTCATAAGTCAGAGGTTCTTAGCCTAGGGTCTGTCAGTGGATTTCAGTATGTCAGTCAACTCGGATGGAAAATGAAATTACCTTATTTTAGAACTGGCTTCTTTGCAATCCTATATACTTCATTTTATTCATTAAAAAATTATTCTGATGAGCCCATTATCTTCACCAGGATGTCAAGGGGGTCTATGACTTCAAAAAGTTTAAGAACTCCTGCCCTAAGTACTGGTCATAGAGCCCACCTCAATGTCAAGAAGACCTCAGTTCAAGTCCCACTTCTGACAAATACTTGCCATGCGACCCCGGGCAAGTCCCTTAACTTCTAAGTATCTTAATTTCTGAGTATTGACCGTGGACAACTCTTTCAGAGGAGAAATTTTAGAGAGGGTACCAACATGTATTGATAATAGGTGTTATCAGTGTAGAGAGTGTTCCCAATTCCTGGCAAGTGCTCTTCTTTTTTTCCCAGGGGAAAAAAGATTTTTAAGGTAATATCACAGACAG